>CM053783.1:135852252-136429752 GCA_028749045.1 Cupressus sempervirens | reverse complement strand
TCCCCCTTTATATCAAAGGGTCCTAAGGATGAATAGAATATTTAGCCAAAATAGTTTTATTCACCTCCATAATCATCTTTAGAGAAGCATCCCAATTGTGCAATGATATTTCTAGTGATTTGTGTTGGATGACTGTCTTTGCTGCAAGATGTATAAGGCCTTCTAGTGTAGAAAGATTTAGATCTTTCTTTAAAATGTTTTCTGCATAGGCCTATTCCTTATGTAGTACTTCTAGATGTGGAGTAATGGAGGATTGAATCGCATTCATTTGGCCTTAATGTTGGCCTCTTTTGGTGTCCATACAACTAACTCTTTTTGTGTGTGAAGCATAGTTGCAAAATGCTTCTCACTCTGAGTTGGATCTTTGGGTAGCTGTGTGCTAGAAATCTTGAGATTTTATTCCAAGATCAGTATTCTTTGGCTAGTTTCTTGTGTGAAATTTGATGAATCACACAATTTTGAGTACAATGAGAATACATTCCCATGTACCATTTTAACTTTCTCAATTTTCTTAGCCTATTCTACTTGTGAAAGTGCAATTTCACTAGATATTTTCTCATTGAATTTCATTTGAAATTTCTTTTTTGACCATTCTAATAATTTAACATTTGTATCAAGGTCTTCGTTCTATACCTGGTCCACTATGTTGGACAATTGCTCCATGATGGGTTGGGTTTCATTAGGTACTTGCAAGCTAAATGCATCAAGAAATATATCTTTGATTTTCACCAATGCTTGCTTCTATCTATCTCTTATTTCTTCCTTCTCTCTAGTGCCTCTTACACTTCATTTATCTAAGATAGGTTCATTTTTCTAGAGTCATAACTGGGTATGACTATTTCCTCATCAAGTGTAGGGTCTCCATAGTGAAGTACCCTTGCAACTTTGGTGGAGCTCAAGCTTGCTACTGAAATCTATAATGGTACTGCATCAATGCTCAGCCTTTTGGTAGGAGTCCTTGAGGTAGGCAAGTTCACAAATGTCTGTATTGCCTCCTCCTTAGGGGTTTTCTCCTCTTCCTTCTCCTCTTCTCTACTACCTTGATCAATAATGATGATTTGAGGAGGTGCACCTTTGCTTTGTGTAGTAGGAACATCTTGTCCTACTTGTTCCTTTGCTGGCTCCTCGACAGTTGTTGTCACTTTTACTATAGAATCAACCTTAGCAATTGTATCCTATGCTTCTTGCTCTTTAGGTTGATTTTTTGTAGCTATGGGAGGTTGTGAACATGCTTCTTGTGTGTTCATCTTCTCCCTTGTGATTTTTTCTATAGCCTTTTGCAACTCATCCACACTCACCAAAACTAGATTTGTACACAACTATGATTGCAATGTAGTTTGGTGAAGGATCTTTTTGAGATCCTTTGTAGTCAAAGGATTGATGTTCTGACCTGAGGTGTCAATAACATCCTTTACAATTACTACTTTTGTAGGTGCTGTATGTGGAGGACTTGATGGTGGCATTTGGGTGTCTTGAACACTCTGTTTTGGCTACCGCTACTAGCTGTTGCCTCTTCACCCTGTGTCTTCTCCACTGTTTCCTCTTATTTTTCTAACTCTTCCTCTTTCTCATTTTCCTCTTCTTCTTCATCATTCCTTCCTTCAAATGGTTCTTCTTGCCCTTCTTTAATAGTTGTCAATCTATTTTGGTTGTGCCCCTAGAACCTATGGGTGGTTCTCCCCGTAATGATGCTTCTGGCAATCATTCAATGCCTATGGTAGAGGAAGATGTTCAGACTTTAGGTTTGAACCCTATTCCCACTCTAGCTCCTACCCCTATATTAGATGCTCTTCCTGGGGGCTAGTCATCTTCTGGCTCTCCTAGGGAGATTGTTGCGACTTCTGCTTCCCTTGGGTTCCACCATTCCATTTCTTTTGGGGTTTAGGTTGTTGAGGCTGTGAAGGTGGAGGATGGTTGGATTATGGTAAAAAGAAAGAAAACTAAGCCTTTTGCTCCCCCTTTAGATATGAACATCTAGTTGCGCAAGGAAGGCACTAAATTAAAAGGAAAATCATAAGTTCACTTGTTGTCACTAGATTTTTTGGTGAGGTGCTGACTAATAAGTAGGTGTGCTGGTTGCTGGCTTTTACTTGCCAGTTTGTTTAGTCTCTAGGTTCCAGGTCCCTATAAATTTTGGTTGCCTTTTCTGGTCTTATCTTTTGGTTTCAGGTCCTTGTAAAACTTGGTTTTGGTTTTTTAATTGGTTTCAGGTCCTAGTAAAACCTGGTAGTGCTTCATGGTTTATCTTTTTCTTTTATGTAAAGGGTTTTGGGGCCCCTTGAAAACCTATTTTTACCTTAATCTAAAACAATTTTCAATCCATATATTAGTTTCCACATTTGTGTGGACTTTTGCACAACATCTTCAATTTGGTTTTGCAAAATTTTAAAGGCTCTGTATTTGGGTGCAAATTTTCTCCTATGTTTCTTACTGGCCTTAGTTATTTGACCTTTAGTTAGGTCTAACATCACATGAGCCAATGTAGACTCCCTTATTTCCTTTTCCATTTTGAGACAATTTTGCCATTTATTTTCAACTAATGAGCTTAGCTTCTTAGGCATTGAGTTGTCAGTTCAAGTGGGGTATTGTTGAACTTAGCCATCATAGTGTAGATGGATTCTTCCACTATGTTTTTTTATTCCTTTGACAACTTCTTAAAATCAATGGTCTTTAGACTAGTTAGATTTTTATTATCTCTAATGTTATTGCAAACACTTTCCAATTTAGATGTGGTAGAGCGGCTTACCAATATGAATTGATGTTCATTAGACTCTATCCTTTCCTCGTATGATTCAGGAGGTGCAACATACTTTCTTCTCTTCTTTGGTTCCGTAGGTCCTCCTTGCTCTATTGCCTTTTGTTTCCCCTATTCTTTTGCCACTTTGGTAGTTGCCTTGGTATCTGTTCTTGTAGTTGGCTTGGTTGGGCTTGGCTTTGTTGCCTTCTTCTTCCCCTTTGGTTGTGCAACATGCTATTTTTGTGCCTTTCTCTTCTTTGGCTTAGCCTTGGGTGCTTCTTGCTTAACATCTTCCTCTTCTTCATCATCCTCCCCCATACCTTGGGTTAAAGCAAGTGGTCCTTGACCTTGTTCCTCTTCATCATCTGCTACTTCTTCTCCTTCTTCTTCTTCTACTGCTTTTGTAGTGCTCTCACCAAATTTGGCTTTGAGTTTCTTCACAAGTTTATCTTTCTTTTTTAGTGTGGAGGTAGTCTTTAACTCCATATCCACTTTTGACCTAACCATGTCATAGGTTCCAAAATGTGGTGCACTTTTGTCCACTTCTTCTACTACAGTGCAGTTATTGCTGCTAATGCCTCATCTATGTTTATTTGATAGCCAAGAGGTCTTAACCATCTGACTCTTGGTATGGCAACTTGTATGTATGTATAGTCAATATCTACAAGAAAGAAAACATCATTTACATGTTTCTCTACTAATGACACTGGAATTATTAGTCTTTGCTTCATTGTCTTCTTAAAGTATTCAAATTAACTAGTCATTAGTTTCTCAAAATTAGATCCCATCTACTCTATATATTCATTAACTTGAGCTATTATTGACCTATTAGTTTTCCATGCAACTTTGCCAAAAGAAAGAAACTCATTCTGCACATAAAAGAATATACAAATCAAAATAGCACCAAATTTGCATTGGGCTCCCTTGGTTCTCCTTATTGCTGCTAAATTTTCATTAATATGTTGTAGTTGCAGTTTTGCAAGATCATAAGTATGATCCATTTTTACCAATTTATAGCCTACATCCACTGCAATGCAACACACACTATTGAGTTTACTGGATTGGTATAACTTATGTGCAATAAATCTAACAATAAAGTCTACAAGAGGGTCTTGAATGGTGTCCATTGTCATTCCTCTCTTATTCCATTTGGCACTAGTATTCTTCTCAATTGCTTCCTTGGAATCACTCCTAAGGGTTTTTGGCTAATCTAGGTTGGGTACCCTATCACTCTATGTACAATTCTCTTTGTAATTTTCACTGGGCCATCCTCTAACCATAAGCTTCTATCATGTATTCTACTAAGCACTAGTCTAATCCATTCAGTCTTGAACACTGTAGGAAATTCTAGGGCACACATTAAACCCTTGTTTTTAACAATTTTGTACTCTTCTTTCAACACTCCATTTTCACACAATTTGTCATATGCTTCCCTCATCTCCATATCAACTATGGCTCCAATTTTGAAATTGTAGCTTTGTCTAACATCCTGAACCATAACTACCTTAGGGGGTATGATAGATAGGGCTCCAACTAAGTTTTTTTTATATGCTACCTCTAGTATTGGGTGGAAGTTAGGTTGTTTCACTTCATTGGACACTAGTTGGACCTCAAAAAATTCCTTCTCTTGAGTTTTCCTAGAGCTAGAAGCCATTTATGTACTCTAGGGTTTGTACACAAAGAAAATTTGAAACTACGTAGCTCGACAAAAATTTAAATACCTTGAAATAAATGAAGTCATGCTGAAATACTATTGAAATTTACTTAAACACTAGATTCTCTACTGTGAGATCACTCTGCACTCTTTTTTGTCTTTTCTCTTCATTCACGGTGAAGAAAAAATGATTGAAAATGTGATAATATACCCTATTTTCATTGCATTTAATGCTTAATGCATTTACAACTATCCACTCAGATTCTAAAGGATTTCTACATTACTCAGCTTCCATTAACTTTTCATCACTTGGGATCCACAAGAGTATTATCCACTTGGCTTCAACTAATATTTCTCTCCACTTGGCTTCTACTTCTAACTCAACATGTACTAGGATTTTACTTGGCATCTGAGGGAAACTCGGCAACACTTGTGAAATCATGAAATTTTAACTTTGCATCTTTAATCATGCTGATTTCTTCTTTTCAATACTTACTTATCTAGGAATTGATGTATGATAAAGTTTTGTAAATAAACCCCTCATGCCTTTTCTTTGCTTAGTTTTATGAAGTGTGACCACTTGACCTATTAGGTGAAGTGATCCCTTCATTTGATGTTTTGGGTGCCTTTGACCTTGTCGGGCAATTTTTGCTGATGTGTCTAGTCTTCAAGCAACTAAAACATGTGGTTTGACTCAACCATCTATTGTAGTTTCCTCTGAAATGTGTTCTTATGCAATTTTTAGGAATGTATCCATATTCTTGATAGTAATGATAATTATACCTGGTGTTGTAATCCCAATTGTAGTGATGTCCATGGTTATTTCCCCTTGTTGGCTGATTAGGTGTCCACATAGGCTTTGATCTGAACTCAAAAGCTCTATGTCCATACTTGCAATTGTTGCAGTGACCTTCAAATCTTGGTGTTCTAATAGTCCTAGTCCTGCATTCATGTGCTTGATGTCCTTGCTTTTTGAACTTATGATAGTAATTCACATTCTTAGGTTTGTTAGGATGATGAGTATTCTTGCTCCTACATACATTAGAGGTATGTCCTTTTTTTCCACAAAAACAAGTAGGTTTAGTGTTTTTACTTTTGTTACTCCTTTCTTCTACAGTCTTGGATGACTCTCCTTGTTCAGTGTTGGTGTAACCAAGTCCTTAAGTATCATTGCTAGCCCTTGGTGATTTCAGTAGTGGCTCAAAGTACTTAATGGCCTCATTGGGATTGGTGAAGCTCTCAATAATCTCCTCTTTTTTAAGATCATTTTGCAGTTGTTCATTTTTCATCTTCAGTGTAGAGATCTTGATGTCCTTGACATTCAGTTCATGATGTGCATTCATCATCTGACTTAGGGTGTCTAGCTGCATGTTTGAAATTCTTGCAAGCTCAATTAACTTTTCTTCTAGTCTGTTGGAAATATTTCTCTTGTCTTCTTCTAGAATAGCCTTATCTTCAATGGCTTTCTTCTTCTTTTTAGTCACTTCACAGAGCATCATGGCTTGTGACTCTTGTTCTCATGTTTTGATTTCTTCTTCTTGAGCTCTATTCTTGTCCATTAGGTCTGCTATTGCTGCATCAAACTCTTTGGAATTTCCATTTGAAAATAGTTTTGAGGTGTCAATCTCCTTGTATTGTGTATCATTCTCAGCTATGGCAATGCCTCTTCTTCTCTTTAAGGATTTTCTTAGTTCCTCTCTAACTTCTTCCAAAGCATGTAAAGCAAGTTGTATGTCAATTGCCTGATTCTTTATAATCTTCCCAAGTTTGTAAACTTCCATTTCTAGATCTTTTCTCCAAGCTATAAGGCTCCTCCTTGTGAGAACTTGGCTCTGATACCAATTGTTGAATTTACAGGTGGGAAGATTTACTTCTGAGAGGGGGGCAGGGCGGGGTGGGGGGGGTGTGAATCAAAAGTAACTAACTTTAACCTTTTCAAAACCTTTTAACTAAAAAAATTCACATGCATCCAATTCATCTAATAAACATGAAAGTAAAGACATGCATAAAAAAAAATAACACAAGATTTGGTAACCTAGAAACCCTAAAAAATGAGAAGGTAAAACTAGGGTGGGGATGACACCCACAAATTATCACTGCAACAATATGTAACTGTTCAAGGTTACAAAGTTTGACTACTTCCAATGGTCTATCTTGTGAAATGCCTATCTTGTTAAAGAATTTACACCCTGTTAAAAGTGACCTAGTTAAAGGATTTACAAACATTCACTTAGAATGTTACCCTGTTAAAGGATTTATAATCCTGGTAAGGATCTACAATATGACTGCTAAACTGATATAGCTATTAGGCTTACCTATCAACATAGGATTTTCATTCTTACAATACAATGGTTAGAAAGTATAGAAGAATGTCTTGACCTGATGACTTGCAATCCTCAATTGCTAATTCCAGATCCTTGTTCTACTCTATCTACTCTAATCCTTGCTTGAACTGATATGTCTCTTTGAAACTTTGATACTCTATTCTTGATCAACTTAATTTTGCAATGCTTCTTTGTTCTATTCTAAGTCTTTAAACACCCCTCTTCACTTCATTATAATTCACCCATATCTCATCCACACATACAATGGGGTATTATCTTCCTTTTAAAATTTTTGAAGACTTAGGGTTACGTATGAATCTATGATCAATATTTACTCTTCATTTCCCCTTTCAATTCTTGCACTTTTCCTATTGGTTGCATGCCTTCTCCATTTTTCTTATTGGCTACATGTTGATTACATAGGTAATGCAAAAAGATTCGATCTTATCTTCAAGATCCTTTGAGATTCATCCTAAGTCAGCTCCAAAAAAGGTTTACATTTGAGTTTGTGAAGGCAAAAAATCATATGCTAATTCTATGTTACTCGACACTTACTATTTGCTAATGCTCAACACATATACAAATTTTGCATCACTCGGCTCCTATAGTAATTCTATCTTGCTTGGCATCTATACTTTGCTTGGCACTTATAGTGACTCGACATCACTTATCACTCGGCACCTGAAGTTCACTTGGCACCTATTGAATTCTTTGGCTTGACAGACACTATAGCTCAGCTTCTATATTATACTTGGCATCATCTTGAGAATTTGGTTAAGTGTGTTGACACTTAAATGTCAAAACCAATTTGAGACTAATAGACCTCATCCCACTCTTTCGTCTATGAAATCCATTTATTCTTATTATCTTCCTAAACATCTTCATCACAAATGTTTCTTATATGGTCTTCAAGATAATTAAACTCACGAGTCATTTCCTTCATCTTAATCCTCTACCTAAAAAAGATTGTATAAATCCTTAGGATCACTATGTCTGGGAACATTGACCCCATGTTGTGTGGATTCCATACCTTTAGAATATGCACCCATCCTCCCTTGCATATGGGAAAATGTGGGAAAAGAGTGAATTCAAGGAACAAGGTGCGCTTATTCCTTCCACTCAATCCACCCAATATGTCCTACAACCTTAGGAAAAATCAACCTCAATGTGACATGGTATGGGAGAAAAAAGCCTTCCACTATACCTTCATACTCTGATGAAAATCTTGAATTGATATGGAATGATGCCTCCTCAATTATGGTCAACACCTAATTTTGGAACTCTTTCCTTAGCTCTTAGAAAATCTAGAAGATGCTTGAGAATTCTTAATGGGTTCACTATTAATTTGGCCCTCAATCTTGAAGAAAAATTGTTATCAAACAACACATATTTTTTTTCTTTCCAATCCTTGGACATAACTGGTCTCCCTCACAATAGGTGTATCATAGTCATGCTCTAGGCCATGCTTAGGAATAGTATATTCAAACTAAGGACTATTTTTCCCACTATGAGGTGCATTTAATCTTGTCAACCCAGGGACATATACTTGAAATGGTTGGCACAATATGTGCACTAGGTATCTTAATGAGTCACTAAGCTTATGCTGCAGGAAAGTAAAAATGCAAGGAAAAGAACTTACACTATTGCTGTAAGAAACCAACACACTTATCTGTATGAATACTGAAAATACAATGAAAAGCTGACAAATATTCCAACTCAATTCATCCACTACAATTGTTCTCACATATGTTGCATGAACATTCATGAAGTGCAATGTTACATGAAGAAACTTACAACTTCTACTTACAAAACTAAGAATGCTTGAAAATAAATCTATTCTATCCTAATCTAATCCACCTCCCAAGTGGTCCCCCTTGGTTAGATTCAACTAAATGACTAACACAAGATAGAATCCAAAAAATTAATTCATTACATTTCAGAAATCCATTACATAACACAAAACTATAAAAACACAACTGTAAAAGTTAACAATCTGTTCTCGTAAAATCTTTCTTCTAATTGGCTAAACTAACACAATTGGGTCAATTCCTATATATAGGAGATCAACACTTATTCCATAATAGAAAATTAAATGACCTAGCTTTAAATCTACAGGAGAGAAAATAGGAGAATATCAACTCAAGGCGAGAAGAAGGAATAACGGCTTAAGGTGGGAATAATTAAGTCTGAACAACTTTCCTCCATCGTGGCTACTCCTTAGCATTCTCTTCTCCTTAAATGTTGTTGGCACCCATCTTTGAATTCTTTCGATCATCTTTTAGTCTTCATTGCTAACAGGTTAGTTATTATGTAGAGACATGTTTGCAAATAAACATTTATCAAATTAAATTCAAATATAAGAACACACATCTTGATAACTATATGAAATAATGCATAATATATATAATACTAGCAAAAGATGGCATAGTTTCTACCCATAGGTTTATCATAGGTTCGGTAAACATAGGTCCACAAATATTTTGACATAAATAAAATAGAGTATCAACAAAGTGTTTAAAAACATCATGAAATAAATGCAATATTTGACCTCATCAATAACTATGGACCAAGTCTAAATTGGCATTGGATCACCATCCAACTCCCTGTCTAAGCATATGAAAAGAGAAAAATAATCTATATTCTTAAAAAAAAAAAAAATGTATCAAGAAAGAGTACCAATATAATTACTTAGTTCCTACCTCCTTTAAATCTACTAACCCTCATGAACCTTACACATATGCTACACATGGGGTATAAATGATTGTGAAGCCAAGGTGTTCGATTTGAATGGTCATATACATATACTTAAAGGACATAGAGGATCATGCTAGCCTACCCAACTACTCACACAAGGAGTAGTAGGTTTCCTTCAAATGTTTTGCTAAATATTTAAGGGGAAGAGGCTCTTTGGTATTTAGTCCAACAAAGTCTTTTGTTGACTCCAACCTTAGCTAAATGTGTGGGTAGCAACCTTTACCTAATAATTTCTTTAGTTTTTGTATACTGTACTGCAAAACCCTCAATTCCAACCTCCTCAATGAATTCTAATGGCTTATAGGTTTCAAACATCTCTTGGATTTATACTTTCTTGACCCTCAACTTTGACTCACGACTACTATCCTTCACAAACCTTGCAACCAATTAATAACATCAACTCTCCATCTAGGAACACATTTGGAACTATCCGTTTTCCCAAATCATACTGCCAAACATTGGATTATAGGATTTCAAGGTTGGGATATTCATAACACTGCCTAAAAATACTAAAACCTTAGCTAGTACAAGGGCATGCAAAATATGACCATATTTATAATACATGCCTTTATCAACCTTCTAACCCTTAACTAGCTTTGACCCATTATATTTGTCATTTGTGGAGGGCTTTAATTGGCCTAAGAAATTGTCAAATAGATTTATCTTGAGGTAATCCTCATGTCAAGAAATTTCTCTCAAGGGAGGCATGGTTAATTTTTAGGGATTCCTATAGAATCAATTTCAACTCAAAAAACTAGGGCTTTCTATTCTAAAAATCTCCATTAAGCACACCACCTCTGCCCCCCCCCCCCCCCCACCCCCCCCCCCAACAAACACACACATTTATTCACCACAACCCTTTATCAACCAAATACATGCAATAGCCCATAAAACTACAAATAATTCACCCATTAATCACATAAACCAACTCAGAGAAGGAAAACCATACTTACAAAAATTTTGCACACCACGACCTTGAATTGTGCATGGTGAATTATCCTTGCATTAGCCAAAAAAATTCAAAGTGTTGAAAACATATTGATACAAGTATAGTTGATATGAGTATGATAAATGTGTTTCAATAATTGTTTTGTCATTGATGTCAAACCTGCTTTCTAATGGTAAGAAAACTGCTTCTATGATTTAAGTACTATCACTTGTTTGATTGATGAAGATGATTTTATCAAAGAGATGTAACAAAAGAACCTAGAGGAAAGGTTGAGTTATGATATAAAAGAGGATTACATGAATTAGTTAAGATAGTGATATCATAGTGCATTGATAATCTACTTAAGGTTACACAGGCTGGTTATACTAAGCAAGTTCAGGAGAACAAGTTAAACAAAGTTTGTCTACCAAGCTTGACCAAATGGATAGTAGGTGCCAAGAAAAGATAGTGCAAGCCAAGTAGAAAATCAGTTGGAGTTGAGTAAAAGTTCATTTTAGTGTACTCCTAGAAAACCAGTGGATATCGAGTAAAGTTTAGTTGATGCCAAGCACCATTAAAATTTAGTTCATGCCGAGTGATTTTTTAGAGGATGCCAAGCAATGTAGTATGTGCCGAGCATCAAAAACATGTTAATGTTGAGTGTCAACATTGTTAGAAAGATTGTGAATTTAATGGCTCTGAGCCAAAAAGTTTGTTTTCTTGGATTATATGAACTAGGTGGAAGATAAGATTGATGAGCTGGTGGCACATAATTCATGGTAAAACATTTTGAGGCAAATTCAAAGAGGATTGAAGGAGAAGTTTCTAGAAGTAATATGGAATGAGGGGTAGATGCATTGAATCCTACCTAATCTCTCCTAACCCTAAATTAGACGATGGAGAATGAATGACAAAATATTTTTATTCTCTATTTATAGGGATGGCTGGTCAAAATTAAGGGTTATCATGTTTGAGAACCTAAGGAAGACAAGGAGACAATGCTATTGCTTCATCAAGTGACCTAAGTAAAGAGTCTACATTGGCATGTTAAGCAAGAAGGCTTAAGGGTATGAAAGCTTGAAGGGTGAAAAAGATATCAGTGCTGAAACATGTGAAAGTCAAGTAGAAAGAAGGACTGAAATAGAGATCTATAATCTACAAATGGAGTTGAAAGTTGTTATTAGATCAAAGCCTTACTATTATTCTCTAATAATTGTATCAGTCTAGTGTAAACAATTTGGATTAAGGTTGACCTAACAGTTATTTGTAAATCCTTTAACTAAGTGACATTCCATGTGAATGGTCTAAAGTCCTCTAGCAAGGCTCACTCCTAACATGGTGATTGAAATCCTTTAACAGGGTCACATTTAACAGTGTGTATTGTAACCTTTAATAGGGTTGGCCTTTCATAGGGAATCACTTCATAAGAGTGAAAAGATTAGCATGTTACTAGTGTTTTTCCTCAAATTAAGTTTCAACATAAATCATTGTATCAAATTTGTTGCTGAATCTATTATGTTTCATGTTTACATTTTTGCAAATTGATTTGATAGTAATCTACAAGTTTTAAGTGAATGCACAATCTTATAGATGCATGCATGATGAAAAATGTTTTATGGGTTCACTAAGCTATGAAAAGTTTTATTTATACATCTAAACCTTGGATAATTGATTCACAACCCCCCCACCCCCACCCCCCCCCCCCCCCCCACTCTCAGTTATTCTAAAAGAATTCCAATAATTGGTATCCAAGCCATCTACTTAAGAGGACTAGTTTGAAGGTACTAAAAGCACAAAGATCAAAATGTCAAAAATAGATGTACCCAAGCTTAATAGAGATAACTTCCCTGCATGGAAAAGTTTGATGAAGCTACACCTTGGAGGACTTGGAGATCATGCACAATCTACCATTACTACTAGGCATGTTGATCCTGTTGGAGCCCTAACTGCGAAGGATATGAAAAAGAAGAAAGAACACAACTAGGCAATATTGGAGATTTCCTCTACCCTAAGCTATGCTGAATTTGATGATATCAAATGCCTTGAAAATGCAAATAAAATGTGGGATGCTTTAAACACCATCTATGGAGGAGACACCAATGTTTTAAGAGCCAAAGTTGAAAGTCTTAGAGGTAAGTTTGATGATATGAGAATGCAAGAAGGTGAAAATATTGCTCAATATTGCTCAAGGATAAAAGATGTTGTTAATGCAAAAAGAGGAGCTACTGGTAAAATAGATGATGATATTATACTAAGAAAAGTTTTAAGAACACTACTGCCTATATATGCTATTAGAGTTTCTATAATACAACCGAGATATATAGCAGGGAATACTCTATCTCTTGAAGGTTTGGTAGGCAGGCTCATTGCTTTTGAGATATCTAACTTTGATAATTACAAACCTACAAATATTGAATTTGCTTTTAAAGTGAAGCTGTCATTGAAGGAATCTGATGAGAAGAAGAAGAAGAAAAAGAAAAAGTATGTGTCCAATGACAGTGACACAGATGAAGAGGATGTAGAACAACTTGAAGCATTACTAGCAAGGAGATTTCACAGAGGTAAATGTTAGATTGTGGTGATTGATCAGGAAAGTACTGCACATGCTTCATAAATTCTTTGGGGCTCTAAAATTTTTTTTGGGGCCCTATTTTATCAGGATTTTGGGCCGACATCTAATTATTAATTATAACCCTAAAATGGTAAAAATAATTGTATAAAAAGACTTAGGCTTACGGATTGTTTCATAGTTGTGATGCAAAATTGGTTCTTGCAGTGGTATTGAACTGTAAGGGATTACAAATTGTAATTAGGTTGTAATTACTGGATCATAATAATATTGAACTTTCTATTTGGTGGACGTAGCCCAGGGATTGGGTGAACCACATTAAATCTTGGTGTCTTGTGTTCTTTTCTATGTGATCTATTATTTTTTGATATTATTTATATTTTCATGTATTTTTATTTTTGTCCATGGTTTAATCCTAAGAAGTGGTATCAGATTTATGTTTTTTTTTAGTTATCCTTTGTAGGAAAGTTTCACGATTGAGTGGGAGCAATGGAAGACGAGGGTAAGCTAAGGGTTGATAGGTTTAATGGGCAGAACTTTTAGTTATGGAAGATGCCAATGGAAGACTATCTTTATTAGAAGGATTTATGGAAGCCGTTGGTAGGAAAAGCCAAGAATTAGGGATCTATGTCCAATGATGAATGAGATCTTTTAGATAGAAAGGCACTTGGAAGCATTCAATTATACCTGGCACCATCGATGGCATTTAATATTACAAAAGTGAAGACAATAGAAGAATTGATGCAAACCCTAGAAAAACTATATGAAAAGCCCTTAGCTTCAAACAAGGTATTTCTCATAAAGCGTTTATTTAATATGAAAGTGGTGGAAGGTTGATCTATTGCAGATCATTTAAATGAGTTTACTACTATTACTAGTCAGTTATCTTTTGTGGTTATCAATTTTGAAGAATAAATTAGAGCTCTCTTAATTTTGTGTTCTTTGCCTGAAAGCTGGAATGGCTTGGTAATGGCTATGAGTAATTCTATTCCTAGATCTAGTACCCTAAAATATGATGATGTGATTGGTTTTGTTTTGAGTGAGAAAACTCATAGGAAAAACTCAAGTGGATCTACATCAAGAAGTGCTTTGAATGCACAAAGTAGGGCTAGAACGACTGAGAGAGGAAGTAATTCTAAAAATCATGGGAAATCAAGAGGAATGTCAAAGGGGAGAAGGTCTCAATCAAGAGGACCGAACGATTGCTGGTACTTTGGGAAACCAGGGCATAAAAAAAAAGATTGTTGGAATCCAAAGAAAAATGAAGGAGATAAACCAGATGGAGACAAGGAGGAAAATGTGGTAAGTGAAAAATTCAAAGAGGATGCTTTGCTTCTATCTTTAGAAAGTGTTGACGATTCATGAGTTTTAGATTCTAGTGCTTCATTTCATACTACACCTCATAGAGGTTATTTCATTGATTATGTCCAAGAGGATTTTGTGAAATGTCCTTTTACTGATTTTATATGATATTTCATGCCTCTAATCAGATTTTCAAAACCAAACAACCAATATTACAAAGATCCACCAATTTTCTCAAGAAACCCCAAATCGGGTATGCTGAAAATAGTGCCAAAAGCTTCACAGCTTCACCTATTATTAATAAATCTGAAAGTGGAAATTTTTACAAAAATTTGAGCAGCATAACAGCCTATAAAATTACATTTCCAGATCTGTATAACATGCACACAATAGCTCCCAAACAGAGGACAAAAACAATGCTCATCGGGCTCCCGAAAATAGCACAAAATAGCCCGGAATCACCACAAAAACTTAATAATCTATCATATAAGTATAATCATATAAAAATACATATTTTCACCTCTATTTTAATATTTAAAATTCTGATATACATCAGCAACCCAAACTGATATGAAATACTCAACCAGAAACACCAAACTCTTACAAAAAATACACCCGAAAACTCACAAATCTGCACTGTTCAGCACAAAGGCAAACTCTGCATGAGCATGCACATGGAATGGCTTCAAACCCCTATCCTTATCCTAACTAAAAAATTTCAAACTCCCGTTCTTGGGTCTCCCTCGAAACCTGCAAACTCCCGTTCTTGGGTCTCCTCCACAGGTTTGGCAACCTCTGAAGAATAACAAAGAAATGAGCAAAAATCAAGTTCTGGAATGAGCCCAAAATGCCTCCAAACCCTTTAAAAGAGGGAATATCCCTAACTCACATCCAAGAGGGGTTAATAAAACATATTTTAATCATAATTTTCATTTATTAGTCTATTCGCTTCCAAAGATTATCCCCTTTTGCTGAAACTTCGCCTTTTTGGGCCTGCCTGCCTTAGCAAAGATTATTATTTTTAATTATTTGAAAAGGGGACATGACAAGTCCTCCCCTCCCAAATATTGCTTGTCCTCAAGCAATGGCTAAACAATAAACCAATCAATCCACCTGGATCACAAATGTAGTCATGAACTATACTACTGCCAAATAACATAGGCTCCTGCAATACCCTCTGCAATATGACCAAGAGGAATCCATAATCAGATTGACAATTACAGCTCAACCAAACTCCAAAATCACCACTACCACAATCATAAACCCATGAGACACAAACTCTTAGAACATCAGAACCCAAGTAAAGTGGACAAATCAAACTGCCAACACAATAAATACCATCAACGCATCCCACTGGCCTATACGGAATGTACAATCCAACTCTGCAACAATGGTGAATGCTCTCAAATGAAACTATACCAAGTATGGAGAGTCCACACACTGTACAACTCCTGCAGTCAACACAACTCTGTAGATCATTGACCACTATCTCATAACCATAACTCCCATGCACCCCTAATGGTGAAAAACCATCATAAGATAAACAACAATAAATGGAACCCAAACCAAATTTTCCTGCCATCAACTCCTCAACATAAGGATCGAATGCTAACTGATGTACATACCTTGCAATATAATTTTGATTAAAAAACCAACCTCAGTCAACAGCTCACCATAAACAAGTGATACAACCCACTGTGACTGATCACTAGCTAAGTCAGGAGATGTCATAGCCAAAGGAGTAGAATCAATAACAACACCCACTGAAGCATCACTCCCAAACTCCTACTCTAAGTCACATATTATCAAGCTGTCAACTGCAGAGCCTATCACCATGTCATGCCCATCACAACTCTCATCTTGAGGGTAGCAAACTGTCCCATAACTGATGATAAGCACTAGGAACCAAAGTACATCTCTGTATCATCATCTCATCAACATGGTCATCAAAGGTAGATTGATGAGCATACCTCACAGTGTAATGCCGATAGAATGTACCAATCTCAGTCAGTGGCTCAGGCCGCAATCTAGATGTAACTAACTGCAATCGATCACTAACCAAGTTGGAACTGACTACTACCTCTGAAGACATCGCCAAGGGAGTAGTATTACTAGCAGGAATAATGCCAACTATTGGCTCACCAATATCACACATGATCTTTGATACAACCTCTCTAGTCTTCGTGCCATTAGTACTAGAGGTCACCACCATGTCAGGTATACCACAACAATCTGCTACAACACCCAACTCAACTGAACTTGACTCTAGTGGGGATGAACTTGATATGCCAATGTTAGTATCAAGGATGGATGCATCCCCATCTCCACTATCTTTGACAATCTCGACCATGGACATCCTCGGATCATCAGACACCACCGCTTGTGACTGTACAGAATCTGGTAAAGATTGTAGTTTCTCTAACTCCATGGTCACCTTAGCCAAATGAAATTGTGACTCCTTGAAAGCCAATTGTGTACTCTCAAGAATCTCAGAAGTCACCTCAAGCTGCTGAGTAAGCTCACTCACCTCATCTTCCTTGGCCAACAATGCATCATATGCTGTACTGCCCCAGTCCATAAGATAATCTCTATCAGCTACCAACTGCATATAATCCTATCTCAAAATCTAGATAGCCTCCCATAAAGAGTGGAACTCTGTCAAGGAAAGATAACTGCCTCCCTGCTCATCACTAGTAAGAGAACCCCATCCATAAACTGATAACAACTGACGAGAAGCATCAAAATGATGGCAAGTGATAGCAATGTTTCAGTCACTAACTCTCAACTGATTAGACACATGATGGCACTGGCTTGACTATCTCCTACAAACCTCCTCTGATGCACTGTCTAAAGGAGTATCCTCAAAGTTACTAGTCTCTAGAGTATTACCATCCATATCCTGTGAATCAACTCTAAAGCTCATATCAACATACAGAGTATCAAAAAATATAGCACTACTGTCCAACTCCTCTGTACCCAAGGAAACTAAGTCTTCAAAACTACCTACTGCATCCTCCTGGATGTCATCAATGCCAATATGATCCTGGGACTCATCTGTACATACTGCCAAATATGAAATATCATCAACACATTCCAGCAAGTATGGTTGACTAGATATATGAACAAAGCCCAACACCAGTGTATAAAAACTAATACCAACATCAGATAAGCTCTTGGCACAAGAAAAGACAACACCGTGCAATCTACTAATCAAATCCATGATAGCACCCAAACAATCACTGCTACCAAAAAGTGTTAAAGTTTTACAATCAACTAAATCCCAAATGCCAATATAAAAATCTTGAGTCCATATCTGTAAACTAGAATCAGCTGGTAACTCAAGAAAAATTCTCACTTGAGTAATATGACCAATACCAACTAACTCCACATACCTGTCATGATGAGATAATGTAGTCACAATACTATCTTCACTCACCTTCAGCTGGCAGGATAAATCATGTGAAGTACTACTAGCCTCAACCTCATGTGACGAAGCATCTAACTATGCCTGGTACTCTCTCTCAAAAAAGTTATGAATGCTCAATGTCTGCTCATCTCCACCAGGTATCTCACCATCATGCACAACAACATCCTCATAATCATCATCCTTGAGGTCAAATCTATCTATCACTCTTTGACTAAAATCATCAAATGTAGTTACCTGATCATGACCTTGAGTAGTCATTCCATGATACCACCAATCATAGGCTACATCTTCCAAGTGTAGACTTGCAATTTGAATAGCATCACTCTCCTTCATGGGGTTAAGTGTGAAGAAGGTCTATAATTTTTGTAGCCATGCTCTAGCTGAAATTTTATTTGTTCCATCAAAAGTAGGTGCTATAAACTTGCTTATTTTATTTTTGAGCTCTCTTCCACTTATGTCATGCTCCCTTCTATACTCTTTCTTGGGCATCAAAGTGTTCATCATATCCACATATTCTCTAAAAGGAACCAAACTATGAAAGTCATCATCTAAGCCATTGTAAGTAGCTCTTAATGTAATCAAGTTACCTGTAACCTCTTCCACAAGATTAATGGCTAGATTTGGTACTGGTGGCTCATCTGCAGGCAAGAAAATATTTTTGGTTGATTTAGATGGTGTGGATTTTAGATTTATTGGCTCCTCTGAAGTTCTCCCTTTCTCATTAATAGATGCAACTCATTGTAGTTTTTCTGTCAATATTCACAAAGCCTCTCTAGTTTCTGCCAAACTATCCACTGTTTGCTTCTGAGTATTTTGGATGTCTTGGAAGAATTTCTTTTCCATCTCATCTGGATCATCCATACTTTTCCCTTCCTTGGATTTTGTACTTTTACTTTCAACTGGAGGTTTGATCAAAATTTCTTTATTCTTTTCTTGCTGCAAATATCTTTTTTCTCTTTCACTTAGTTGCATGCGACCATCAATTTTGACATGCAACTGATTAGAAGCAACATGCAACCATAAATTATGACATGCAAGATCTAGGTAATTGTCAAAATTGACATGCAAGATCTGGGTAGTTGTCAAAACTAACATGCAAGATCTGGGTAGTTGTCAAAACTGACATGCAAGATCTGGGTAGTTGTCAAAACTGACATGCAAGCTTCTACAAACCCTCAGGCTAACAAGATCATGGCTCTGATACCACTGAAATTTCCCTTTACTGATTTTATATGATATTTTATGCCTCTAATCAGATTTTCAAAACCAAACAACCAATATTACAAAGATCCACCAATTTTCTCAAGAAACCCCAAATCGGGTATGCCGAAAATAGTGCCAAAAGCTTCACAGCTTCACCTATTATTAATAAATCTGAAAGTGGAAATTTTTACAAAAATTTGAGCAGCATAACAGACTATAAAATGAAATTTCCATATCTTTATAACATGCACACAATAGCTCTTAAACAGAGGACAAAAACAATGCTCATCGGGCTCCCGAAAATAGCACAAAATAGCCTGGAATCACCACAAAAACTTAATAATCTATCACAGAAGTATAATCATATCCAAATAAATATTTTCACCTCTATTTTAAAATTTAAAAGTTTTATATAAATCAGCAACCCAAACTGATATGAAATACTCAACCGGAAACACCAAACTCTTACAAAAAATACACCCGAAAACTCACAAATCTGCACTGTTCAGCACAAAGGCAAACTCTGCATGAGCATGCACATGGAATGGCTTCAAACTCCCATCCTTAGCCTTCTTGGAAACCTACAAACTCACATTCTTGGGTCTCCCTAGAAACCTGCAAATTCCCATTCTTGGGTCTCCTTCTCCACAGGTTTGGCAGCCTCTGAAGAATAACAAAGAAATGAGAAAAAATCAAGTTCTGGAATGAGCTCAAAATGCCTCCAAACCCCTTAAAAGAGGGCATAACCCTAACTCACATCCAAGAGAAGTTAATAAAACATATTTTAATAATAATTTTTATTTATTAGTCCATTCGCTTCCAAAGATTATCCCCTTTTGCAGAAACTTCGCCTTTTTGGGCCTGCCTGCCTTAGCAAAGATTATTATTTTTAATTATTTGAAAAGGGGACATAACATTTTGGACTTTTTTATTTGGGGGATAATAAACCCTGTCAGATTTTTGGAAAGGGAAAAGTTAAGATTAAGTTGCAGAATGGGAATCATTGGCTACTACATGAGGTAAGACATGTTCCAAGGCTAGGTAGGAATTTAATTTCCATAGGGCAACTCGGTGATGAGTGTTGTGTAGTTACTTTTAATGATAAAAATTGGAAGGTTACAAAAGGTTTCCTTGTAGTAGAAAAATGTGTGAAAGTAGGACCCTTATATCTTTGTATAGGTCATATTGTTCCTTCTACTTTGATTATTTTAGAGAAAAATGAATGTTCATGAACAATTGCTACAATTGAGTAGGGAGAACAAATAGCTGCTGTAAATTTTGATACAACACTATGGCACAACAGACTTGGGCACATGAGTGAGAAAAGTATGAAAGTACTTCATTCAAAGAATTTTTTACAAGCACTAGTACATTTGACCCTATTTTTCAACCATCTATTAAAATGGTTTAGATTGGTCGCACTATGCAAATAAAAATATGTTTGTTTTAAAATCCATGCATGTGTTGGTTGAAATTTTAACCAACACAGGCTTCATATTGTTTTGAAAATGAAAAAGGTCGATGCCCTATTTCATTGTCAATGTGGTTGTTTGATGTTTTACTGTTGGGGTTTCAGGGTTCAGAGAATAACATTGTGATTATTTCCCTCGTAAGATCCAACGATGATAGAAATCTTGGATATCTGGCTAAGAAAAATAGGTTGTGCATTTCTGTATCACAAGCAAGAGGAGCAATATATTTCTATGGCAATCAAAACTTGTTGTTAGATTTCAAAGAACGAGATTGTTTGAGTGAGGAAATATATTTTTGTTATCCAAGACATCCTTGTGACCCTCCTTTTGTTCTGTGCTTTAAAGATGCATCTTCTTTCAATCCTCTATTTTGCACATGTACTGATGATGAGCACATAAATGCATCTGAACAAATTGCCTCATCTCCATCTACTTCTTCTTCCCTGTTTTCCTCTTCTTTCAATCTCTGTTCAAATCAATCCCATTCCATGCCACATAAATCTCCCTCTACTTTGGTTACAAATTACTTTCAAGAGGCTGCGTCGTTGCTGCCTAAAAATGCTTTTGAAGAGCTCGTTCCATCTTCCCCATCCTTAAAGCCAGGTAAAAAGCTTCCCTACGATGTGTTTATCAACCATCGTGGTCCCGATATCAAACACACCCTCACAACCACTCTTTACAATACCCTCTCTGTCATGGGTTTGAGGGTTTTCCTTGATAAAGAAGAGCTTCAATTGGGGGATTGTTTGCCCAAAGAACTTCAAGAAGAGATGCAAAGTGCTTTGCTCCACATAGCCCTATTTTCAAAGAAGTATGCAGAATCCCCTAGTGTTTGGCTGAACTTGCATATATGCTTATAACTGGTACCCCAATCATTCCTATTTTCTACCATCTTCAGCCTAGTAACATCTGATATGACAAGGGACTGTATGCTGAAGCACTCTCGTAACATAAAAAGAAGGGTCGATATAGCTCAGGAAAGGTTGAGGAGTGGAAGGACGTGATTAGCGGAGTTTCAGACAATATTGGCAAGATCATAAATAATGACGAGTAAGTAGTAATTACTTTGTTTTCAGCACTCATTCTTTTCTTATCAGTCATCTTCTATTTACACTAGGTGCCTCTTTTTGCTCTTTCTTATGCTTTTTGGAATAGGTGTCATGGTAAACAAAATTTTCCCTATTCTATTTTGTTTTGTTCAGTGACTCTGGCAGAGTGCTCAAGAATGTTGTTAGTCGTGTTCTATCAGTAATAAAAAATATTCAATTTTTGGTTGCCAAACATCTAGTTGGTCTAGATGAAGCTCTCTTAGACTTTGAAAGAACAACACTTCAGCCTGCAAAAATCCATCACACTTTGCAAATCTTGGGAATTTGGGGCATGGGTGGCTCTGGAAAAACCACACTTGCCAAACAATTATTTAATAATAAATACATAGATATGGAAAAGTCTAGTTTTCTATTTGATATGAGAGATGCTAATTCAAAAAGTACATTGCACAAGAAACAACAAAAATTGGTAGAAGATCTCGGTATTCGAAATATATCAATTGAGAATATAGAAAAAGGGAAGGGAATTCTTGCCTCTCATCTGAAATCTGTCAGGGTGCTCATTGTTCTAGATGATGTGGACAATATAGATCAGATGGATTTGTAGGGCTCTTCTCCAATGTGGTCACCTATGTGAAAGCACTTGTCATGATGGTAAGCATCCACTCTATGTCAAACAAGTTCTTTTTCACTTCAAAGATTATGGTCACGGAGCAATAAATAATTTCTCGCAAGATGAGGAAACAAAGCTCTATTTGGAGGAAATAAGCTACGCGTTTGATAAGTGTGGATCTTCATCAAATCTCTGGTTTCTCTAGCTGGTCGTTGGAAGCAGAATCCAGGTAAGTAGTTTGGATCTTCTTTTATTTTTTAGGCCAAGACCAAAGATATATGGTAGGATGCAGATAGTACCTAAATATCTAATGTCAAATGTCCCTTCAAATCAAACAACTCATAAAAATTATTGCATGCGCTTGAATTGCAATAAATCTTCTCTTAATGCATTAAGTGTAGCTGGTAAATGCTTTTATCTACTGTACTGTAGATCACTGCCTTATGTGTCAACAAATAGAATCAATACCATGAGGAAAAATACAAAACCTACAGCAGACCCCTCAAAGCAAAGTACCCAAAGGAGATACCACTGAAAAGAATTTGAAAAATTCATGGTACTTTCCTGTAAATTTTGCCCATCTTTTCTCATGTATATACATAGACATAGGAAAAGAATCATTCTCTATATAGCAAGCTTTGATCTTTTGATCTAATATATTGACTTTAAGATTGGAACTCGTTATCTTCTTTTCATATTATCTAAATCGAACTATGTCTCCCAACAAGCATCCAGAACTTTATCCCAAATTTTTAATCATATTTGCTACAACCTGTGTGAAAAAAATGAAATTGTAGATGGGCTACTCAGATCCAACACTCTGTGCAACCATTTTAGAACAAGAAGCATTTTCATATTTGCATTCTATCTTGTGTTGTGTTGCATTTAAGGAAGCCTTGCATATGATAAATTTTCTTGTGTGAAAGCTCCACAAATGGTTGTGTAGGTGTGTCTATGACATCAGCAACACAAAACAAAACTCAAGGATAGCTCTTCAAAGAGTAGAGGTAGCTACTCACTATACAGAAGCATTTTCCAAATGTTTTTAAGTTTATCAGTATATCCTTGCATCCCCTCTATGTGACTTCTACTATTGAAAATAGACAAGAAAGACTTAGAATCAATTGAAAAACAACACATGATAATCTAATCAACTACATAAGAACTTCATTCAAATCAGGTCAAGTGACTTACACAAAGATTCTACACGATTTTCTATTGTTGAGAACGTCGATAGGAAAAAATGATCATAGGTTGCTAGTTGAATATTATGACCCAACCAAAGAAGAACTATTTTTATAATGAAATGAACCAAGACTGCTTTCTTGCAACTGCCACTCCAATCCATAATTGCCTATGCATAAACATGTAGCATTAATAAAATGTATAATATGTGTTCAAAATAGTGATTGATAAGATACAATCCATAAGTAGGAGGTATTTTTCCACAGCAAGTCAAATTGTGATATTGCTATCAAGGTTTGATTGTGTGATTTTTGAGTCAAAGTCATTGACCCATATTTCATGACTAGTGGTTCACTGAAACCATCTCTCATGAGAATGAAAAAAAAACTTAGCACTCATTGGATCTAGGTGGTGCTCACAAAGGTGAAGCACCAGGACTTCTTGGGAGGTTACCCATCCCAGTACTACTCCAACTCGAGTGCGCTTAACTATGGAGTTTCATCCATGGTTAAACCCACTCTACTTGCAACCCCATTTGCAAAACGTTCACCAAGTGTTATGCCTTATGAACCATTCGTTAGAAAGCCCCTTAAGCGTATCAATTGATAAGTAAGAGTTATTTTTGCACAAGTCAAATTGTGATATTGCTATCAGGATTTAACTATGTGATTTTTGGGTCAAACTCATTGACCCATATTTCATGAGTAGTGGTTCACCAAACCCATCTCTCATGAGAATGAATGGAACACTTAAGACTCATTGGATCTAGGTGATGCTCATAGAGGTGAAGCACTGGGACTTCCCCGAAAGTCACCCATCCCAGTACTACTCCAGCTTGAGCACCTTAACTATCGAGTTTACTCTATGGTTAAACCCACTCTGCTTGGAACCCTATTTGTAAAACCTTCACCAAGTGTCATGACTTATGAACCATCATTAGAAATCCCCTTAAGCTCATCAATTGATAAGTAGGAGATATTTTTCCACAAGTCAAATTGTGATATTGCTATCAAGATTTAACTGTGTTTTTGAGTCAAACTCATTGATCCATATTTCACGAGTAGTGGTTCACTGAACCCATCTCTCATGAGAATGAATGGAACACTTAGCACTCAATGGATCTAGGTGATGCTCATAGAGGTGAAGCACTAAGACTTCCCAGGAGGTCACCCATCCTAGTATTACTCCAGCTCTAGCGCACTTAGCTATGGAGTTTCCTCCATGGTTAAACCCACTTTGCTTGCGACCCCATTTGCAAAACCTTCACCAAGTGTTGTGCCTTATGAACTATTCATTAGAAAGCCCCTTAAGCTCATCAATTGATAAGTAGGAGATATTTTTCCACAACAAGTCAAATTGTGATATCACTATCAGGATTTAACTGTGTGAGTTTTGAGTCAAACTCATTGACCCATATTTGATGAGTAGTGGTTAACCAAACCCATCTCTCATGAGAATAAATGGAACACTTAGCACTCATTGAATCTAGGTGATGCTCATAGAGGTGAAGCACCAGGACTTCTCGGGAGGTCACCTATCCCAGTACTATAGTAGCTCGAGTGCGCTTAACTACAGAGTTTCCTCTAGTTAAACCCACTTTGCTTGCAACCCCATTTGCAAAATCTTCACCAAATATTGTGCCTTATGAACCATTCATTGGAAAGCCACTTAAGCTCATCAATTGATGAGTAGGAGATAATTTTCTACAAGTCAAACAAAGGAAAGATACTCCTACAATGTATGCATAAACCCACAAGAGCAAACAATGCTCAAGATGGGGCCATAACATAAAGAAATAATTTCTCAAAGATTGTTTACTTAAAATCTAAGTTATTTTCCTTCGTAGTGGTTTGGGTTCAGGTTCATATGTCTGGTTTGAGGAGTTTATCAAAAAGAATTTGGTGTTGAATTCGTCAATACAAAAATATTTAAAATATAAAATATGCATATTTGCAGCAGTATTTCAATTCAAAATACTAATGATATATTAGTGAAACTCAAATGTTATAATATATATTAAAATTAAATAATAATAATGTCAATTGTCAACAATGAGTCATCATTTAAAATAAATAAATATGGGACTTACAAAATATCATCACCATCTATATTAGATGATATAGGTAGTGGTAAATTAGAAGAACCACAAATAGGGCTCCACTAGCATTGGCATTGGCACTAGCACTCCAATGCCCACAAATTTTCCCATAGTCATCATCAACATCAAGTGTAGCAAAGTGGGAAGTGGAAGATCCAAGTCAATATGTTATGGGCTTATTATCTCAGTCCCTTGTGTCCCCTCTTAGCCACTTTGTTTAAGGAGCAGTAGATTTGAATGCACGTAAACTAAGTCCTTTTCCTTTTTTCAGTCACTACTACATTTGACCTCATTTTTTGACCAAACATTTTGACCATCAATCAAAAAGGTTTAGATTGGTCAGATTGTAAACTAAAATTTTCACTTTTAAAAAATCTAAGCCCGTGTTGGTCGAAATTTTGACCAACACGGGCTTAACTTTGAAATGAAAAATCATTTTCAATTTGATTGTTTCATGGAGTGCATGCGAAGGAGGTAGAGCTGGAGCATGAGCATGGTGTGAGGGTTTCCTTAATTTGGCATTTGATTCGCATTATTTTCTTCTACATTTTTCGCTTGTGCTCTCCAATTTCTCCCTTTTGCTTGCTTTTTAGGCAGTGGTGTGTGTACACTAGAAACATTCCTTTATCTTATAAATCAGGCAAAAATGAAAAGTCACAAATAAGAGTTTCAAGGGTTTTAGTAGATCTCTTCCATTTCCAGATGATAAGATGAGAGATCTAATTGAACACTTTGCTGAATTGAATTTGAGTTGGGTGTATTATGCTTCAAGAAAGGTAGTTTTCATTTCGAAGGTTGACCAGTAGGCGGTCTATGCCCAAACCCCATGAAATAGATGACAGGGGTTGGACTCCTCTTCATATTGGAGCACATAAAGGTGATCTGAAATCAGTGAGTTTTTGATCTTTTATAGATATCTTCGTTTCACTTTGAAAGGGCTGATTTTGTTTATGTTAGATAATGGATTGTTTTTTGTATTTGATTTTCCATTATTTATATATTATTCAAATCTTGAAGACAAATATATATGCATAAACAAGTATGCATGATTTCATTTCTTAGATTTATAAACATAAAAACATCCTTTTAGACTTAAAAAATGTTATAACCACACATTGTTTTTTCTTAAGAAGATATAGATGTAGTACAGGGAGGATCACTTAGTACCAAAGAAAATCACACAGTCAAAATTTTATTCTATGCTATTGCAAGAGTTTGGAGAGTAGTTCAAACCTTGATAAGAAGTCAAAAAAGCACTTACAGTTTGCAAATTAATAGTTAACCATATTAATTCCACAAAAAACAATTGCCAGTGTGTGAGTATGTGTGATTTCATATTCTTGATGATCATGGATTTTCTACAGGATTTACTTCCCTTTCCTCGAAGATACTTTCTTTCTCTCTCTCTCTCTCTCACTCAAGGAAAGCACTTCTCCTGCATCCACTGCATTAACCCGATATATGGTAGTCGGATAACATAACGTGTATACATATATCAACACATTTTTTGTAAAATATAATGCTTGTTATTAACAAGATCATCAAAAGTATAATTTTATCATTTGACATAATTTATCCTCCTAATATAATGATTAATCAATGTCTTAATCATTCAACATTCATGTTCTTGAATCCCCAAAAAAGACCATAATGGAAAAATGGAATGTAACACAATCTACTCAGGAAGGATATCCATTCTACCATTGTGATGTGGGACACAAACTCAATAGAATCTCTTACTGTATCCATTCCACCATTGTGATGTGGAGCACAACTCAACTTCATCCCTTATTGTATTTTAGACCTTCACACTTGGCAAGCATGGATTGTTGGAGGGATTTTGTGAGTGAAGGATAGGAGGGGTGTCCATTCCACCATTGTGGTTTGGGAAACAAACTCAACTTCATCCTTTATTGCTAAGTTACCGATTTAGATGCGGATTCCAGAAGCAGCGATTTTTTTTTGGATGCAGATGCGGGAGGAAACATATATATAATTTGCACTAATTTTGTGTACAAATAGTACATGAAGAATAGGATCACAAGGCCAACTTTAGATGACCATTACTTCCTTTGTGCTGCTGCAAATATTTACCATAACCACCTTTTAAGAAGCTTGTGAAATTATCTTCCAAATGAATCTAAGATCTCTTTGACTAAAGGCCTATCTGGGTGCGTAGCCTTCTTAAACAATATGAGCTGTCTGGGAAAAAATCAACAGAAAAAAATGTTCCAATTTGCTCAAATCAGAACTCTGAAATTAGATGTCACAGAACTGGCTAAGGATGATAGAAATACTCCAAATTGTAATGGAAATGTACTCATTAATAGGATAAGCCCTAGAGATAGGGCAACACCACATAATGCTCTCCTTATTGGAAGAGGGCATTCCACTTATATTTGCAACATGAGATCTCAAATGCGTACAATCAGTTCCTATATTTTTTTCTTACCTGAGCTCCACAAGATGTAAACATCCAACTGCTATGTGTGAGAAAAGTGCTTTTAATTTCAAACTATTAAAATTTCAAAGCTGGCATACACCCAAACAGTTAGGTACAATTTCACACATGACCAATAAAACCAACATAAGGGACGTGTGCTACATGTTGGCATCTCCATAAACCAACTTGTATTTTAATATCATTATTCCCATATACATCTCAATTTGCTTCTACAGTAGCACAACATATTGATGATGATGATAAAATGAGTTTCAACTTTAACTAGCAAATTCAAATGTAAACAAAAAAAACAAGTTTCAATGTTTATGGATTAGAAGTTGACCATATTTCAACATTTCAAGAGACAACCAAAACTTTAACCTGATGTATATGATTTCTCACTCACCTTACTTTCAGTTGGCCACCAGGATATCCATTTCTCATTTCAATTCCATATTTTTCCTGACATGTTGGATATTTGGATTTTTGTTCATCAGTGAAGTGGATCTTCATGAAATGGTTTTCCTTAGTTGCTTAATTGGCAAGGAGGCCATCAAAGCTTATATAGGCAACTGGATAGTTATTGCTTGCGTTGAAGGTTAGATGCAACCTTTGTGCTTGTAGAAAACCCCCCTCCCAGCTAAGGTATCCCCTTCGCATACAAAAGCTCTTTGTGTTATGTAGGTTCAAGGGGTCATTTTGTCACATGCTTAGAGGGTTCATCGGCTATAAGTTGCAAATTGTGACCATAAAACCAATGTAAATTGGTAGGCATATATATTTCTGGAGATTGGAACAATCATGAAATTTGGTGTACTCCATTTTTCTTTCTATTAATGGACATGTTTCCTCTTGCAAGATATTATGAGCTAGGGTGGGAGACCTATGTGAATATTCATTTAATCTTTGTGTTAATCTAGATTAGTGTAAAAGCCACATGGTTTCATTTGAGCTCTAAGCTTCATGAACCCAAAATAAAAAGTTCTAGAATTCCTTTTTATCTTGGAATTTAATCTTCAATTTGATATATTTTACCTCAACAAAGTTTATCCTTTGCATTTTTTAACATATCAAGTATTATATCCATGTGCATGTTACATGATGTAGCTCGGAATAAGGCTCTACTTTCATGAGACCAAATTAGATTTATCTAGTTCCAAGGGCATCTTGTGAAGAAATAGAGAAAGGCAAGGATTCTCCTTTGTGTATGGCTTGATTGATCTTTTAGCAAATTTCTAGAACATTTTTCAATAGGTACACATCAAACAAATTCAAGGCTTGTATCTATTGCCCTTCTGTTCTGCTTTCAATTAGAAATGGAGAAATAGAGCAAGGCAAGGCTTTCTGTATCTATTGCTCTTCTTGTGAAGAAATGGAGCAAGGCAAGGCTTCTCCTTCACGTATGGCTTGATCTATCTTTTAGCAAATTTCTAGAACATTTTTCAATAGATACACATCAAACAAATTCAAGGCTTGTATCTATTGCCCTTTTGTTATGCTTTCAATTAGAATTTTTTGTGTGCCTTGTGTTAGCTCAGGCAAACAATTCAGTTTGTGTGTTAATGATAAAGCTTCTGCATGATCTGTACAATTTGTTAGCACTATTACACAGGGTGAATGGTTTTTGATCATTATTCAATTCTCTGTGCAGACCTCTATCTACTGCACAAGCCTTTGCACCATTCAAGTTTTTCTATAACATGTGCATAAAGTTCTCAGTGTCATTCAACAATTGAATTTGAATTTGTAAGGAAGCAGACATTTCATTATGTTTGTGCATAATCTATTTTTTGTTGCATACTACCTCTTTGTTATTTGACACACTTTTGCTAAGTGTATAGGTCTATGGAAGCCTCATGAATGGGTTATTAAAATCATAGCTGTGAGCTTGTATATTTTAAAGCCTGTTGCTTTCTCATTGGATAGCCAAGAAGTGATTGGAAACTTGTTAACCAATACCTGCTTCTTTTGATATTTAAATCATCCTGTGAGGATAAACCATAACTGTTTCCTTAAGTAGTAGTTACTAGATTTGCATAACTTGGCTTAGGTACTCACATGTTGCAGTAGCGAGTTGAAGACATCATGTAGGTCTAAAGATAATGAAGATAAGTGGAGCTCTTATATATGAAATGGTAGGGGTAGACTACAATTGATGAGAGGAAGACATCATGTTATATAGGGTTGCATTTAGATTCACAGTATGTTGCAGGTTCCAAAGCTACTGAAGTTATTTTTGACTTTGTATTGCTTTATTGCTTTTGCAGTACTATTTTGAGGGGAGATTTGATCTAGTAAAGTTCATGAAGTCCTTATGTCTGTGCCGAATGGAATTTTGGGTATAATTTTCTGTAACTGATCTATATTACATGCAAGGTTCTCTTCTTTCAAACACCCAACATGGTTTATTAAATGTGGATATTAATGCTATTGATCAATTTGCAGGGGCTTTCCAGTTTGGTTAAAGTTTTTCCCTGGCATCAGCTTCAGGATGGATAAAAAGCCTTTCAAGGTGCTTCTCTATGAAATGATGACACTTTTAAGACTTATAAATGCCTTGTATCTTTACAGGATTTTAATGCATAATATTTGATCTAGTTTCTCATATTGAATAAGTGATGAGTACTGCAGATGGAAATGCAAAGTTTTACATCAAAGGTTGTGGACTTAATGAAGAGTGAAGGGCTCTTTCAGTCTCAAGGTGGACCTATTATTATGTCCCAGGTGTGCGTGTTTCTTAAAATGTTACCATGAATCTGTGTTAAGGCAATTTTTTCTATCTTAAGGCCACTGATCTTACAAAAGATTAGTGAAACAAGAAGAGTTTTAAGTGTACATATGTATGGAATCAATGAATACCCTAACCTGCTAATTCATCCTCTTCATAGGTAGAAAATGAATACAAACCTGATGAATCTAGTTTTTAAAACAAGAATCTTGAATCAATTCAAACCTAAGAGTTTTCTTTTGCTGGGCACAAATTGGCAGTTTCACATATTAATACATTTGTTGTATCATGTATGGTATAGTGTTGAAGTTGGTGAGGATGAGCCTTTTATAAAGAATGGTGGTCTTTCAGTTCTTTCTATAGATTTAGTACGTGATGCATTGCATGTTTTCATCAATAGAGAATTTGCAGGTATAAGATCATCCAACATCCCTGAATTCAGAGTGTGTTTTCTAATTTAGTGCTGTTGAGTCAAACAATTAGAGTGGACTAATAATTGCTAGTTTGGTTTGTGTTTTTGTTTTTGGTTTTTGGATGTTGAGACATAGAAATTGAGAATTGGGAGGACTTTTCATGTTGGATTTATGCTTTTGACAGGCTCTCAATTTGGAAGCAAGGAAAACCCTAAAGTGAGATATCCATCCGATGTGAAGCTTAGGGTTGGAACAAACATAATTGCACTCTTGAGTATAACAGTTGGTTTATAGGTTTGTTTCAAACCACATATGTGTAGTTGCTTCTATATTTTTGTCTTATTTGGCAGATGCAGAAGTGAGAATAGTAGGTGTAGCGATGCCAGTATCTTGTTTTATGTCTAATTTTATGTATAAGAATTTGGTCACTAGTTGTTTATGTGAAATGAAATTAGATATAATATTACTGGTTTTCACTATAATAGTATAATGCTTTTCCACATTAGATACTAATTCCTAATTTATCTGTTTATGTTATAGAATATTGGACCCCATTTTGAATCTTGGAATATAGGGATTCTTGGTCCACTTACCCTTAGTGGCTTTAAGGAGGGAACACAAGACTTGTCGATACAAAAGTGGTCTTACTAGGTATGAACCATGGTAATGCAAATTTTTTATTTTGTTTTCTTAAATAGGATACTATAATTTGGAGTAGAAAAGAATAGTTTATATACATTTAAATTTTTGATTATTGATTAAATTATTTAGATATGATACATGTTTTCGAGAGCACAAATGGATAAGTAATAAAACACGGTTGAAGTCATCAATTTTGGATCAAATATGTCATTTTGTGTCTTCCTGCTAAGCTGGTGATATTTGTACTTTGCTTAATATATCACAATTTGAACTGAAATCGATTATTTTTTTTTCCAGACATCCCAACAGCACCATATTTTTTCTATATATGTCTTTGCAAATTATAATAACATGATGACTCTACACATTTTACCTGTGACTAGTGGACCTAGGTGTCTTTTAATTTTTTTCTCTTCAGATTCTAGAACAACTTAAGTTTCTTCCTTAATATTCAAGAATATGAGCATTAGTTTTTGACATAAAGTACCGTTTTTTGGAGTTCAAATGTAAAAGGGTGAATGATATTGAATGGATTAAAAATGTGTGCTACAGATTTCTGGGAGAAATGCTTGTTTGGAATCTTGTGATTTATTATGATTGATAATACAACTCCAGCTCATTTTGTAATATTTTTCTATGTATATGCATATCTAATTTTTTGTGCATGCAGGTTGGTTTGAAAGGTGAATCAATGGATCTCCATACAATTGATGGGCATTCCTCTGTTGAATGGTTGGAAGGAGTAGTTGTCCCTCAGAGATAGCCACTAACATGGTACAAGGTATGCTCCTGATGTTAAATGTTAAATCTATGATTGTGCCAACAACCACAGGAACCATGAAAAGGTTTGCACAATTACAATTTGTGTACTTTGTTTAACATTTTTCATTAAAATTTAAATTATTACTGTATAGGCAACATTTGATGCACTAGCCAGTGAAGATCCAATAGGATTGGATTTGAGCACAATGGGTAAAGGCCAAGCATGGGTAAATGGTCAGAATATTGGATGATACTGGCCTTCTTATCATGTCAATGGTGTCTACTCAGATGAATGCAACTATCAAGGAACTTTTCGTCCAAAGAAATGTGCTGAAAATTGTGGCCAGCTATCTCAACGCTGGTGAGATTTCTTATATTTTTTGTGTTAAACTTTCTACTTGATGCCAGTTTATGGATGATACTACAACTTTTGTGGTAAAATTTGAATTTAAGAGCTTTAAAAACAAAGAAAGAGCTTCTAAGAGGAATATGTAGTTGATAGACAATAATTTTTGTTTTTCAGGTTCTATTAGCCATCCAATTCATTTGCTGCCAAACCCTTGGTTCTAGGGTCACTAAACTAGGGCCTATTCAATGAGACCTCTAACAAAATCACCAAAACAAAAGGACTGCACCAACACTTCATAAATGTCCTCCCCATACATATTCCTTCACCAAATATCATTATCCTTGAAGGAAAGCTCATTCATGTTGACTGATGCTCACACAGGCTCTTTCACAATTAGCAAATAGACACTCAACACTGCTTCTCCACCAAGATTCTCTATTCTCCTATAGAAAAAAAAAAATACAAGTATGTACAACATTGTGGAAATCTTCCACCAATCACATAGATCACAGAGGGTGTAAGAGTTGCCACATTGTAGAAAACTTCAAATCTAAACCCGACTGTGCTCTACCAATCACTATCTTACAAACACCAGCCCAATTATTTGAACCTAAAAACTATGAAATAAGGAAGAAAATGTGTGAAAAGAATAGGAAACAACTTCCTTAAGACTCCTACATCATGATCAATTGAGAGCCAAACTCAACTATCATTTCAGAGGTATTGGTTATGACTGTACCGGAACAGTGGCTAGTTAATAGAGAAAAAACTTGTTTTTATTGCTTCCAGAGTCTATTACATGTCTTATTATTCCAAACACAAACTCTCCATTTCCTTTAAAACTTGACCACCTTCCACTAAATAGCCAAACAAAGCCAATACCCATTGCTGTCTAACCGTAATAGTAACAACCAATTATAAACTGAAATTTGTTGTCTAAGTTGACACAAAGTGTCAACTTTGACAACTTACAATCATATATGCCTTTAATAAATTTCACTAACCTTTTCAAAGGTTTTACAACTTCACTAACCCTTCCAAAGACACCTAAACCCCTTACAAGTCTTACTAGACCTAAATTGCCAACATGGCAAAGTACAACTTTTGAGCACTTTTAGTGCTTTTACAATATTTAATGGCTTTTAGAGACCATATTACATTGGTCCAATACCATATAGGTCTTTAAATCCCATAACTAGGCTAGGATCCACAAAATGACCCTTAATAACCCCTTAGGTGCATTTTAATCTTTCAATACCATTTACCTCTATTACATTGCCTTTATAGTTTTAGGTTTCATTACATCAAAACATCAAATACAAAGATGGATCATAGATCTGATTACATTTAACTCTTAATCTTTCAAGCTCACTTTGATCTTCATGAGTCTAAATGACTCTCCTCTCATGCTCTTGCTAGGGTGCCATGCACCATGCATGGTGGTTGCTAGAGTCCATTAAGAACATATGCCAAGAATCTCTTCTTCCTTCGAACAGCCTCTGGACATGCCCAGGTGACCATGCATCAAAATGAGATCTCCTTCATCTTTACTAAAATCAATCTCTTATGGTATCCACTATGAGTGGAGCTGCAACATTTACCTTCGGTGTGAGGACTTGTTTTGTGGTTAGAGTGTAGTTTTTTGCCATCTCTAAAACTAACTCTATCCATTGATGTATAGGAGGGAAGACCGTTGCTTGTGCGATGCCACTCATAATGATCATCTTGATCACCTTGGATTGGTTGACTCCATACATTCTATCCCTTATAAAATTTCATGTCAAATGGCCCAAGATTGGTGTCTCCAATTTTCTCCCATGTAGAGGTGAAGTTGGATTGATGTGTCATTTCTTGTGTATCAGCTTTCAACTGTGCCAACCTTCATGCCTCAAAACTTTCAGCATTTCTAACTCCCTTTCCTATAGTTTCTTGCTCATTTCTTTCTTTCTCTCTTAAGGTCTATTTTTTTGAGTTTTGGGCCTTATTAGGCCTATTTTCTTGAGCAAGGGGCCAGATCTAAGGCCTCGGGTCTACACATTAGACAATTTGGGCCTAATGCATTTCTTTCTAGTCCAATTTACAAACTCTAGCTCGCACATTTCATGGTAGGGCCTAATGCATTCAGATCTGGGCCCAATTAGAGGCCCACAGATTTGGATATTGGGGCCAATCATTGAACAATGGGCCACAAATTTGGTTATTAGGCCCTTGCATTTGAAATTGGAACTGTGTGTTCGATTAGAGGGAAGATTTATGTCATGCCTCATCTAAATTATGTTAGAGTAAATAATTAATATTTAATTATTTATTCTATTGCTTAAGTTTACTTAGGTCATGCATTTATTTAATATTTCGTATTTAATGCATGTTGTGACAACACGGGAGTTTGTTCCCTTCTAGTTGTCACACTTATCTTCTAGCTTGTTCTACAAGCTTCCATGAGCCCTTTATATTCGGGTTCTCTCTCATTGTATTTTAAGATCGGAAGCCATTTTCTTATTGTAAATACATTTCTTATTGTGTTTGCATTTTTGGCTCTCATGTCCGTTTAGGGTTTTTGCCCGTGCTCCATGCTCTTCCCTTCTTTGGCTTCTCTTTGACAGGTTCGCATGCAGGTGATCTTGGCGTCTTCGAAGTTGGCTTTCCTCAACTCCAACATGGTATCAGAGCCTTCCTGCTGCTGCTTCGTTGAAGAAATTTTGAAGCCGTGATTTGAAGTCACAAACCCTAGTTTGTTTGTGCATTTTTTCTTCAAATCAGGGGATCAACGAATTTTCGGAGCACTTTCAGCCCAAACGGACATCACCATTGGATCCGGAAGGCTGTTTGCAGTCAGGATTCATATAAAGCTTTTCGTTTTTAGAGACAGGGCATTTTTGGCGATTTTTTGAGGCTTCCAGGGCCGCTGCCGTACGGATCGTACGGACGCAGAGCGTTAAAAAATTTAAAAAAAAGTGTTTTCGGCAGCGCCGCCGCCGCGCCACCGCGGGGCCACCGCCGCGCCACCCGCGCGCCGCCCGCAGCGGCCGCAGCAGGCAGCGCCGCCCGCCAACCACCACGGCCCGGCCGCCTCCTGGCCGCCGCCCTCCACCGGCGGCGCCTCTCCAGCCAGCCGCCCTCCACCGGCGGCTCCTCCCGCCTCTGCCGCCCCTGCGGCCATCTCCGCCGGTTCCGCCACCCGCCAGCTCTACTGCACAGTCAGCGGAAGGTATCAAATCCGCGTGTGACACGTGGCAGGCGTGCTACGTGGCACATTGCCACGTGGCCCCTGCCACGTCATGATCCGTACATGCCACATCATCTGCCACGTGGCTATGCCACGTGGCACTCTTTTTTGCGGCGATGGCCTCCAAGCCGTCAAATTTAATCGGCTGACTTGCTGACGTCAGCACTGCATCAGCCCTTGCATGCACCTCTCCTGATTCACTTTTGGACCTACTTGTGGTTTTTTGGCCATAACTCTTGCATACGGAGGTATTTTTCCGATCCGAAAGAAGTGCCGGAAAGCTGGTTCTGAGACGGAGATTTTGGTGCAGGTATTTTTAGGTTTTGATGCTTTTTTATTGCCTATTTTTTCAGTTAAAGTCCGAAGTCCTCTTTTTGACTCCGGCATGCATATCTTTTGCGTCCCATGTCAGTTTTTTGAAAACTTTATATTTTTGGAAAGCTGGTTTTCTCAACTTTTCAGAACTGTCATCTTTTTTCCTCTCTTTTTGGCCTCTTCTCTTTCTATCATAGTTTTGGCATTTTTGCTCTATGGTTGATATTTTGAGTGTTTTAGGCCCGAGGATCATTTTCCTGGCATGGTTTGCTTTATTTTCGGTTGTACTTTCTTTTGGTTCAGCTCTTTTTCAGTTTTGATCATTGCAGCTATCTTTTTGAAGCACTTTTTATTTTCTCACTAAGATAAACTGTCACTTTTGTATTCTGGGAGTCATGAACGTTGTTTTGAGTCAGGTGTACTTGCACTATTTCATAAAGCACCATGGGGGGGATTATTTGTTTGCTGTTTTAGGCATTCTCCCTTTGTCAAGTGAGTGTCCCTTCCACGACATTAGCCCATGCAGAGTCAGTAAGACCGTGTCTTTATCGGTGTCTGTACTTCTTTTCCTCTCTCCTCGTTCTTGGTTCGTTTGCAGAAGATTTTGGCTCACCTTCTCAGTTGCCTGTCATCACACCCCATCTGCATTAAGGGGGGATTATGCTGTGTTCTAATGCATCCGTGGTTCGATGGTTCGATAGTGTGAACTATGTATTCAGTGGTTGATCCTACATACAAGGCGATTGCAGTGGCTGGCTACCTATGCATTTCGGTGAGATGGATCATCTACCATATAGACATGCTCGGTTTGTGCCTTCTTCTTCCATGGAGGTTTCTTCAGATCAGCAGTTTGACAGATTTGCGACTTCTTCATGCTTCAGTGATGCTGCTTCTTCATGATCATTCTTTGTTCCTGTTTTAGGGGACAATTTCCCTAGTTGGAGACTTCTTCAGCTCTTCACTGGGTTCTTACCTCTTTTTAGGGGAGGGTTTTTCCCATGTGGTTTTCTCTCTTTCCCCGTTTACAGAGGTTTCATCTTCTTGCATTGTACTTGGGTACCTAAAATGGCCTCGTTGCCGGGACCCATTATGCATTTCATCTTAGCTTTGTGAGCTTAAGGCATTTCCCTAAGTTGCACTTAAGGGGGGGTGTTAGAGTAAATAATTAATATTTAATTATTTATTCTATTGCTTAAGTTTACTTAGGTCATGCATTTATTTAATATTTCGTATTTAATGCATGTTGTGACAACACGGGAGTTTGTTGGAGTTGAGGAAAGCCAACTCCGAAGACGCCAAGATCACCTGCATGCGAACCTGTCAAAGAGAAGCCAAAGAAGGGAAGAGCATGGAGCACAGGCAAAAACCCTAAACGGACATGAGAGCCAAAAATGCAAACACAATAAGAAATGTATTTACAATAAGAAAATGGCTTCCGATCTTAAAATACAACGATTAGAGGGAAGATTTATGTCATGCCTCATCTAAATTAAGGTCCGATTTAGGTCCATATGGTTGATAGAAGCATCTATAAGTTTAATGCAAACTCAGATTTAGGGAAAACTCAGATTTAGGGAAAACTCAGATTTAGGGCCATGGGTCCCAATTAAAGCACTCATTTGACTAGGATTTGAATTACTTGAAATTTAATTGAATTAGGGCTTGATTTATCCCTCCAAGGATGAATGTTAGTTTACTGATGGCCTCTCTTATCAAAATGCAGCAATCGACAAAAAAAGTTGAGGGGAGTAGCTCTAAGGAGGATGAGAGCTCAGAAGAAAGCGACGAGGAGCCAAAGGCCAAGAAAGGCATTAAGGTAAAAGAACATGCCTTCCTTTACCTATGATCATTTACATCTATGTTAATTTCTAAAGACACATGCATGGATGCAGACATACATTCATTTGTGCACTTATATAAAAGGTGTTTTATAAAATGGAATTTAGAAAGGTAAATCTGGAGTTCAGAATATTTTGCAAACAAAATACTATGTCAAAGTTCAAACAGAAAAGTTCATGGTATCTTCTCTTTCTAAATCAAATTTTTTGGCATTTTGGTATCAAATAGAACTTTGATTTTTTTCAAAATATTGGAGTGAAGTGCACAAATATAGCTATTGCAAGCAACTCATAAAAAATATAACCAAAATTATCTCCCACAGAGCATAAGTTCAAATAATAGTAGAGAGACCAGTAAGACCAGGTCCTAGAGAGCTTAAAAAAGATTGAGTACACATATTTGGCAGATTTACACAAAACGGCAAGAAACTATGAACCAAGATACAATACAGAAGAACAACAAAAGTAGTAACTACAAGAATTATTCCCCCTTCTATTTTACATTGCCTTCTTATTAATAGGTTTGAGTAACTTTAGCATTTCTCCAAAAATTTGGTTCCAAACTCTCTACACTTCCCAACCCACCTCTCAGGATAGGTACTAACTGCTAACAATAACATCTAGAAATAAAGTAGATGCATCATCCATGTTTCCATTGTCGAAGGAGCTGTCTACTAAAGTTTGCTAAAACTTAGCTGCATCCAGAATACCCACATCACCAGGAGCCTTCTTGTTTTTCTCTTAAACAAACTGCATCCACATATGCTGGAGTAAAATTGTTGGAAGTGCTTTTATCTTCAAAATCTACTTCATGCATTGGCCATCCATCTAATTCATGGCTTATGTTCTAAGAATCAGCTCCTCAACATTGCCCCACACTTTAGGAATGAGATTTGGAATGGAAGGGTCCCACTTTAACAAACTTCTTCGCATCTTCATGGCATCTTTTTACCTAAAAAGACATAATGGAGATGATAACTTCTCTGGAGAAGTCACCCAGTAATATTTTTTGTCCTAAAACACATATTTAATCCTTTCCATTCAAATAAATAATAAGATTTCAGTGGAGAGAATTAACTACAATTTGGGCAAAAACAAGTTTATCATCAGAATTAATAGATCCAAACACAATATCCCACCATTACATAGTAGTCTTGTTGAAGCATGCCATCAGAGATGGAAGAAAATACTTCCAAAGATGTTTCAATAGAGAACAATTACAAAAGGAAATGGTAGAAAGAATTCATTTGACCACAGGTCACACACAACATAACTTAGCAGCAAAACAATAAACAGTGACAATAAACTTTTGATGAAGTTAACAAAAATTAAAACATGGATTTTTGCATTCCTAAACATGGTGTAAGGGTTTCCTTATTTTTTCCTAAAATATTTAGAATCTCTACACTTGAATTCCTTTGCAACATATCGTGATGCAGTTACTGATGATCATGATACCATAGGCTAGATGCTCTGGATGTTGTGGGTGTTCATAGGGAATAGAATATTTAAGTTTCATTATGTTCCCAAATTTTTTTGTAGGGTGTTAAGGAAATGTTATGTAAAAAACTATTTGTGTTTCATTATCTTCTGAAAACTTTTTAGGTGTTTTAGAAAATTGATTTGGAAAAGAATAGTTGAGTTCAGAAAACTGATATTGAAAAAAATAGTTATGTTTATGTAGTACATTTTTAATTGTCAAAAGAATGATATGAAAATAATATAAGTTGTTTTATTATGTTCTTCAAAACTTTTGGAATGTTGGCACAATGATATGGATAGAAAACATGAGCTTCATTATTTTTTCTAACGTGTTAAAAGAATGATATGAAATGTAATGGTAATGTTAAAAGAAACATTATATTCTGCAAACATTTTTAGATGTCAAAAGAATGATATGGGAAATAATGTTTCATTACATTCTCTAAACTTTTTTAGATGTTACAAAATGGTTTTGAAAAAGTAGTCAAATTTCATTATGTTCTACAAATATTTTTTTGGAAGCTGAAAGAATTATTTGGGATGATAAATGTTGAATGCAGATGGTGGACTAAGGATACTATAGCTATGGTCACAAGGGCAAACAAAGGAATAGGTTTTGAAATTATACGTCAGTTGGCAGAAAATGGTTTGATGGTTGTTCTCACTTCAAGAGATCTCAGCAGAGGATTGAGAGCCACCAAAACCCTTTCATGGTGAGGGTCTCAACAACGTTGTATTCCGTGAGTTGGATATAGAGAGCTTGCAAAGTATTTCAGAATTTTCAGTATGGCTCAAGGATAATTATGGTGGTCTAGACATCTTGGTATTATTCTACCTTAAATAACTCTCATTATCTTCTCTATTTAGTCATCTAGAACCTCAAATTACACCAAACTTGTGTTTCTACTTTTCAGCAGACAATATGCCCACTTCATTTAGGAATATAGGACTTTTATTTGACCTTCTCAAATGATTTATTGTAGGTGAACAATGCCAGCATCTTCGGTACCACTATTGATAAGGAAGCTACAATTCAAGCTGGATTAGTTTCACAAATGCAACATGATTTGATGGTAATTTTTAACTTTGTAAGAATACATTTTCTTTTATCTGAAATCTATACTTAGTGGGTAAGGCGAGGTAAAGTTATAATATGTAATTTTATTTTGCATAAGTTGTCTTCCACCTTGAAATCAAATATCTAGTAGGATTTGATGAAATCAATATCTACAACTTAATATTATCTCCTCTTTAGTTCTATTAATATGAATAACTCTCCATGTTGGAATCAATACTTAATAGATTTGGTATATTATAGTAGCCTCTATTAACATGAACTAGTAACCTAATATATTGTCTTCTTAAAGTTTGTAATATTATTTCTTTTGTAGGCAAGGTTTTAGTTGACGGGCAAGTGGCAGGCAAGGCTGGGATGTCTGTTTTAGAGAAGGCTTCCATTGATATCACTGTTGAAGTTCCAAAATACGTATGTAGGTGATTATCCTTAATACTCTTGACTTTAGTAGTAGCTAACAACATATTTTCATTGTATATGCCATGGGATTTTCTCTTCACATCAGACACCCTTGTAACAAGAAAACCATTGGCAGAGCAGGATACAAGTTGGAGGGAGCACTCGAGCAATTAAATATTGATGTTGCTGGAAAAGTTGCATTAGACTCTGGTGTTTCCATAGGTGGCTTCACAGATTGCTTGCTTCAGCATGGCGTATCTTTTGTTTATGGAGTTGATGTAGGCTATGGGCAGTTGAATTAAAGCATCAGTTTGACAGAATACATGCACATTTCTACAATAAATATATTCAGTTTCATTTTCCCTTTGTTATTAGGAAGTCACATCAAATTTATGCAACTGTTGGATAATGTGATGTCTTACAAGTTAGCATCATATGTTTTATGATTACTTTGTTATTACTTTGATATTTGGATTGTCTTAAGACTCATGTAGCTACAAGGATACAGTTTTAAGATATAAACTGATAAACCTTGTGGAAGAGATGCATGTCTTCAACTTTGCCTTGTTGATTCAAATTCTGTATGTACATTACTAGAAAAACTTAGTGAACTTCTAAACTATGGTTCTTGTCAAAATCCAAAGAGTTTCCACATGTTGCCTCCTTGGATGTTTAAATGGACAGTAGGATTAGGAAGGATTAGTTACAACAGTAAAAAGAAAAGCTGGAAATTATTTAATATTGGTACCCCAAATTTGTGCAGTCATAACTCATAGTCCATTGGGTGAAAATTGAATTTATTTGGTATTAAAAAAAGTTAAAATAAAGAATTGTATTGGGTGAAAATTGAATTCATTGGATATTACAAAGATCTAAAACACAATTTTTACCAATATATTTAATTTAATTTTTTTAAATTTTTTTTTATTTTTTTACCATAATTGGTTGAAATTTTGACCAACAATGGACGCAAATGAGGAAATAAGAGTTTAGGATGGACTAAGAAAATTGACAAACCTCTTGTTGGTAAGTCGACCTTTTTAAAGTCAAAATTTTGATGAAAAATTACTGTGACGAAAAATCGACCAAAAAAGATCGACGACAGTTTTAGTCGTGTATTCAACCTTTTCTCGTCGAAATTTTGACCTTTTCTCATCAAAATTTGGGCTAAATTTACTAGTGGAGGTCTAAAATGTGTTAATATGGATTTCTGTGAAATTTGTGTGTATGGAAAACAAAAGAGAGTGAGTTTTGTGAAGACTGAGAAGGAAAAAAAATAGGAGAAATTAGAGCTTGTGCATACCGATGTATGTGGACCGGCTCGGGTATCTTCCCTTGGTGGCTCTCATTATTATGTTACATTTATTGATGATGCAACTAGAAAAGTATGGGTTTATTTCCTTAGACACAAATATGATGTATTTCAAACTTTTAAGAAATGAAAATGCTTGGTTTGAAAATGAGACTGATAAGAAATTAAAATGTCTTAGATCTAATAATGGTGGTGAGTATTTAAGTTATGAATTTGAAGATTATTGCTCCACTAATGGTATTTGTAGACAAATTATTTTTCCAAGGACTCCACAAGAAAATGGAGTGGCTGAACACATGAACTGGACTATAATGGAATGTGCAAGGAGCATACGGTTGCATGCTGGGTTGCCCTTACACATGTGGGTGGAGGCTATGAATACTGCTATATATTTGATTAATAGAGGTCCCTTTTCTCCTTTGTGTTATGGTATTCCAGAGGAAGCATGGACTGGTAAGAAGGTGAGTTATTCTTTTCTCAAAACCTTCGGTTGTGAAGCATTTGCTTACATAGATTCAGAAAATAGAACCAAGCTAGAAGCTAAGTCAAAGAAATGTATATTTTTTGGATATGGCATTAATGAACTTGGTTATAAGCTTTGGGATTTTGAAAATCATAAAATTGTAAGAAGTAGGGATGTCATATTTAATGAGAAAGTGTTGTACAAAGATCTGTTGCAGCAACATGAGAAGAAAGAAGATGATTATGTAGTGCTGGATGATACTCCACAAGATGATGTTCCAACCATTCCTCATGATGTGCAACAACCACAAAAAAAAATACCACACACACCAGTGAATGTTAGACAGTCAATAAGGCAAATTAGACCTCTAAAAATATTTTCTCCCTCTTTGTATTCTATTTTATTAACAGATGTTGGTGAACTTGAATGTTATGATGAAGCTGTGCATGTGGATACTAAGATTCAGTGGGAGTTTGCAATGAAAGATGAAATGGACTCTTTGCTAAAGAATAAGACATGAGATTTATGCTAGTTGCCTATAGGTAAAAGGGCTTTATAGAATAAGTGGGTTTACATGTTAAAAGAAGAGGATGGAGGTAAGAAAAGATTTAAAGCCAGATTAGTTGTAAAAGGATTTGCACAGAAAAAGGGCATTGATTTTGATGAGATATTTTCTCCTGTTGTTAAGATGACTTTTAGCCGTATTGTTTTAAGTATTATGGCTATTGAAGATTTGCATTTAGAGCAGCTTGATGTTAAAACAACCTTTCTTCATGGTGATTTGGATGATGAGATATATATGGCTCAACCATGGGGAATTGAGGTCAAAAGTAAGGAGAACTTAGTGTGCAAATTAAATAAAAGTTTATATGGCTTGAAGTAAGCACCTCAGCAATGGTATCTAAAATTTGACACTTTTATGCATGAGTAAGGATACAATAGGTGTCATTCAAATCATTTTGTTTACTTTAAGAGGGTGGATGATGATAGTTACATTATTTTATGTTTATATGATGATGATATGCTTGTAGCTGGGTCTAACATGGATCACATTAAGCAGCTAAAATGCCAGTTAGCACATGCATTTGCTATGAAGGATTTGCAGACAGCAAAAAAAATCCTTGGTATGAAGATTTGTAGAGATAGGAAGAATAGGAAATTGACTTAGGCTGATTATGTTGAGAAGGTGTTGCAATGTTTCTCTATGAAAAATGCTAAAGCTGTTAGCACACCTTTACCTAGTCATTTGAAGTTGACTAAGGAGATGTGTCCCAAGACACAAGAAGAGGAGGATAAGATGTCCAAGGTACCCTATGCTTCAGCTATAGGAAGCTTGATGTATGTTATGGTATTTTCTAGGCCAGATATTGCACATGCTTAGATTTGGTAGGGGATATTGATGCCAGGCAGAGTACTTCAGGTTATGTCTTTATGTTGGTGGCCGTGAGCTAGGTTTCTAGGTTATAGATGATTAATGCTCTATCCACTACAGAGGCAGAGTATGTTGCTACTACAGAGGTAGCCAAGGAGATGATATGGCTTTAGTTCTTCTTGGAAGAATTGGGACATCCTCAGAAGGATAATTATTTGTTTATAGATAGTCAAAGTGCCATTCATCTTACAAAGAATTTAGCTCTGCATTCAAAAATAAAACACATACAGTTGCGATACCATTTCATTCGATCCATTTTGGAGGATGGACAGTTAAAGTTGGACAAGATACATATAGATGAAAATTCAGCAGATATGTTTACCAAGGCAATAACAAGGGAGAAGTTGAATTCCTCTTTAGCTTCGATTGGTCTTCTAGAATGAATAAGAATAAAAAAACAATAAGGTCTAGGGTGGTTTGATCCAATGGGAGCCTCATGGAATAGCGACATAGTTACAAGATCAGTCTCCAAGCGGAAGATTGTTGTTTAGTGTGGAGCTTGATTAGTCGCCAAGTGGGAGATTGTTAGATTGTGGTGACTGATTAGGAAAGTATTGTACATACTTTATAAATTCTTTGGGGCTTGCAAAAAAAAATTTTAGGCCTTATTTTATCGATATTTTGGTTTGACATGTAATTATTAATTATAACCCAAAAGTGGTAAAAATACTTGTATAAAAAGAGCTCAGGGTTAGGGATTGTTGCATAGTTGTGATGCAAAATTGGTTCTTGCGGTGGTATTGAGCTGTAAGGGATTATAGATTGTAATCAGGTTGTAATTACTAGATTATAATAATATCAGACTTGCTATTTGGTGGACGTAGCCTAGGGATTGGGTGAACCACGTTAAATCTTGGTGTCTTGTGTTCTTTTCTGTGTGATCTATTATGTTTTGATATTTTTTATATTTGCATGTAATTGTTATTTCTGTCCGTAGTTTAATCCTAATAGTAAAGGAAACTTTAAAGGTAAATTACCTATCATTTGTTTCAATTGCAATGAAGTTGGTCATATTGCAGCTAGATGTCTAGAGAAGAAGAACTATAGAGGTGGTGAAAAATAGAAAAGTAGAAGAGATGAGGACATCAAGGATTACAATGAAAAAAGCAAGAAGTCTTGCTACAGTGCTAAAGAGAAAACATGAGATGAATCTGATGAACATGATGATGAAGTGGTGTATGTTGCAATGAAGAATGAATCTGATGAAGATGAGTCAACAACATTTATGTCTTGTATGAACAAGAATGGTAGATGGATCATTGATAATGGATGTCCACATCATATGATAGGAGACAAAAGTAAGTTCATTACCTTGAATCGTTATGATGGAAATAGTGTAAAATTTGGTAATGATGCACCATGTTTGATAAAAGGAAAAAGCTCTATCAAATTCACATAAAGGATTCTATGTGATAATGCATATTATGTTGAAGGACCTAACTATAATCTATTGAATGTGTCACAATTAAGTAATTTAGGATGTAAGGTTGAGTTTGAAAACAAGATTTCTAAGAGATATGATGTTGATGGAAACCTGAATGGAAAAGGTGATCAAACTAGGAGTAATATATTCTATCCTGATATTGAGGATGCTACTTGTCGAATTATAAAATTTGATGATGTGTGGCTATGGCACAAAAGGTTATGTCATGTTAATTTTGATAACTTGGTCGATATCAGTAACATGAGAAAAGTTAGAGATTTGCCTAAGTTGAAGAAGCCTGATAAGACAATGTGCAAATAATGTTAGTTAGGCAAAATGACAAAGTCAAATTTTAAAAGTAAAGCTCATACCTCTAAAGAAATATTAGAGATTGTTCATACTAACTTGTATGGACCAATTAAAGTGAAAAGCTAAAAAGGAGATAAGTACATTATGTTGTTTGTTGACGATTATTCTAGAATGATGACAGTTATGTTTCTGAAATAGAAATCTAAAGCTTACCAAATGTTTAAGTGTACTTAACAAGAGATGAGAAGGAAACAGGTAAAAGTCTAAAATATTTGAGATTTGATAGAGGAGGAGAATTTAAATCAAATGAGTTTGAGATGTTCTATAATAATTATTGAGAATTGTGTCTCAACCTTGCAATCTTCTTCTGAAAAACTCTAGAAAATTTTAGCTGAAAAACTCTAGAAATTTTTTAGAAAATTCTAAAATTTGTTTGTGATAGTTTTTCACATGTTTATGAGTTGGAAAAACGTGTATGAGTTGTCAAAAATGTGTCTAGTCTCTAGAACAATGTAGAAGGGCTATTTATAGAGTGTAAACAACTCATTATATGACTTTTATGAAGGTCTAAACTAGAGGAATCAATTATAAATGAAAATGGTATTCTTGGAGTTACAAGTTACAAGTGAGTAACATGTGGTATGGTTGTTTTGGCCCATGGTTTTGTAAAACCACAAATGGTTTCCAAGTGGAAAATTAATATAAAAGGAGGGCTTGGGGAGGTGTTTGAATTATCGAGTTTAGTTTGCAAGACTGGTGCTAGAAGGAGTCTCTTTGAGTTTGAGTTTGAGTTTGAGTTGTGGTGATGCGCTCTTGTAAGAACTTGCATTGCAAGTATATTGTAATCTTCTAGATTTGAAAAAACATTGTGTAAGTTTTGGAGGGTGGGGTTTTTCTCCTGGAAGGGTTTCCTCATGATAATTATTTTATTATGCATTCATTGTTACTTTTATTATGTTATTATGCATTTCTTGAGATCTCTGCAATAGTTAGTTGAATTTGCATAATCATCCCCTCAAAGATTAGTGTAGGAAGTGATTCTACACACCTTAGCTTCCTTAAAAGTGTTTATAGCCTAGCCAATTTTAGTTCTATTTGTTGGGTATAGGGTTTTTTGAGCTAATAAAGGTTTGAGTGGGAGCTTGTGCAGAGGTTTTTATTCTTGTGTTGCAGGATTGCAAAGATGGAAAGCACATTAGGAAGGATTGATGTAGAAAAGTATTCTGGCCCAAAATTTGAAATGTGGAAGCTAAAGATGGAAGATATATTGATTTATTGGGATATATGGGATGCAGTCGATGAAAAGAAGCTAAGGCCCACAGATCCATCTTTAGCCGCAAAATATGATGTGAGAGAGATAGAAAAGCTAAAAGTCTCATTAGATTATTTCTTGCAAAATCTATACTAATTAATGTACATGAAGAACCTACTGCAAAGAAGATTTTGAAGAAGCTAAGTGAGATCTATCAAGCAAAATTAGTTGTGAACAAGATTTTCTTGAGGAAGAAGTTGTATTCCTTGAGAATGGAAGAAGGTGGACAAATTTCTGAGCATCTTGAAAGTTTTAATATTTTGGTGACTAAGTTGACTTCAGTTGGGGTTTTGATGGATGAAGAAGAAAGGTGCCAAATATTGCTATGTTCAATTCTAGGCTCATGGACATGACAAGGGAGCACTTCCATTGTCTTGAAGATGGAAGACATTGTTGGTTCTCTACTTTCTGAAGAGATGAGAAGGAAGGTCTCTTTGAATGCCAAAGAGGCTTTGAGTGTTTGAGGAAGACCAAAGGAAAGAGGTAAGAATGAGAAGCAACATGGCCATTCTAAGTCCAAGAATAAGGGGAGATCAAAATCTCTTGGTAAGTCCAAGGTGATCTGTTGGAATTGTGTGCAAACTTGAACACTTCTAAAAGGACTACAAAGAGGAAAAGAAAAAGAAGAAGTAGCAAGATTTTGATTTTGAGTTCGAGAAGGAATATGGAGATTCTTTCATTATAGCCTTGGCCACTCATGTAGGTGAAAATTCATAGTTGATAGACTCAGGTGCATCTCTTCACATGACTCCTAATAGAAATTGGTTTAGTAAATATGAAAAGTTTGATGGTGGTAAGGTGTATTTGGGTGATAACTTAGTTCTTGATATTGTTGGTTGTGGAAGTATTTGTGTGAAATTTTTTGATGGTAGAATTAGAAGATTTGATGGTTTCTTGCATATCTCAGGACTAGTGAAGAATTGGTTATCTATTAGTAAACTAATAGATGCGAGTGTGCATGTACAATTTTTTGAAGCAAGTGTGAAAATGGTGAGAGGTACTATGGTAATAGAAAGAGGAAGTAGATTGGGTACATTGTACTAGTTTGACGCATCCATAGTTGAGTGTAATATTACTTTTGATAATATTGTGAAGAAGAATACTTTGTTGGAGAAGGAGAGGGTTTCTCTTTCAATAGATGGTCATGGTTTTTGGGTACCCAAGGGTGCTCTATCTACTGAAACAAAGCTACTTGCAAAGAAGACTATCTTATGGAACATGAGACTTGGCCACATAGGTGAGAAAGGTCTACAAACCTTAAATAATAAAAACTTTGTTGATGGATTGAATGACTGCAATCTTGATTTTGATTTTTGTGAACATTGTATCTCCAGTAAACAACACCGCATTCAGTTTTACTCAAGTTCTCATAAGTCCTCATGTATTTTGGATCTAATCCATTCAAATGTATTTGGTATAGTTGATGTTCCTTCTATTGGTAGATTAGTTTATTATGTTTCTTTCATTGATGATTTCAGTAGAAGAACATGGGTTTATTTTCTTAGAAGTAAAGTTGAAGTTTTTAGTCATTTCAAAGAATTTAAAGTAATGGTTGAGTTGCAGACTGGAAAGAAGATAAAGAGTTTGAGAACTAATAATGGAAGTGAATATTGCTCCAATGATTTTGACACATTTTGTAAAGATTGTGGTATTAAAAGAGACAAGAAAAATCTGTATTCTCCACAACATAATGGAGTTGTAGAAAGAATGAACATGACCTTGATGGAGAAGGCTAGGAGTATGCTGAGTGGAGCTAGACTAGAACAATTTTTTTGGGCCAAAGCTATAGCCACTACTTGCTACCTGATAAATAGGTCTCCTACATCAACTCTTGTTGATAAGACACCAATGGAAGCATGGTTGGGCCACAAGCCTTCACTTAGACATAGGAGAGTTTTTAGTTGTGAGGCATATGCTCATGTGGCAAAGGAGAAATAGACAAAATTGGACAAAAAAGCTGTCAAATATATCTTCATCAGATATAGTTATGGTGTGAAAGGATACAAGCTTTGAGATCCTATTGCACAAAAGGTATTTTACTCTAGAAGTGTTATTTTTAGAGAAATTGAGCCTTCTTTTGTTACTGTGCAACCAGAAAAGATAAAAGAAAAGAAAAATGTGATTCAAATTCTTGCTACACTTGAAAAAGTTGAATTGAGGCCCTTAGAAAGACAAGTTGTTGAAGAGAGCTATATGCATTTTGAATCATCAGAGGAAGAGAGAGAACCTGATCATGAACCTAAACCTAAACTTGAACTAGATCTTGTTCGAAGATCTAGTAGATAGAGGAAAGCACTAGAAAGGTATGGATATTCTCCTAATGATTGGAGGTGTATATTTTCTTTGAATGCTAATATTCACGAACCAAAATCTATAGAAGAGGCTCTTGGTATGAATGATTCAAAGTTCTAGAAGATAGCCATGGAAGAAGAGATGGTAGCTCTTAAGAGGAATGACACATGGGACCTTGTACCATTGCCTAAAGGATGAAAGCCTGTTGGTTGTAAATGGGTGTTCAAAAGGAAGATGGGTTCAGATGGAAGCATTGAGAAGTATAAAGCACGATTGGTTGCAAAAGGTTACTCCCAAGTTGCAAGAATTGATTATGGTAAAATTTTTTCTCTTGTAGCAAAAATGACATCCATTCAATTTTTACTTTCTATTGCAGCAACTTATGATCTATAAGTTGAGCGGATGGATGTGAAGACAACTTTCCTTCATGGAGATTTGGAGGAAGAAATTTATATGACACAGCCAGAGCACTTTGTGGTGAAAGGTAAAAGTTATTTGGTCTATAAATTGAATAAATCCTTGTATGGTTTAAAACAAAGTCCTAGGATGTGGTACCAGAAGTTTGATACATATATAATTGAGTTTGGGATTTGTGCAATCCAAATTTAATCACTATATATACTACAAGTTTGATGGTGATTATTTCCTAGTTATTGCCTTATATGTTGATGACATGTTGTTTATTGGCAAAGGAAAAGATTTGATTGTAGAATTAAAATCTCAGTTCTTAGCAAAGTTTGGAATGAAAGATCTTGGTACAACAAGTTACATTATGGGAATGGAGATTATAAGAGATAGATAAAATAGAAAGTTTTAGCTAGGCCAAAGTAAGCATGTTGGTAATATTATAAGAAGATTCAATATGAAAGATTCTAGACCATTGAGTGTTTCTATTACTATGGGAACAAAGCTTTCTAGATCACAATGTCCTTCATACCCATTGGAGATGGAAGAGATGAGTTGAGTACCATATCAGAGTGTTGTTGGAAGTTTGATGTATGCTATGGTCTATACAAGACCAGACATTTCCCAAGCAGTTAGAGTACTTTCTCGTTATATGTCTAATCTAGGAAGAGCAAATTGGAATGTAGTAAAAATATTTTTTAGATACTTTTGGGGTATCTTAGAGCACTCGATATGTTTTCATGGAATAGGATATGAGAATTCCTTGGATATTCAAGTCTATGTGGATTTAGACTGGGCTGGTGATGTTGATAGAAGAAGATCCACCAGTGCATATGTGTTTACATTATTCGATGGTACAATCAGTTGGATGAGCAAGTGACAAGTTGTGGTCACTTTTTCCATTACAAAGGTAGAGTATATGGTAGCTACTCATTCCTACAAGGAAGCCATCTATCTTAAGAGACTTTGTTCAAATATAGAGTTCAAACAAGGTGCAGTGACAATTTATAGTGATAGTCAGAGTGCAATCTGCCTAGGAAAGAACCTGACATTTCATGCCAGGACCAAGCACATTGATGTACAATATCATTTTGTGAGAGATATGGTCAAGGATGACAAGGTGAAGCTAGAAAAGGTGGAGACTTTGGTGAATGTTGCTGATGCATTAACTAAGCCCGTGATCAAAGAGAAGTTCAGATGGTGTTTGGAGTCTTATGGGCTTCTTGACCCCTAACAATTAAGTCCATGACACTGTGGATCCCCTGACTCTTGCAAGGTGTTTGACAAGTGAAATAATGTTTGGAATTGTGTCTCAACCTTGCAAGATTTTTCTAGAAAACTCTAGAAAATTTTAGTCTAAAAACTCTAGAATTTTTAAAGAAAATTCTAGAATTTGTTTGTGGTAGTTTTCCACATGTTTATGAGTTGGAAAAAGGTGTATGAGTTGTTAAAAATGTGTCTAGTCTCTAGAACAATGTAGAAGGGCTATTTTTAGAGTATAAACAACTCATTATATGACCTTTATGAGGGTCTAAACTAGAGGACAAAATTATGGACGAAAATGGTATTCTTGGAGTTACAAATTACAAGTGGGTAACATGTGGCATGGTTGTTTTGGCCCATGGTTTTGTAAAACTAAAAATGGTTTCCAAGTGGCAAATTACTATAAAAGGAGGGCTTGGGGAGGTGTTTGAATCATCAAGTTTAATTTACAAGACTGGTGCTAGAAGGAGTCTCTTTGAGTCTGAGTCCAAGTTTGAGTTGTGGTGATGTGCTCTTGTAAGAACTTGCATTGCAAGTGTATTGTAATCTTCTAGATTTGAGAATACATTGTTCGAGTTTTGGAGGGTAGGGTTTTTTTTTATCTTGAAACGATTTCCCCATAGTAATCATTGTGTTATGCATTCATTTTTATTTTTATTATGTCATTATGTATTTCTTGAGATCTCTACAATAATTAGTTGAATTTTCATAATCGTCCCCTCAAAGATTAGTGTAGGAAGCGATTCCGCACACCTTAGCTTCCTTATAATAACAAAGGAATAAAAAGATAGACATCTACTCCTAGAAACCCTCCACAAAATGGAATTGCTGAAAGGAGGAACCAGTCTATAATGGATTGTGCTAGGACACTCATGATAGAGAAAAATGTTGCTTTGAAATATTGGAGAGAAGCTATAAGTACATCTGTTTATACCTTGAACCATGTACAAGTCAAGAAAGGTACTCATTCAACACCTTTTGAACTATGGTATGGATACTCACGTAATGTAAAATATTTTAAGGTATTTGAAAGAAAATTCTTTATTCTCAAAGATTCTAAGAATGGTAAAATAGATGAAAAAAGTGAAGAAGGTATATTCAGAGATTATTCCATAAGAAGTAAAGCTTATACGTGTTTAAATACTAACACTAACAAAGTTTTGGAAAGTACAAATATAAATTTTGATGAATATATAGAAGTTCATGAGGCTAAAACTATAAAAGAACTAGAAGAATACAAATCATTTGTATACTTTTATGAAGGTATGAACACTGAGTAAGATGCTACAAATCAAGCTACAAACCAGCAACAAATTTCAACAACTGCCAAGTCACATACTATGAAAGCCAATAGTGGCATGTTGTGATGGTTAAGTTGTTATTCTTGCCATCAAGGTTCAAATCCAATGGGAATGAGGTCCCCTATTTGTGGCCTCACTGGTTCATAGCTCTAGGTCAAAGTGTTAACCCCTCTTAAAAAAAAAGAAAAAGTCACATACTATGAATGTCGAGTTGCATTTAGGAATCGAGCCACATTCAGATGCCAAGTTACAAAATGAAGTTGAGGTACATTATGATTATAAGACTAATGTACATGAGAGAGAGGCTAAAATTCCTAATAGAGATGTACATAGTGACTCTTAAGTTGAAAAACCAAATGAGGAAACTAGATTTGAACCAAGATTGCCCAAATATGTCAAGAGACATCATCCTGCTACACAAATCATTGGAGATAAAGATGCTAGATCAATGACAAGAAACAAGTTGAGAAATGATACATTCTTGCTGAGTATAAAATAACCTAAATTAATAAAAGATGCCTTAGAAGATATTGACTGGAATAAGGCCATAGAAGAAGAGATTGAACAAATTGAGTAAAACAAGACATGGACTCTAGTTTCTAGACTAGAAGACAAAAATGTGATTGGCGCCAAGTGGGTATTTAGAAATAAGCTAGATGAAAATGGTGAAGTCACAAGGAACAAGGAAAGATTAGTCTACAAAGGATATGCACAAGAAGGAATTGACCATGGAGAAACATTTGCTCCTATTGCTAGATTGGAAGGAGTGAGAACTCTACTTGCTTATTCTGCATACAAAGGTTTCAAAGTTTATCAAATGGATGTTAAATCTACATTTCTAAATGGTATATTAGAGGAAGAAGTTTACATAGACCAACTAGAAGGATTTGTTGATGTTAACACTAATAACATGGTGTGTAGGTTACACAAAGCTCTATATGGTTTAAAACAAGCACCAAGAGCATAGTATGAGAGTCTTCATAATTATCTTGTGAAGATTGGATTTGAAAGGATTGATGATAACAATAATGTGCACATGAAGATAGAGAAAGGCAAAGGTATTTTGTTATCTACAATTTTTGTTAATGATATCATATTTGGAGGTCAAGATGCTTTATGTAAGGCTTTTTCAAATGAAATGAAACAAGAATTTGAAATGTCTATGTTTGGAGAGATCAAGTTCTTTGTGGGTTTGCAAGTATATTAGATGAAATATGGTATATACATCACTCAGTCAAAGTATGTCAAGTAGATACTGAAAACTTTTAGATTGGAGGATTCTAAACCAGTAAGTACACCTATGGTAACAAGCCATAAATTATCAAAGAATGATGATTTAGATGAGTTGAATCAAATATTGTATAGGTTTATGATTAGAAAATTACAATATGTAGTACATAACAGACTTGATATTGCATTATTTGTAGGGATAGTTGCAAGGTTCTTTGCTAATCCCAGGGAGAATCATTTGATGGTTGTAAAGAGAATTTTTAGATATCTAAAAGGAATAGAGGAATATGGTCTATACTATATGAAAAATGACAAATTTGAATTAAGAGCCTATACTGATGCTGATTGTGCTAGAAACATTGATGACAGAAAGAGAACCAGTGGAGGAGCATTTTTCTTAGGCAAGAGGTTGGTTACATGGAATAACAAGAAATAAAATTGTACTTCACAATCTACTGCTGAAGCTGAATATGTTGTTGTTGCTATAAATAGTACAAACATTGTATGGAATAGCTACTCAAAGGTATGAAGGAAGAGATCATAGAACCAGTAACACTTTATTGTGATAATACAAGTGCTATAAATATATCAAAGAATCCTATGATGCACACAAAGACTAAGCACATTGCAATCAAATATCATTGCTTGAGAGAATTAGTTCAAGATAAAGAGGTGAAGATGGAATATGTTAACACAAAAGAGAAAATTTCTGATATCTTCACAAAAGCATTACCTAAGGATGCTCATGAGTATTTAATACATAAACTAGAGGTGATACCTCTATCAAAGGCTATGTGAGTAACAAAAGGAGTACCCTACATCAAATAAGTTGATTTCCATATATTAAAAATTGATGCAGTGAATCTTACTTTAGGAGCCACTTAAAGTAATCAAAGAGTTAAAACTACAAATCAATCACAAGCAAGGTGACATAGAAGAAACTAAAGAAGTTCACATCTAAATATTAAGATGTCAAGTCTTTGGCATTGTTGTCAAAGACGGAGATAGTTACTGATCAAGAGAAATACAAGAGATTAGAGATTGAACAAAGAGGGAGAAATCCTAAACACACAGTATAAGAAAGATAGTATATTTGTCGATAACATCTACCTAGTAAGAGGGAGATACTATAGAAAGAAGATATAAGAAGTAATTCAGAGTGAGTTATAAGGTTGGCACAAAAAAAAATTATAACCTATTTTGAAGACGAAAGTTGTTGATAGAGGGAGAGATTTTAGTACAAGGATTTTTTTTTTTGGTATTTTGTTGAACTTACTATTCTAACCTAGTCAGTTTGGTTGATTAGTTTGGTTTTCCATCAATGCCGAAGAGGGAGATTATTGGAAGAGAGAGAATGTTGAAAATATATTGATACAAGTATCATAAATGTGTTTCAATCATTGTTTTGTCACTGATGTCAAGCCTGCTTTCTGATGGTAACACAACTACTTATATGATTTAAGTACTATCACTTGTTTGATTGATGAAGAGGATTTTAGCAAAAAGATGTAACAAAAGCACCTAGAGGAAAGGTTGATTTATGATATAAAAGAGGAGTACAAGAATAAATTAAGAAAATGATATCATAGTGCATTGATAATCTACTTAAGGTTACAAAGGCTAGTTACACTAAGCAAGTTCAAGAGAACAAGTTAAACAAAGTTTTTCTACCAAGCTTGACTGAATGGATAGTAGGTGTTGAGAAAAGTTAGTGCAAGTCGAGCAGAAAATCATTTGAAGCTAAGAAAAAGTTCATTTAAGTGTATGCCAAGCAAAATAGTGGATGCTGAGTAAAGTTTAGTTGATCCTGAGCACTAGTAAACTTTAGTTTGTGCTGAGCGATTTTTCAGAGGATGTTGAGCAATGTAGTATGTGCCAAGCATCAGAAACAAGTTAATGTTGAGTGTCAACATTTTTAGAAAGATCATGAATTCGATGGATCTGAGCCAATACATTTTTTTCTTGGATTATGTGAACTAGGTAGAAGATAAGATTAATGAGCTAGTGGCACATAATTCATGGTAAACCATTTTTAGGTGAATTCAAAGAGGATTGAAGGAGAAGTTTCTAGAAGTGATATGGAATGAGAGGTAGATTCATTGAATCCTACCTAATCTGTCCTAACCCTAAATTGGGTGATGGAGAATGAATGGAAAAAGATCTTAATTCTCCCTTTATAGGGATGGTTGGTTAGAAGAAATGGTTGTCATGTCCAAGAACCTAAGGAAGACAAGGAGACAAGGCTATTGCTTCATCAAGTGACCTAAGTGAAGAGTGTGTATTGGCATGTTAAGAAAGAAGGCTTAAGGGTATGAAAGCTTGAAGAGTGAACAAGCTATCAATGCTAAAATGTGTGAAAGCCAAGTAGAATGGAGGACTAAAATAGAGATCTGTAATCTACAAATGGAGTTGTAAGTTGTCATTAGATCAAAGTCTTACTGTTACTCTCTAATAATTGTATCAGTCTAGGGTAAATCCTTTGGATTAAGGTTGACCTAACAGTCATTTGTAAATCCTTTAACCTGGTGACATTCCAAGTGAATGGTCTAAAGTCCTCTAATAAGGCTCACTCCTAATAAGGTGATTGAAATCCTTTAATAGGGTCACATTTAACATTGTGTATTGTAACCTTTTACAGGGTTGGCCTTTCACAGGGCATCACTTCAGAATAGTGAAAAGAGTAGCATGTTACTGGTAGTTTTTCCCAAATTAGTTTTTCACATAAATCATTGTGTCAAATGTGTTGCTGAATTTTTTATGTTTCATATTTACATTTTTGCAAATTGATTTGATAGTAACCTACAAGTTTTAAGTGAATGGATAATCTTATGGATGCATCACCCCCCCGCCCCACAATTGTTCTAAAAGAATTCCAACACAAAGTACTTTCGAGACCTTGGAAAATGTAGAATGAATCAATAAATGGGTCAATCATGACATTTTATTACCAATTTAGCTATTTCGTCCATCATTAATTCATTCAAGAAAATAAAAGATTTAAAAAAATTAACTTTTTAGTTTGAATCTCCAACTTAGATCTTTACCAAATCAACGCCATCAAATGATTGTAATAATTCCAACTTCATTTGACTGCCAACTCACCAAATGAGCCTAATAATCAAGAAATAGGAATGCACCACATTGTCAAAAACACCGAGACAACATCCCAACTCACTATATCTTAAGCACTAGTTTCCAAAGACACATGCCTCAATTTCGTGATCCCAAGATAGATAACCATCATGCATCCTTCATCATGGGATCACAATAATTATTCATATTTCCATAGGAATTTAACTTTCGTAGAGATACAAGACCCCCCTAAACATCAAGAACCTTTATCATTAGGTTATAACTTCACCATTGATTTATACCATATTCTAACATATTGGATCTTTAGTTGCTTACATTTTATCCTTACTACTAATTTTTAGTGACAACATGAAGAAAATCTATTAGCAACCCAACCAACCATCATAGCTGCCTGCTAGTGTAGGACATGTAGTGACATCTCATAATCTCGAGTAAGATAAACATCGATCTCTTTTAATATGAGATCATGAGAACCATCAATTTTTTAGAGATATACCCACTGGGGAAAATTGACATGAAGTATCATTTGAGAATCTTCACCAACACATTAATAGATCACCATCCAATTTTACCATGTGTAGAAATATGAAGACTTTAGTAGATCGACCTTCAATTGTAAAGCATGAAGGATATAACATAAATTTTTAGCATATGACATTAACAAACAAGAACATAAGAAGTAATGCAGAGCCCTTTTCAAGATATAATTATGCATACGGAAGGCACGCTTTAAGGGCAGGCTTGAACAGAACCACTAAAAATCATTAAAAAAAAATTATTTTTTGCGTCCCAACCAATTTTGTGCTCTGTAATACTACTAGTGGTTTTGAGTTTGCTGAACCGAAGACTACCATGGTGGGTGAAAGGATTAGAAGATAGCCTTCAGGGGAGTCATAAAGTTGGAAGGAGAAGAAGAAGGTTTGGTGTAAGCTCAGAAAAGGTGGAATCACCAGGTTCATGGAGAAGCTACATGGTTTCAACATTGGGGTTATGAAGGTCATGGTGGATTCTTGGAGCAACAGGAGAGTCAAAATTGATGGTGTAACCCATCAAATCTCTGAGGGCTTAATCACGGAGGTGACAGAAATCCTGCTGGATGGCATAAAATTTTATAGGGACAAAAAGATGTCGGCCAATGCTATAAATGAATTTGTCAAGGATGACAAGGAGAGAGAAAAGCTCATCAAGATTGACACCTACTATGATATTGAATCCATCAAGAAATTATGGAGGTATGTTCTTAGAATCCTCATTGAGTACATTACTCTTGATCCTAGGTTCGACAGGATAAGAACATACCATTTTGTTTCGCTGAACCACTTTAGGCATGGTGTTAAAATTTCTTTTCCCTTCTATCTTTACACTTCCATGTCTAAGGGTATTGAGGGTTTCAAGAAATTTTTTTTACTAATCCTGCTGCACGAAGGCCTTCTTCTCCTAGTTTACGAGTTTTTGAAAATCCAAACCAAAGGAAAATCCCTTGGTGACCCGGGTAGTGAATCAGAGGATATTGCCAGTTCAGACTTGGAGGATGTTCAAGTCATAAAACAGAGGAAGCCAAAGCCACCTCTATTTCTCGCAACCCTAGTATGCCCAGTAGAAAGAGTCCTAGAAGCCGCCCCCCCCTTCCCCCCAAGTTTAAGCCTTAAGAGGAGAAAATTGACAGTGGGGAAGAGGAGGAGACATAAACTAATTCAGAGGAAGAGGACAAGGACCTCAAGAAGGAAAATGTGAGTGAGGAGGAGAAGGGGAGGGTTAGCGAAAAGGAGGAGGCTGCCCTGTTTCCCCTCCATATAACCCCAGGAAAAGAAAGGCTGACTAGGCCTTGATTCAGGAAGAAGCCCAAATTTTTGAAACCCATGGCCCTGACTCACCCATATCCCTGCACGAGGAGATGAATGAAATTATGGTGGAAAGAAGTGGGCAGGTGGTAAAGAAGAACATGAAGAGGGCTTGGAGAAATTTTAACATGGACACAACTAGGCTAGGTATTGTCAGAGAACCAATGAACATCTAGGTGCTAGAGGACCTTGATGGAAGAACCCACTATGACCAGTTAATTGACCCTGCTATATTGGTCATCTCCAAAAACACGTAGGGAACTGGCTTCAATTTCCTGAATAATGCGAAGAATTGCTTGGTAGAGAAGTTTTGTTCCATAAAATGGTTGTTTTAGGAAATTGAGGCCCTTAAGGAAAAGAACAACCAAGACATCGGTCAGAATATCCATAGGGTTCAGGAGACCACAAGAAAGAATACTACCCAGGTTGGTAACCAGAATATCCACGGCAACCAGGACACCAGGGATGGACAAGAGGATAGACTCTCCTTGGTTGAACAGAAAGTCCAAAAGTTTGAATCCATCCACTAGGTGCTGACTAAACAAATTGTGAACACCTTGGACACTCTGAATGAGAATATTGTCAACTTGAGTGACTCTCTAATGAGAGTTGGCTTAGGTAGAGAAATTGCATAGAAGACTGGGATGGATTTTGGGCAGGTGTAGTTTTCTCAAATTGAAGCTAGGGACTAGGTGAACAAGGCAGACCAAGTGAAGACCCAAAACATGAACCAGGAAGGAGCAAATAGTCAGAAGGACAACAAAGCAGCAAAAACTCTATAGGACCTAGAGAAGGACAACCAATAGTCTACTTCACTTTTGGTTTAGTTCTTTGTTTTGGTTTCTGGCCTTTGCCTCCTGGCCTCAGGCTTTTTGTCAGTTTTTGGCTTTTAGCAGCAGTCTCTTGTTAGCTGGACTTTTTAATTTTTTTTCTATTATGCTGTAAACTTTTGGGTTTCAAGATCCCTATAAAAGTTGTTTTACTTAATAAAAAACAAACAAGAACATGATAGATGATAGAGCCTCATTGTCCCATGAAAAAAATGGGCCCTATGATGACATCATCATACGATAATAACACAAATAAGAATAAGACACGTAACCCTTGGCTAGAAAAGGTAATAAGACCCCATTTTATTGTATAAAACAAAAACAAGGCTTACCCAAGATAAAATAAGGGACCATGGCTGAATTAGGGAAATAACTTAAGGCTTGGTAAAATATTAATTGGGGTCTCAAGTTAAAATACTTAAACACTAGGACTTAAAAGGGAAATCCCCTTCTCAAGAATTAATGACCCATCATTTAATTCATAAAAGATAACACAAAAAATAGAAAGAAATAGGATTTACAAGGTTTTAAATGGATTTGCAATGAAACCTTACTTACTTTGACACACAAAACCAATTAAAAAAATTTGCAAGGTTGAAAAGCTGACCAACAATAATCCTACATTTTGGTAGTGTAATGTCTTTGTCAACCTATATAGGTGTCAAGGATAAATTCAAATCTAAGGTATGTGCAGGATCATGATGGGACAAAAAGTGGTGATGTGGAAAAAAAACAAGTCTAAAATGTCCAAAAGCACTTTAGAAATCATGTTGACTTCTTCCCCCCAATCCTAATACCAAAGCAAAAAAAACATTACCTAATAAAATTGGATACATGATATATCAGATGCCCGATCCTTTGCCATCCATAATAGAGGAATCTCATGGAAATTGGAGGGTTTGGATTCAAACTTAGTGAGAGGTTGAGATTCTTTCCTCCTTGATCCATGTGATTAAAATTTTATTGGTCAAATTTATGCCTTTTTTATTGTTATAGAATGAGATAAATAAACAAATTTATCTTTCAGTTCTCTTTTTAAGTATAGATTGTTGCATATATTTAATATTATGAGTTTATAACATATACTATATAGGATAGTATTATATTACATTTATTATATAGTATGTATATTTAATTATACTATAGGTATTATAGTATATGTATTTTATTATAATATATATTAAATTATATAGTATATATTATAGTAATTATAACTTAGTAATTATATAATATATATTATAATAATTATTTAGGGACATATCTCATTTGTTCAAATGGGTTAAAAGGGGTCATAGGATATCCTATGACTCATTTTGATCCATTTCATGACAACATATGTTCCTAGGGGTCATAGGACCCTAGGGACGTATATAATGTATCTGAATGGGTCAAAAGGGGTCATAGAGAAACCTATGACCCCTTTCGACCCATTTGATGAAAACATGTCTCTAGTGGTCGTAGGACCCCTAGGAACAAATCTCAAATGTTAAAAATAGTTGAAAGGGGTTATAGGGAAACCTATGACCCCTTTTAACCCATTCGATGAGAACATATGTCCCTAGGGGTCCTAAGACCCATAAGAACATACATAACATGTTCAAAAGGGTTGAAAGGGGTCATAGGTTTCCAACCCATTTGGTGATAGCATATATCCCTAGGGGCCTTAGGACCCGTAGGGACATATTTCTTATGTTTGAAAGCATCAAAAGGGTTCATAGGGTAATATATGATCCTTTTTGGCACATTCGATGACAACATATGATGCTAGGGATCCTAGGACCCCTAGGGACATATCTCATATGTTCGAATGGATCAAAAGGGGTCATAGGGCAGCCTATGACCCCTTTAGACACATTTCATGACAACATATGTGCCTAGGAGAATATATTTAATTTGTTCATATGGGTCGAAAGGGGTCATAGGATAACCTATGACCCCTTTTGACACATTTCATGACAACATATGTCCCTAGGGGTCCTAAGACCCCTAAGTACACATTTCATTTATTCATATGGGTTGAAAGGGGTCATAGTATAACCAATGACCCCTTTCAACATATTTTTTGACAACATATGTCCCTAGGGTCCTAAACATATTTCATTTGTTCATATGGGTTGAAAGGGGTAATAGGATAACCCATGACCCCTTTTAACACATTTCTTGACAACATATGTCTCTAGGGATCCTAGGACCCCTAAGGACATAATTTATATGTTTTATGTGGGTTGAATGGGATCATAGGATAACCTATGATCCCTTTGACACATTCCATGACAACATATGTCCATAGGGGTCTTAGGACCACTAGGGACATATTTTGTTTATTCATATGGGTCAAAAGGGGTTCTATGAACCCTTTTGACACATTTCATGACAACATATGTCCCTAGGGTTTCCTAAGACCCCTAGGGACATATTTCATTTGTTTAAATAGGTTGAAAGGGGTCACAAGATAACTTGTGACCCCTTTTGACAAATTTCATGACAACATATTTCATTTGTTCACATGGATCAAAAGGAGTTATAGGATAATCTATGACCCCTTTCAACACATTTCATGAGAATATATATCCCTAGGGGTCCTATGACCCTTAGGGACATATTTTATTTGTTCGTATGGGTTGAAAGAAGTCATAGCATAATTTGTGACCTCTTTCGACATATTTCATGACAACATATGTCCTTAGGGATCCTAGGCCCCCTAGGGACATAATTCATTTGTGCATATGGGTCAAAAGGGGTCATATGATAACCCGTGACCCCTTTTGACACATTTCATGAAAACATATGTCCCTAGGGATCCTTAGACCCCTAGGGACATAATTCATTTGTTTATATGGGTTGAAATGAGTCATAAGATAACCTGTGACCCCTTTCAACACATTTCATGACAACATATGTCCCTAGGGGTCCTAGGACCCTTAGGGACATAATTGATTTGTTCATATGGGTTTTGACATATTTCATGACAAAAAAAATTCCTAGGGGTCCTTAGGACCCCTATGAAAATATTTCATTTGTTCATATGGGTTGAAAGGGGTCTTCGAATAACTTGTGACCCCTTTCAACATTATTCATGATAATATATGCCCCTAGACCCCTAGGGATATATTTCATTTGTTCATATTGGTTGAAAGGGGTTATATGATAACCCATGATCCCTTTCGACACATTTCATGATAATATATGTCCCCAGGGATCCTAGAACCCCTAGGGACACAATTCATTTATGTATATGGGTTGAAAGGGTCATATGATAACATGTGATCCCTTTCGACACATTTCATGACAACATATGTACCTAAGTGTCCTAAGACCCCTAGGGACATAATTCATTTGTTAATATGTGTTGAAAGGGGTCATAGGATAACCTTTGACCCCTTTCAACACATTTCATGACAAAATATGTCTCTAGGGGTCCTAGGACCCATAGGGACATAATTCATTTGTTCATATGGGCCAAAAGGGGTTATAAGATAACTTATAACCCCTTTTGACACATTTCATGACAACGTATGTTCTTAGGGGTCCTATAATTCTTAGGGACATAATTAATTTGTTCATATGGGTCGAAAGGGGTCATATGATAACCTGTGATCCCTTTCAGTACATTTTATGATAATATATGTTCCTAGAGGTCCTAGGATCCATAGGGGTATAATTTATTTCTTCATATGAGTCGAAAGGGATCATAGGATAACCTGTGACCCCTTTCGACACATTTTATTACAACATATGTCCCTAGGGGTTCTAGGACCCCTAGGGAGATAATTCATTTGTTCACATGGGTCGAAAGGGGTGATGGGATAACCTATGACCCCTTTCAATAAATTTCATGACAACATATGTCCCTAGGGGTCCTAGGACCCCTAGGGACATAATTCATTTGTTCATTTGGGTCAAAAGGGGTTATAGGATAACCTATGACCCCTTTCAACACATTTCATGACAATATATGTCCCTAAGGGTCTTAGGAACCCTAGGGACATAATTTATTTTTTCATATGAGTCGAAAGGTGCATAGGATAACCTATGACCCCTTTCCATACATTTCATATTAACAAATATTCCTAAGTGTGTTAAGACCCCTAGGGACATATTTAATTTGTTCATATGGGTTGAAAGGGGTCATAGGAAAACCTATGATCCCTTTCAACACATTTCATGATAACATATGTGCCTAAGGGATCAAGACCCCTAAGAACATATTTCATTTGTTCATATGGGTCAAAAGGGGTCATAGAATAACCTATGACCCCTTTTGACACATTTTATTACAACATATATGCCTAGGGGTCCTAGGACCCCTATGGACATATCATACACACTCAAAAGGGTTGAAAGGGGTCATAGGGAAAATATGACCCCTTTCAACCCATTCGATGAAAATATATGTTCATAGGGGTTCGAGGACCCCTAGGGACATATCTGACATGTTCAAATGGGCCCAAAGGAGTCATAGGGAAATCTATGATTCGTTTCAATCCATTCAATGGCAACATAAGTCCCTAGGTGTCCTAGAATCCTTAGGGACATATCTCATATGTTCTAATAGATTAAAAGGGCTCATAGAGAAACCTATGACCGCTTTTCACCCATTTAATATAAAAATATGTTCCTAGGGGTCCTAAGACCTCTACAAACATATCTCTTATCTTTGAATGGGTCGAAAGGGGTCAAAGGGTAACCTATGATCCCTTTCAACCCATTCAACAACAACATATGTCCCTAGAGGTCCTAGTACCCTTGGTGACATATCTCATATATTTGAATGGGTTGAAAGGGGTCATAAGATAGCCTATGACCTCTTTCGACTCATTAGATGACAATATGTCCCTAGGGTCCTAGGACCCCAGTGGATATACCTGATATGTTCAAATGGGTCGAAAGGGGTCATAGGGTACCCTGTAACTCCTTTGGACCTTTAAGTACATAGATAATGTTGTCCAATGGGTAAAAAGGGGTCATAGTATACCAAATCACCCCTTTTGACCCATTCGATCACATTATGTATGCTTAAGAATCGTAAGATCCCTAATAATGTAGCTAATTTGTTTGAATAGGTCAAAATGGGTCATAGGGTACTCTATGAACCCTTTTGACCCTTTCAATCTTAGGAACCCTAAAGACATAGATAATGTGTTCGAATGGGTCAAAAGGGATCATATGGTACCCTATGACCCTTTTTGATCTTTTTGAACTATTATATGTGTGGTTAAGGGTCCTAAGACCCTATAAGAAATACATATTAAGGGTCCTCAAAAGAGGTCATACGCAATATTATAAAAAAAATTTAAGTATTTTTTCAATATATATATATATATATATATATATATATATATATATATAATTTATGAGGAAAAATGGGTATCTGATATATCAGATACTCGATTTAGGCTTGGTAGTGCTTTGGATACCAAGCTTACATGGTCAATGCTAAAAATGTCCCATAAACATGTTTTTACCCTATTTTTCTAAGTTTTTGACTTTGAGCATGCAGCCAACGACTTAATTTTCACCCGTATTCGATGAAATGAAAATAGTTTCATAATAATGTTCTCAAGTTTCCATCGATATAATGTTTTTCAAATAATGAGTTCAGTAAGTAACTTTTACTTACTTTCTAATGGAGTTCGCTATAAAGTGTTGATTGACATACTGATTGAAAAATAACTATAACTTTCAAAGCATAAAATATTTTTGAAATCCAAATGATGTGTCACATTCTATACTCCTACTACAAAAAAAGAAGAAGATAAATTAAATTTGATAAATTTTTGAATTAGTTAAGGTGGTTAGACACGAGAACATTTTTTTTTAAAATGTTGTAGCACAAGATTCATAATTAATTATTTTATTTGAATAAAAATACCCAAAAATATGCATCATATCTAGGCATGAGTCTGCTTCTTATATGTAGAAACTTATAAACAATATTATTATTTGATTGTGATCAAGGTGGTTGGAGAGGAATCGTTGAATATTCCAAAATGTTTGGCTTGGTGTTTTGCATCTTTGGTGGAAGATCTCACATTCTCTTCAGGAAACTATTCAAGTGAAGTGTGAGCTAGATGGGGGTATGGATCTGGTTGATCTTGCTATATGCAATCACCTCAATTTTCATCTTTAGGATGGGGCTATGGCTCAAAGGTTTCCTTCTGTGTCTAGGCAGCTTTGGCATCAGATGAAAGGTCGGGTAAATCAGGATGGGCATTGGACTCCTCCTCCCTATGGAGTTCTGAAAATTAATACTAATGGTTCTTCCCGAGGGAATCCAGGCCCTGCTAGTATTGGGGGAGTGGTTCGTTGTAGTTCTAGTGATGATAAGTTCTTTTTCTCAGTTCATAAGGGTGATTACACTAACAATCTGATGGAAGCTCAGGCTATTTTATATGTTGTGGAACAGTGTTACTTGCAGGGATGGAGTAAGATTATCTGAGTCTGATTCCCAAGTGGTGGTGAACTTGCTTTCCTCGCAAGAGCTTGAGGATGTTAGTTGGCAGCTGGCCACTATTTTTAATTAGATTATTATCTTCTCTACCTCTTTTCAATTCATTAGGTTCACTTATATTCCTTGTGAATGGAACAGAGCTGCTAATTGTTTAGCCAAATGGGCTTCTAGTCAGGATCTGGGTTGGAATATTATGGATAAGGGGCAACTTTCCTTTGAGATGGTGCAAGAATTTGATGATCTTGTTGCTCAGGATCGAGCTCCTTTTTGAGCTCTCCTTGTTGTATTCCTTTCTATCTTAATAATTTTTTACCCCTCTTTTAATTAAAAAAAAGGTGGTCAGACATACACCAAATTCTTATTTTTGTCCTGAAGTTTTTATAGTACTGCATTAAAATATGAATTTTTGATCGATCAGATTAAATTATTTTCAGATAAGACTTAGTAGTTTAGAAACTACATCCAATTCCCTACAGATTCTATTCTTATAATTTTTTAATATAAATTTTATAACTAGTTCAAAATTGCACATCCAGTTGACATAAACATGATTTACTAATTTTACAGTGCCACTTAAGGGTGTAGTTTGGCACACCATGCTCCTCTCTCTCTCTCTCTCTCTCTCTCTCTCTCTCTCTCCATCTCTCTTTCTCTCCCCCTCCCTCTCTCCCTCCTTTGACGATTTCTCATTGTTTTCTTGTGGCACTTTTGTAGAGATAATTCTGTTGGATACAATTAAGTAATTGTGTATTGTCTTTGATGTTACACAAATGCCATATCAGTTATCAGACAGAGTCTACCGAGTTCTGTCGGTCAGGAAAATAGTTTACAGAGTCTACTGAGCTCAGTCGGTCAGTAAAGCTTTTTGCAATGTATACCGAGCGTTCCTGTATGTCACACGGTGAGTTAATGATAACCAAATTCGCTCAGTAAGCTAAGAAAAGTTTAGTTCTTACCGAGATCACTCGGGTATCAAAGGATTTTGTAGCGAACGGTTAGTATTAACCGAGTTCGTACGGTAAGCTAAGGAAAGCTTAGTTTTCACCAAGCTCACTCGGTAATCGAAGACAGCTTTTACCGAGTCCAGTCGGTTTCCAAAGGAAGTGGCAGGTTTACCGAATTCCCCGGTAATTGTAATTTTTACCAAGTTCTGCCGGTTAGCACAGGAAGCAGTTTTTTTTTTTGAGTCGGCCAGTGAAGAATTTTGTTTTGATTATTAGTTCAAGCCGACTTTTGAAATATGTTTTTTCAAGTTGGTTGGGCCGACCTGGTATCATGTATAGTATATAAAGAAGAGGCTCAAGATGTGAAAAGTGTGGATACGAATAGTGCAAGGAAATGCAATGAAGAGACTTGTGTGTGCCTAAGCAGAGTTGAGCAGAAGGAAATCTTGGAGCTGCAAAGATATATTTAATCAGTAAGGATCTTGTGGAGCTAAGCTGAGATCTGTATTCAGCAAGATAAGTTGCATGTATTTTCAGATCATTCATTGTTTCTTTCTAACCATTGTAACAATGATTCCAAAATCTCCTAACAGAGTTGGTTTAACAACCATTCCATAAATCCTTTAACAGGGTGGCAATTGAGTTGAATTGTTCTAAAGACCTCTTACAAGGCCACTCTTAACAGGGTGATTAAATCCTCTAACAGGGTCACACCTAACAGTGTGTTTTGTAACCTTTAACAGGGTTGGCTCCTAACAGGGCTCACTTCAGAAGAGTGAAAATTGGTGACTAGTTGCTGGTGGTTTTTCCCATATTGGGTTTCCACGTAAATCTAGTGTCTACTGTGTTCATAATTGCTTTCTTTTGCATGGTTTCTTATTTCAGTAAATGCTTAATAAATTAACTAAACATCTATCCAGTTTTAAGCAGCAATTTATGTGTTTACCAAGTAGCAGCAGCAACTAAGTTTAAGGCATCTTTGGGACTGTTGAAAATGTTTTTGGGGTAACTGATTCACCCCTCCCCTCTCAGTTATCCCATCTTCATTTTCCAACAATTGGTATCAGAGCTTTTGGTGCTTGTAGGAGGAGATTTCAAAGATCTAAGCCAAAGATCAAGATGTCTTACAAGAGGGAAATCCCAAGGCTTAACCGAAACAACTTCTCAGCATGGCAGGGATTAATGAGACTTCATCTAGCTTCTATTGGTGACACTGGTCTGAAATATCTTGATGAGAAATATGTAGAACCATCAGGTACATTATCAGTCAATGACATTGCTATAAAGAAAACTCATAACATTATGATGATTGATATTGCATCTGCCTTGAGTTATGAAGAGTTTGATGATGTCAAGGACTGCACTACTGCCTATGAAATGTGAGAAATACTGAAAGAGATCTGTGGTGGAGATGACAATGTCAGAAGAGCCAAAGCTGAAAGTCTGAGAGGACAGTTCGATCAGATGAAAATGAAAGAAGATGAAAACATTGCCAAATATGTTGAAAGAATTAAAGCATGTGTCAGTGCTATCAAAGCTTCTGGAGGAAGTATCAGTGAAGAGACAGTCATAAATAAAGTTCTTAGAACTCTACTTCCAGTTTATGCCATCAGGGTATCAGCCATTCAAGAAAGAAGGTGTGAGGCCAATCACAAGATAAACCTAGAGGCCATAGTTGGAAGATTGACAGCATTTGAACTAGATAATTTTGATAATTATGTTCCAGCTGCAAAGAACATTGAGTCTGCATTTGAAGCCAAGCTTTCACTCAAGGACAAAGGCAAAATAATTGAAGCCCTACTTGCAAGAAAATATTCAAAAGGAAGAGGTAAATACAGAGGTAAAGTATCCCTAATCTGCTTTTCATGTGAAGAAGTTGGTCATATTGCTGCAAGGTGTCCAAACAAGAAAGATAAAGATGAAAAGAAAGATAATAAATGGAATAGTAAGAAAGATTTCAAATCATTTAAAGATAAAAGTAAGAAATTATGTTTTATGGCTAAAGATTCTAATGATTCTAATGACGAAGAAGAGGATGAGATTGTTTACATTGCTGTAAAAGATGAATTTGACAATGAAGAAATGGCACTCATCTCTCACATAAGTAAGAATGATACATGGATCATTGATAGTGGCTGCTCGCATCATATGACTGGAGATAAAACAAAATTTGATCAATTTGAAGAGTATGATGGTGGCAGTGTAAGATTTGGAAACAATGAACCTTGTTGCATCAAAGGAAAAGGAAGAATCACTCTAACCCAGGAACTTGTATGTGATAATGCTTATTGGGTAGAAGGCCTAAAGCACAATTTGTTGAGTGTGGCACAATTACTCAACAATGGACTCAAAGTAGAATTCATCCAAGGCAAAGCAAGACTGCTAAACGGTAAAGGAAAGCTGATTGGATCTGGTACTCAAACTAAAGGTAACTTGTTCTATCTTGAACTTGATGAACATTCATGTTTTATTGCTCAAGTAGAAGAGAGTTGGTTATGGCATAAAAGGTTATGTCATGTGAATTTTGACAATCTGGTAAAGATAAAAAAATTCAAGAAAGTAAGAGGCATTCCTGATTTAAAGAAACCAGAGGTCGGTTTATGCAAAAATTGTCAAATTGGAAAGATGGGTAAGTCCAGCTTCAAAAGCAAAAATTATCAGTCTGAAGATTTATTAGAAATTGTGCATACTGACTTATGTGGACCTATTGAAACTGAAAGCTATACTGGCAAAAAATATTTTATTCTTTTTGTTGATGATTATTCAAGAATGATGACCATCATGTACCTAAGGAACAAATCAGAAGCATTTGAAAAGTTCAAATGGTATTTGGCAAGAGTAGAAAAAGAAACAGGGAAAAGATTGAAATGCCTAAGGTCAGACAGAGGTGGTGAATTTATTTCACATGAATGCAATAACTTTTGTATTGAAAGAGGAATCAAAAGACAGGTTTCAGCACCAGGTACTCCTGAACAAAATGGCATAGCTGAAAGAAGGAACAGATCCATCATGGATTGTGCAAGAACCTTGATGATAGAAAAGAATGTTGCTATCAAATACTGGAAGGAGGCTATCAGTATAGCAGTTCATACCTTAAACCGAGTACAGTTAAAAAAGGACTCATTCAAAACTCCCTATGAAATATGGTATGCCTATAAACCCAATGTAAGTTATCTGAAAGTATTTGGAAGCAAATGTTATATCTTGAAAGAATCTAGAAAAGGTAAATTTGATGTAAAAGGTGATGAAGGTATATTTCTTGGATACTCATGCAAGAGTAAAGCATATAGATGCTTGAACTTATCTACTCACAAAGTCATAGAAAGTATACATGTGAAAGTTGATGAGTTTGCAGAAAAGACTGAAGAAGAAAGCAGAAAAGAACCAGAAGATTACAAAAGATTCATCTTCAGTGATCCGGATATAATATCAACTGCATCTGAGAATCAGAAACCTTCTTCTACCGAGTCATCACTAATCGAGTTGCAGGAAACATCTACCGAGCCAACATCTACCGAGCCAACGTCTACCGAGTCAGAAAATACTGAGTTAGAGATTACCGAGCCAGAGGTAACCGAGCATGTGCATACCGAGCCAGTTGATACCGAGCCAGACCAAACCGAGCATGAAGGAGAAATGCAAGAAGATAACGACAAGATTCATCCAAAAGGAAAAGAACTTGTTCTAGCCAAATATGTCAGGAGACATCATTCAACAGATCAGATCATTGGAAATAAATCTGAAGGAACCATCACAAGAAGTAAGTTGAAAGGTACTTGTTTACTTGTTGATTTTGAACCTAGAACTGTCAAAGATGCATTAGAAAATGATAATTGGATTGAAGCAATGAATGAAGAAATAGAGCAGATAGAGAAAAACAAAACATGGACTCTTGTACCTAGGCCTAAAGATAAAAATGTAATCGGTGCAAAGTGGGTTTTCAGAAATAAGTTGGATGAAAATGGTAAAGTATCAAGAAACAAAGCTAGATTAGTGTGTAAAGGATATTCTCAAGAGGAAGGCATAGATTATGGAGAAACTTTTGCTCCCGTTGCTAGATTGGAAGGTGTTAGAACCTTATTAGCATATGCTACCTACAAAGGATTTAAAGTTTATCAGATGGATGTCAAGTCAGCATGTCTAAATGGTATACTGGATGAAGAGGTCTACATTGAACAACCTGAAGGCTTTATAGATCCAGATAAAAAGAACATGGTTTGTAAATTGCACAAGGCATTGTATGGTCTGAAACAAGCCCCTAGAGCATGGTATGAAAGATTGCATAGCTATCTTATTCAAATTGGATTTCAAAGAAATAATGATAACAGTAGTTTGTATATCAAGGAAGGACCAGAAAATAAGATTGTCCTGGCAGAAATATTTGTAGATGATACTATTTTCACAGGGAATGATGATCTTTGCAAAGAATTTTCAGAACAAATGAGCAAGGAATTTGAAATGTCAATGTTCAGTGAAATCAAATTCTTTGTGGGACTTCAAATTCAGCAGAACAAGAATGGCATCTACATCACTCAAGAAAAATACGTCAAAGAGATATTGAAAAAGTTTGGTATGGAAGACTGTAAACCAGTTGGAACTCCCATGTGTACTGGACTAAAACTTACCAAAGAAGATGATTCAAAGGAAATAGATCAGACATTGTACAGATCTATGATTGGAAAGTTGCAATATGTAGTTCATACTAGGCCAGATATTGCTCTTGCAGTTGGAATTGTGGCAAGATTTTTAGCCAAACCAAGAGAAAATCACATGATGGCAATCAAGAGGATAATGAGATATCTGAAAGGAACTGAAGATTATGGATTATGGTATAAATTTGGAGGAAACCTAGACTTAAAAGTGTTTACTGATGCTGATTGGGCAGGAAACCTTGACGACAGAAAAAACACAAGTGGAGGTGCATTCTTTCTTGGAAAGAGGTTGGTTTCTTGGACAAGCAAAAAGCAAAATTGTATAGCTCAATCAACAGCAGAGGTAGAGTATGTTGCTGCAGTAGTAAACTGTTCTAATATTGTTTGGATCAAACAATTGCTACAAGGCATGAAGATGGAAATCAAGGAACCAGTCGTCATGTTTTGTGATAATACAAGTGCAATCAACATATCTAAAAATCCAGTAATGCATTCTAAGACTAAGCACATTGCAATCAAGTATCACTTTGTCAGAGAATTGGTGCAGGACAAGGAAATCAGATTGGAATATGTCCATACAAAGGAACAGATTGCTGACATATTCACAAAGCCTTTACCTAAGGATGCATTTTTGTATCTCAGAGGTAAGTTAGGGGTTATTCCCCTATCTGAAGTTCACTAAAAATAAGTTTTAGTGATGCATCAGCTCCTACAAATTGAACAATCATCAGTTGATGCAGCAAATCAAGAAAATATTGCATATGAATCAGTACTAAAGGTACAATGAAATTCATTAAAATTGGATTGTCTTTGGCATGTGTTGTCAAAGAGGGAGAGTTTTACTGTCATATCTTTTCTGAAATTTGATTATGTAATTTCTTCACAGAGGGAGATTACTGTAAGAGGAAGAGTTCTCTATCTTAGAGGGAGAATTGTTAATTGTGTTGTGTTGCTGTAGACTTGCTTTCAAATTTTATTTCTGCTATGACATGTTGTGTTGCCATCAATGCCAAAGAGGGAGATTGTTGGATACAATTAAGTAATTGTGTATTGTCTTTGATGTTACACAAATGCCATATCAGTTATCAGACAGAGTCTACCGAGTTCTGTCGGTTAGGAAAACAGTTTACAGTGTCTACCGAGCTCAGTCGGTCAGTAAAGCCTTTTGCAGTGTATACCGAGCATTCCTGTATGGATCACGGTGAGTTAATGATAACCAAGTTTTCTCGGTAAGCTAAGAAAAGTTTAGTTCTTACCGAGATCACTCGGGTATCAAAGGATTTTGTAGCGAACGGTTAGTATTAACCGAGTTCGCACGGTAAGCTAAGGAAAGCTTAGTTTTCACCGAGCTCAGTCGGTAATCGAAGACAACTTTTACCGAGTCCAGTCGATTTCCAAAGGAAGTGGCAGGTTTACCGAATTCCTCGGTAACTGTAGTTTTTACCGAGTTCTGCCGGTTAACACAGGAAGCAGTTTTTTTTTTGAGTCGGCCAGTGAAGAATTTTGTTTTGATTATTAGTTCAAGCTGACTTTTGGAATATGTTTTGTCAAGTTGGTTGGGCCGACCTGGTATCATGTATAGTATATAAAGAAGAGGCTCAAGATGTGAAAAGTGTGGATACGAATAGTGCAAGGAAATGCAATGAAGAGACTTGTGTGTGCCTAAGCAGAGTTGAGCAGAAGGAAATCTTGGAGCTGCAAAGATATATTTAATCAGTAAGGATCTTGTGGAGCTAAGCTGAGATCTGTATTCAGCAAGATAAGTTGCATGTATTTTCAGATCATTCATTGTTGCTTTCTAACCATTGTAACAGTGATTCCAAAATCTCCTAACAGAGTTGGTTTAACAGCCATTCCATAAATCCTTTAACAGGGTGGCAATTCAGTTGAATTGTTCTAAAGACCTCTTACAAGGCCACTCCTAACAGGGTGATTAAATCCTCTAACAGGGTCACACCTAACAGTGTGTTTTGTAACCTTTAACAGGGTTGGCTCCTAACAGGGCTCACTTCAGAAGAGTGAAAATTGGTGACTAGTTGCTGGTGGTTTTTCCCATATTGGGTTTCCACGTAAATCTGGTGTCTACTGTGTTCATAATTGCTTTCTTTTGCATGGTTGCTTATTTCAGTAAATGCTTAATAAATTAACTAAACATCTATCCAGTTTTAAGCAGCAATTTATGTGTTTACCAAGTAGCAGCAGCAACTAAGTTTAAGGCATCTTTGGGACTGTTGAAAATGTTTTTGGGGTAACTGATTCACCCCTCCCCTCTCAGTTATCCCATCTTCATTTTCCAACAAATTCTTCTCCTCGAATAGCATTGTTTCCTTTGCAAGTTAATTTGACATTTGTAGTTAATAAATTTTTATTTTGTTATGTAATAAATTTTTCTAAAGACTATCCTATGTGAGCCCTAAAGAGACATCACAATGTTTCATATATCTCACATTAAAATTTACATATGAAAATGTAAATGATCCTCAATTCTTTCTCCAAAAAGAAAAGTTGGCATTCTTTCTCCTAAAAGAAAAGTTGACATACTTGTTCCTCTCTTAATACTTCATGAACTATGCTAGTTATTAATTGATGGGCATTGATAGATATTTAGCCAATAAATAAACCACTCTATTAAACCAAATGTTTTAACGATAATTCAGAAAAATGATATCTCCACACCATATTTGGAAAAATGTAGATAGTGACACATTATTTAACTTATTTGACTTCATAGTCTAGGTGGACAATTCTATACATTTTTTTGATGTAAACCTAAACATAATATATTTGATATTAAAGTAATTAAAAGAACCTAATCTTAAACCAAACTCTTATCACTTATAATCAATTAATTAATTTCAAATTAATATATAAAACCATAGTTATAAAATAACTTACTTTCAGAAATTAAAAAAGTCATATTTTAAAGCATCTTGCACTGAAAAATTGACAATTTGTTTTACTGTGACAGGAATATAGATCAATTCATCCATGCTGATCAATCGAAAAAGAAGCTCAAACATGGTAAAAATGCCATGCATAGCATAAACGGAGAAGGGATCACATAATTCAAGGAAACTTAGAGCATATGTACAATGCATAAAACAAGGAATGTCTGACCACTACATAAAAGATGTCCAAAGTTCACACAGCCCATAAGTTTAAAATAGCTTATATTACACCTAAGCTTATAGTTCACCTTACATTTGTCTGTCAAACTACAAGTAACACCAACAAGTGGTAAATAGCTACATTTATTCCATGGAAGTTGGCCTCTTGGCAAAGAGACGAATGGGCAGACCACCTTCCATGTGAGGAATAGGAAAGAAAGTGATTCTCCCCTCCTTAACAATCTCCCACCTGCAACAACTTCTTCACACTTAATTCACAAATTGAATCTGAAAATTAAATGTCTTGTATATTTTGATGGTATCTGTGAAATTGCACTCATATAGTAAGAAATCTCATAGTAATATGTTCTAAACTTGATATATCTCATAGTAATATGTTATAAATTTGATATATTTCATATTTTTAGAATATATAATGATTTAAACATTGAAAAGTTATAATTGAAATGAATCTAAAGAGGCTTAGATCAAACTTTTTTAATAGAATACTTTAATTTTAAATATTCTATTAAATAAAAAACGCATTTTAGATAAAACATCTTAACAAATTATATTTTAAAATATACATTTGCTTTAAAAAAAAATTAACTTATAAAACTTATTTCTGAACAGGCCCTTCGTACCTGAACTTTGTTAAAAAATAGTGAAGGAAAAAAGAAATGCTCATTCTAGCCAAGTCAGCTCCTGGACACAGCCGTCTTCCTCCTCCAAATGGAGAAAATAGTATATCATAGTTCTTCCACAGTAGTTCTTCCTACTTAAATACTAAGAGTTATTAAGTATTCAAATTAACAAAGGTTTAAAAAAATACAGTGAGCTATTAAATGATAGAAAAATGGTCTAATTCAACAAGAAAATGCCTACTCAGTTTCATCTGATCTACACAACTATATATTTTTATACTTTATAAATAAAATTCATGTATTTAAAGAAAAGAAGATAGTGTTATTGTTTAACTTCACTGCTTAAATTAATATAAATAATTATATATATGATTAATCAGTAATTTTTACTTTATCTTTTCCTTGCCAACGCCAAGGATGGAATTTGAGAGGATCGTTATAGAATTTTCCATTGATATGGACTGCGTAGAAAAATGTCATCACTCCCCATCCTTTAGGTATCACATAGCCTGAGAATACAAAAAGTAAGAAAAAGATTTCAAAATAATTGAAGTATAAAGAATAGGCTAAAAATATGTGTAGAATGGCAGTGCATGAATATTACCTTTAGCTGTAACTTCTTGTGTTATTTCTCTTACAAGTCCTACTGCTATGCTTGACAACCGAAGAGATTCGTTTATAACCTGATCAATAAAAATTGATATTAATATTTCACTTCTTAATATTAATATCTCACTTCAATTGAGACAAGAACCTACAATGTATCTGTAAATTGTGAGCTTCTCAACTGATTATATATATATAAAATTGAACTTATATACGGTAGCCAAGATAATTAATCATATGCTTTGCAATTCTTCTTTTCTTTACAGTAGAGTCTTGAATATAATATGTGACCTTTGTCAATTTTTATTCAAAATAATTCAGTTTATATGAATCTATATTAATTGTTTTTAGAAGAAAACTACAAAGGAATTATTTTCAATCGTTTTTAAAAAGAAAATTACAAAGAAACATTTTGTTTCTCAAAAATATCTACTGATCATATTCAAATTAATCATGGTTCTTAGAAAAATTACATACACATTGAGTGAACTTCATCTTTTTATAGTCTTCCCACTGAAGTTTCTCATCTCCTCTATCTTTTTGAATTGTTTCATGCTCCTCCTGCAAATACATACAAAAGGGTAAGAACAAATGAAGTGCTTCTGATAATCATTCCACTGATTATTAAAAGTGGTTTAACTTACCGTAAGTTGGTCTAAGGCTTCTTTAGAATGAGAAAGGAAATGAATAGCTATAGCCATTGTTCTAGAGGCAGTCTCATAGCTTGCAACCAGCAAAATAAAAAGAAAGTCAGCAGCAATCTCCTTTGGAAGATTCTCCTCATTTACAAGCTTAGATAGCAAATCATCTCGAGGATTTATTTTCCTCTCATCCATGAGCTTGTAAAACTTGCCACTCAAAATCCTTCTGGCTCTCAATCCTCTTGCATAAGCACAACCCAGTATCTCTAATGGAACTGAAACAATCCCATTTATCAAATCTGTCATGAGACTGCAGAGCTCATCTGTTTCTATGTCTTCTGATACATTTAGCAAGTGCTTAGCCATCACATTCAAAACTAACTGCACATGTTTATAAAGGAGCCCAAAAGCCCAATATTAGTCTGAAATATTAGATTCTAATATTTCAATAGTCTATAATAGCTATTGTATTATATTTCTAGATTCAATAGTGTAGAATTTGTTTTCATCAACATTGAAATTTAATCTAAAACTGTTAGAGATAAATCATAAAGTCTGAAACATTGATATAAGTAAATTATGTCGCTTAAATCTTGATAATAGATAAAGAATGTAATGTGAAACTTTGATACAAATCAATTATGTTCCTTAAATCCTGATAATACATCAAAGAATGTAATCTAAAACTTTGATACAAATAAATTTAAAGCAATTGAATTCTAATATACGACAGTATAATTCAAGATTATTTTTTCTAAATTGCAATGATTCAACAGCACATCGCATTAAAAAATAATGAAAATGTAGGGAAAATGTTAAAACTAGACAAATAAATAAATATACTTGCCCTTTTGCACTGTGCTTGAAGAACTAATTCTCTTGCTTCCCACTTTGTCATGGTTTGCTTGAATACAACTTGAAGGGCAGGAATGAAATTTCTTCTCAACTTTTCATTGGTTAGTAAATTAACGGCACTTCCATGGAGTTGTCTGTGCAGATCTCCTGTGACTGATAACATACTAAACTTACCCATCAGATCATGAAGTGATTTGAAGTAACTTGCTTTGAACAATCGTCCTTCATCTTGCAAAACAAACTTGTTGAATTCAGGATCCACAGACACCACCGTTGGCCTTCCAAATAGATTGCATGTAACCATTTCACCATGTCTGCAATTACAATCAAAATCAAATATGGTACATAAATACTTGTAAGAGATATTTTAATAAAGTCAGATCTTGAAATTATTATGATTCAACTGTATAGTTTTCAATCAATTTTATTGAACTATATTTCATAAGTAGTAGTTCATAATAACTGTTTTCTCATGAAAAATATAAGTACAATTAAAACTTATTGCATCTAGGTAATATCTGAGTTAGCATAGTATAGGGATGAGTGGTCTTTCAGCATTCTTATATTTATATCAAGATTCATTAACTATGTAGTTTTCAACCTATGTTTCATGAGTGGAGGTTCACAAGAATCCATCTCTCATGACAAATGGTTATACACATAGCTCTTATTGCATCTAGGTGATGCTCGAACAGGAGAAGCATTGGGTCTTTCTATAAGTGTCATCCTTCTCGATACTACTCTAACCCGAGCACACTTAATGATCAATAGGTGATCTTCTAGGAAGGTCTAATATCTTACAAAGTTTTTGAGTGAAACTCATTGACCCACATTTCATTAGTAGTGGTTCACAAGAAGCCATCTCCCTTGACAAACGGAACAAATAACACTTTCTGTATCTAGGCAATGCTAACATAGGTGAGACATTGGATCTTGGGATGTCACCCATCCTGATACTACTCCAACTCAACTTCACTTAGACAATCTCCTAAAAATATCTAATACTTCATCTCTACTATCACCTAAATACAATAAGAACTATCATATTCAATCTCATGAAAAATAGATTCTTGTGAACTAGTACTCATATAACATATATATCATATTTAATGTCATGAAATATAAACTCATAAAACATAAACTAATAAATCTGATACAATTGAATCCCATATCTAAACCAAAATAAAAACAACTACAATTTCAAATTCAGTAGTAAGTTGATAAGCTTACGGAAGTATGTATTTGTGAAGAAATGTAAGAGGGTCAGGCTTGGCCATGTAATAGAACCATAAGAGAGTATGACCAAGAAAAGGCCAACCTTTGGAAGTAGGAGGTACTTTCTTCTCCTCTTCCTTAGAAAAATACAGCAGATTTGAGATTTTAAACTTGAACAAACATAGTGTGAGGGAAAATAACAAAATACATCCCACAACTAAAAATACAGGAGAAAAGTAGATGGATTCTTCCATGTTTTCTCTAAGCAATTAAAAGCTGAAACTCAATAAACTAGAAATTATGTAATCGATAGCAACAATTTAAGGCTCTGCCGCACCATCAAATAAAATGGTGATGAAATGATTGCATATTGTTTGAGAGCAGAAGACATGATTATTTATAATATTATCATGAGCCTTTCGATGCAATTCTAGAAGGAAAAGATAAAAAAGTTTCCAAAGCTATTCTAAGTTTTGGTTTTTGGTCATTATTAAATATTTGTAGAAATCAATTTAAAATATTAAATATTATAGTTATATGTTTTTGATAAAAAAATTATTTCTGAAAAATCAAGATGAATTTTAATATATTATATTTATTATTTATATTATAATTTAATAGACTAGCCTTTATTAAAAAATTATGTTTGAGAAATCAAGAGATTATTTTCAATGTGGGTGAGAGAGATTGACTTATAATATTTTTTTATAGGTAATGGATAAGTTTGAGTAGACTTTAATCCAAGACACACACAGTTGTGTTATAGACTCTTCCTTAAAGCAAACCTATAATATTATCTTTTGTTATATATTAATACTTTTTAAAAATGATTATTTATAGTTTAAATTTTAATGACATTTGTTTATTTTTTTATGAGATATATTATATATGATCACATTGATGTCATTTAATTCCTTTTCTAAAATTTATGTTTGTCATTATTAAATAGTTGTGAAATCAAAGTAAAATATTATAATTTTATATTTTATAATTTTTTTTAAATTTTTTTTTTTTTATAGCAATACATGTAAATGAAAAATTAAGAAATGTCATTTTTCAATGTGTATTTTTCTAGATATTTTTTATTTAAGTGAACTAAGCACACCTACAATGGTAACTTATACATTTATTTTTAACAAATGATTGTTCTTTATTTAAAGACAACTCGTTCACTTTTTTTTGTGAAATATATGAGATATGGAAAAGAAAAAACTGATAGTAATTGATAGACATTGGTTTGAGAGAAATTGAGATATTTCATTTTCAAAGTGGTTATTATATATATTTGTGATATAACATGATTTTGAATACATCCACAAAAATATCTATTGGTATCTTTTATATCATTTCTTTATAAATGTGAGTAGCATATATACTTGTAACATATAGACACCATTATTATTATTTTGTAAGTAAGTGTCTAAATCATTTGTTATATAAAATGATATTAGGCATGTACTAGAAAATAGTAGATGGATATAAAATCATTTTTTGAGGGAAAGTCAAAGCACAAAAAAAAAATATATATAAAAGGTTGTTAGAAAGATAATAAAATAATAATGGGGAAGGAGAAGAGCTCCCATTGTCTTGCTTATTTTCCACAAACACAATATCTCATACCTACTAAATGATAATGATTTGGAAAAAACAATATTAATTATGTGACATTTAAAAAAAAAATAGCATCTCTAGAATATAGAAGACTTTATCTTAATCCTTTTTTCAATATAGCTTATAATTTTTATAGAATTCTACCAAATATAATATCCATGTACAAATAAAATCTCTTAAATAAAAGGGAGCGAAAAAAGTTCAAAGCAAGTGTTGAGATGACTAATAGGAAACATGGTGGAAGATACTTTTTGACTAGGGTTAACAGGATACCCTTGAGTCAAAGAAGGTAATTCATTTTGAAGGAAAGGAGGGAGAACATACCAAGGGCTCCAAACATGACTTATAGAGAAAGGTGGTGAAAAGATCAAGAAAACTTTTGACCTATACAAAAATAATCCTAGTTTTCCCAAATCCATTGACAAAGAAGCACAAACACAATGTAATATAGGGCATTGAATAGAGAAAATCATGAGCTCAAGGAAAATTTGAAAACCATTACTTGAGTAATGTAGAGTTGAAGATGTGCAAGATAGGACTAGTCAAGAAGGAATCCCAATCAAACAAGAAATGAGGGCCTTGGTGAAAAGAGTTTAAACAAAGGAAAACTTATAGATTCACAACATTACCAAAAAAATGGAATAGAGGGAAACAAAAAGAATCGTCGATTCCCCTTCCTTATCAAGCAAATCAAGGCATTGGTATGAATACTATTGTAAAAAGGAAACTATGGAATGGAGGGGGTTGCCCATCCTCTGATTAAAAATTGTAATAAATACAAGAATGTAAGGTCATGTCAGGGACATTATTTTATAAAATCAAACCTTTGATATCTTTCTCTATTTTTTCCAATGATTACAACCCCCCCCTCTCTCTATATATAAGCATTCTTAGAGTCACGTCCCTTCATTATTATTATATAATTATTATATTAATAATTATATACTAAATTAATAATTAATAATTATATATTTATTATTATTAATCATATTATTTTATTGCATAATATATTTACTAAGTATAATTTAATATATTTTTATTCTCATATTTTTTATAATAATATCTTATGCAATATTGTAGTGTGATAATAATAAATATATATCATTATTTTTCTTATATATTATTTATCCTTTTAATATTACAACTTTATCTATAATAGTTATTTATTATTAAATCACATGTCAAGGTGGGGATATCATAGTCTACCCCTCTTGAATTTGCTTATCCTCAAGCAAGATCGTTCATTCAAAAATTTTCACAGATACAAAGTATATTTTCAAATGTAAAAAGACCTAAATGATTTATGGAGTATATATATCTTTATGTATAAAAACACAAAGTAGACACATTAATGCATGAAAACACAAAGTAGACACATTAATGCATGAAAACACAATGTAGACACATTAATGCATGAAAACACAAAGTAGGCATATGAAAATAGGATGTAGTCACATGAATGCAGGAAAACATGAAACATATACGATGTAGACACATAATACATGCATTCCTAATTAACGCCTTTTAATTCTATCATAAATTTGTGCAACCGCAAGTGATCATTAGTGGACATGTGTATATATAAGTTTAAAAAACAATGTGAGTCATGATATATTATTCCAAGCTAATTCTTTAATAGAATTAGTTGTTCATTTTTAACACTCATATAACTCTAAAAAGATAGGAGTTGATATTATCCAAGTTGCCTAGATGCCATCGTGCAAATCGATTCCCTCAAAGTTTACAGGTCCAAGTCCGCATTGCAAAAGATTACAAATTGATGATCCCTACCCTATCTTGGGACAAGATCCAATTGCTTGGACTTAGACAAGCCCCTCCTTGGTAATAACATTGCCTTCTCTTATTGGTCATTTAGGAAGTAACATTAATTCTTATATTTCTGGTCATATTATTATTTCAAACCAGTAAATGATATGCAGTGGATGTTATCCAAGTTTCCTAGATGCCAAATGTGCAGATAGATTCCTTCAAAGTTTATAAGTCCGAGTCGGTGTCCCGAAGGATCACAAGTTGCTGACCCCTACCCTATTTTGGGACCAAAGAACCAATTGCTTGGACTTAGACAATCCCATGGTAACATCATACTCTTCCTCCCATAGATCAAATATAAATAAGATTTGGAAAGTATTCCATGTTCAATAATAATTTGCATAATAATTTTTTGTCATTCAAATTTAGATTAAATAAATATTTAATTCAAATGTACGCCCTACTATGTATGTATATATACATGTATATATCTATATATACATACATATATATATATATATATATATATATATATATACATATGTATATATACATATATATACATGTATATATATACATATATATACATGTATATATATACATATATATACATGTATATATATACATATATATACATGTATATATATACATATGTATATATAGACATGTATATATACATATGTATATATGTATATATATATATAGATATATATATATATACATATGTACATATGTATACATGTATATGTACATATGTACATATGTATACATGTATACATGTGTACATATGTATATATATATATATATATATATATATATATATATTCATATTTGCAAACATGTTTTCTCTTTATCATTACCATGAAATACATTTGGGAATCTAAGATTTATATAAATAATATATTCATAATGATACAAGAAAATAATACTATGCACGCGGTCCATGGAAAAGCTTTGTTTGATATATGTTGATATATACTTATTATTAGTTTCCTTTAGGGCCTGTTTTGCAATAGAAATATGAGTGGAATAGGCATATGTAAATTCTTAAAATTTCAATTCTCTGTTTGGGTGCACCAAATCAAAATTGGGAATAGGAATACGTATTTCAATTTTGGCCCAAAATGAGCATTTACAATTCTACCTAAATAGGTGGAATTGGAATACATATTCCTATTCTAGTTTAATTTATTTTAGGGCCCATTTGGCAATGGGAATACAAGTGGAATAGGCATATGTGTATTCTTAAAATTTTAAATTCTCTGTTTGGATGCACCAAATCAGAATTGGAATAAGAATAAAATTGGAATATGTATTCCAATTTTGGCCCAAAAATGAGCATTTTCTATTCCACCTAAATAGGTGGAATTGGAATACATATTCCTATTCCTATTTTTTTAATTTTAGAAAACATAAAATTTTGAGTCTGTGCATTTCGCATCAAATTCTGGGTGAACCAAACAAGAATAGGAATACCTAACCCCATTTTCTATTCCATAATAAGTATTCCAAAATAAGTATTCCTATTCCCATTTTTATATTCCCATTGCCAAACAGGCCCTTAGAAAAAATAAATTTTTGGGTCCATCAAATTCTTATTAAACCAAACAAGAATAGGAATATGTATCCCCATTTTCTATTCCAAAATAACTATTCCAATTCCCATATTTCTATTCCCGCAACCAAATAGACCCTTATTTCCTTGCATTGGATAAGCTTCATTTGAATGTCTTTGGACTAATGTCATCAGATAGAGCACATGGGACATTGATATGCATTGGACGTTGGGCATATTTTTCTTGCTCTTTTCTCCTAATACATTCCCTTCATTTATGTTTTTAATGTACTTCTTTTCTTGTTAGATCTACCCAAATCCTTTCATGTTGGCGGTACTAATGAGGGAATTCATTCTCCCATTTGCCTAGTCAGATGCCAAGATAGAAGTTGAATGAGGATATTTACTCATTGAAAAGGGATGTTTTATCATCCGATCCATGTATTTCATACCTTAAAAGGTACCTTTTCCCATTTTCTATTTTATATTATTTTCCTTCATTGTATATGTTTGTGTTTTGTTGGGCCTGACTTGTATGATAGTCTTTTAGTGATAGAAACCAACAGATTTTATGGGTCACACTAATATTGACTATGATAGCCGAATGATTGTGTCAATGTATATTATTCTTTTCAACAAAATATATGCTTTCTTATATTAATTCTTCCTCTTTTCATTATTATCTATATTTTCTTTCTCTTCATCCATAATTTTAAACCTCGGTCATGTATACAATTTTCCACCTTTTCATACATGTTAAATATTATTTCCACATGTTTCACATCATTTTTCCCCCATTCGCCAAAGTCTTTAGTTTTTCTACTTAACATGAGGTTATTAATATATTTTACACCAACAATATGTTGCAATCCTTTGCAAGGTATTGCAACTCATTCTTGTTAGTCACTGCCGTAAGGCAGGAGACTAAAATTTTCAATAGCTTTTTAGGTATTAGTTTGTTTTGAAAAAATGTGCATTGTGGAAAAATTAGAGTAAAACTATAGTCTTGGAAGAATTTCAAAATTAAGTTGAAGTAGAAAATAGAAGTTGTCTTTTTACTATTGGTTGATGTTATTTTCTCTGTAGTATTTTTCTTTTTTCTTAAAAAAAGTTAGAGATTTTTTTAGCTAGCACCACACAGAAGTTTAAGTGGCATCATGCATGGGCCATTGAGTATCATGTCCTTTGCATGCTCAACTCCTAGAGCCATATGCTCAAACATGCACTTCTGCATGTTAATTTTTACCCATTGTTTTAAAATAATATTTCTATAGCCACTCAATAAGTATTGTATATAAATTTGGCATGTGAAATAGGCTACCCCTTGCTAGTATATTAGATTGATCCTAGGTTTAGTAGTTGTTTCTATCACTCAACTCTGTTCAATCTACTCTCAATGTAGGCTGGTTAACACACTTAGTTTAGATTATTTGAATAATTTTGAGGCTATGTTTAAGAAGTATTCATTTATGCAAGGAAGTGGACGATTTTAAAGAATGAAATAGGATACAAAGTGTAGAACATTGCAATTTTAGGGCTTGAGAGCCAAGAAATTAGGATCACTCTATTCAATTTTTCTAGTCCAATTTCCACATCTTGTATGCTTTGCCAAATCTTTAACAATGGGTAATTTTTTAAGTTCATCATGGAAATTTTATCTTAAACTAACTTTGAAACTTTCTTCAAATTTTCATAATCTGATTGTTTTGTCAGAAGGGCTTGGAAAAACTTATGATTATGTCTCATAAGAGCAATATAATTTTTTTCAAATCTCCCTTCATTTCATATAGTATTGCATAGATAATTTAATCTTTTTTTCTCTTCCTATCTTCCTCCATTTTTCTCTGATGGAGACTTACTATGCTCATGAAGTTATGTATTACTGTAATGGTGTTTCATTATTAGTCCCTACCTCTATGGAGGGGACTAAAGTTTTCAACTCTTTCTTTTGAATTAATCTCTACTTCCGAAATTGTGCTATTTGTAAAAACTCTCGTTTAAGCTATGGTTGTTGCAAATTAATTCATTAAATGAAATTTTATAATTTTATAATGTATTTTTTGATTGGACATGCCTACTTTTCTTGGTAGTCTAACCAATTTTGTTTTTCAAAAATTTGGAAAAAATTGATAGGAGTGCGGCACATTGCAGCACATCCAATTAGCATATAATGGGCCAAGGCATGTGGTATACACCTCCCCTCATGTGTTTCATGCATGCACCTAGATTGTATATCAAGGCATTGGTGTTTCAATTATGTTATTACTACTAGAGTATTCTACTTCAACTTCTCCTGGGGTATCTGTTATTGACACTACCATTTGCCTTATGCTAACAACCAAATGCCAGGATTTGACTACAATGTAAGTCCATTTTTATTACACGGAGATAATTTTTTGTTTATTTGGTAGTTCCAAATTTTTACTTCTTTGAATAATTAAGAAAATTGTAATTTTAATTTTTTGTTAGAAGTCACGCTTTCTCTGAAAACCTTAAAAGTAAAACTATTATGTTATCAGTTATAGATCCTCTTAGGTTCAAATCTATAAGGGCAAGCCCCACACTAAAAGAAAGACATTTTGGTTGTAGAAAGAAAAAGAAAAGAAAAAGAAAAGGAATGACTTATTTTTATACTTTTAATAGAAATAGTCAATGCTAAAATTAGAGAGTAAAATATTATTCTTGTATGCCCCATTTATGTTCCATAACCTAGTATTTAGATGGATGATGTTGGTCTTAGATTGGTTTTGACATTTGAGTGTCAACACACTTAACCAATTCTCAAGATGATGCCGAGTATAACACAAATGCTGAGCTACAGTGTGTGTCAAGTCAAAGATTCAACAGGTGCAAAGTGAACTTTAGGTGCCAAGAAAAGTTCAAGTGTTGAATGATAAGTGATGCTGACTCACTATAGATGTCGAGTCACTATAGGTGCGAAGCAGAGTATAGATGCCAAAGTGAAACAAAATTACTATAGGAGCTGAGTGAGACTGAATTCCTATATGTGTTGAGCATTAGCAATTAGTAAGTGCCGAGTAACACATAATCAACATATGAGTTTGTATCTTCACAAACTCAGATGTAAACCATTTTTGAGCTGACTTAGGATGAATCTTGAAGGATCTTGAAGATAAGATTGAATCTTATACAAACTTAGATGTAAACCATTTTTGAGCTAACTTAGGATGAATCTCAAAGGATCTTGAAGATAAGATCAAATCTTTTACATTACCTATATAATCAACATGCAACCAATAAGAAAAATGGAGAAGGCATGCAACCACTATGAAAAGTGCAAGAATTGAGAGGGAAATGAAGAGTGAATATTGATCGTAGATTCATACCTAACCATAATTCTTCAAAGCCTTTAAAAGGAGGATGAAACCCCATTATATGTGTACATGTGAGAAGTGTATGGGTGAATTATAGCAAAGTTCAGAGGGGTGTTTAAAGACTTAGAGAGAGTAGAACAACATTGCAGAATTTAGTTGATTGAAAAATAAAGTATTAGACTTTAGAGAAGAGACATATCAAATCAAGAAAAGATTAGAGCAGATAGAGCAGAATAAGGATCTGGAATCAGCAATAGAATATTGCAAGTCATCAGGTCAAGAATTTCTAATACTCTCTAGCAATTGTATTAGGAATGAAAATCCTATGATGATAGGTTGGTTTCATAGCCATGTTGTAAACCTTTAGACAAGGTACTAAATCCTTTAACAGGGTAACATTCTAAGTGAATGTTTGTAAATCCTTCAACTAGGTCACTTTTAATAGGGTGTAAAGTCTTTAATAGGATAGGCCTTTTACAGGGCAGACCATTGGAAGTGGTCAAACTTTGTAACCTTAAACAGTTATATATTGCTATAGTGATACTTTGTGGGTGTCATCCCCACCTCAGTTTTACCTTCTCATTTTGGAGGGTTTCTAGGTTACCAAATTCTTGTGTTATATGTTTTCATGCATGTCTTTACTTTTATGTTTATTAGATGAATTAGATACATGTGAATGATATTAGTTAAAATATTTTGAAAAGGTTAAAGTTAGTTACTTCTGATTCACCCCCCCTCTTAGAAGTAAATCTTCCTACTTGTAAATTCCAACAATTGGTATTAGTGCAAAGTTCTCACAAGGAGGAGCCTTATAGCTTGGAGAAAAGATATGGAAATGGAAGTCTACAAATTGGGGAAGATCATAGAGAATCAGGCAATTGATATACAACTTTCTTTACATGCTTTGGAAGAAGCTAGATAAGAATTGAAAAAATCCTTAAAGAGAAGAAGAGAGATTGCCACAATACAAGGAGATTGACACCTCAAAACTATTTACAAATGGAGATTCCAAAGAGTTTGATGCAGCAATAGCAAACCTAATGGAGAAGAATAGAGATCATGTAGAAGAAATGAGAACACTCAAGATTGAAAAAGAATCACAAGCCATGATGCTTTGTGAGGTGATTGAGCAAAGTAAAAGAACCATTGAAGATAAAGCCATGCTAGAAGAAGACAAGAGAAATCTTGCCAACATACTGGAAGAAAAGTTAGTTGAACTTGCAAGAATTTCAAATATGCAGCTAGACACCCTAAGCTAGATGATGAATGCACATCATGAACTGAATGTCAAGGATATTGAGATCTCTATACTAAAGATGCAAAATGAAAAACTGCAAAATGACCTAAAAAGAGTGAAGAAAATTGTAGAGTTTCAACAAACCCAATGAGGCAATCAAGTACTTTAAGCCGCTACTGAAATCACCAAGGGCTAGCAATGATACTTTAGGACTAGGATACACCAGCACTGAACAAGGAGAATCATCCAAGACTACAGAAGAAAGGAGTAACAAAGGTAAGAACACTAAACCTACTTGTCATTTCTGTGGTAAAAAGGGACATACCTCTAATGTATGCAGGAGCAAGAATGCTCATCAATGTGACAAACTTAAGAATGTGAGTTATTGTGATAAGTGCAACAAGCAAGGACATCAAGCACATTATTGTAGGACTAGGACTATCAAAACACCAAGATTTGAAGGTCACTGCTACAATTGCAAGAAGTATGGACATAGAGCTTTTGAGTGCATATCAAAGCCTATGTGGACATCTAATCAACTAGCAAGGGGAAATAACCATGGACATCACTACAATTGGGACTACAATACCAAGTATAGTTGTCATTACTATCAAGAATATGGACACATTCCTAAAAATTGCATAAGAACACATTTTGAAGGAAACTACAGTAGATGGTTGAGTCAAACCACATGTTGTAGTTGCTTGAAAATTAGTCATATCAATAGGAATTTTCCAACAAGGTCAAAGGCACCCAACTCAAAGTTCAACAAAGGAAAATAGAAGATAGATGTTGAACACATCAGAGGAGAAATGTATAAGTCATGGAAGAAGAAAGATGGAAGTAGCACGTCAAATGAAGGGATCACTTCACCTAAAAGGTCAAGCAGTCACACTTCATCAAACTGAGTACAAGAAGGCATGAGGGACTGATTTACAAAGTTTTATCATACATTAGTTCCTAAACAAGCAAGTACTAAAAAAAGAGATTAGCATAGATAGAGATGCAGAGTTAAAACTTCAAGTTTTCATCAATGTTGCCAAGTTAGAAAAAGTTTCCCTTAGAAGCCGAGTAAAATCTTAGTACATGTCGATTTGATTGCCAAAATTAGTAGAAGTCGAATGATTAGTTGAAGTTGAGTAAAGGATACTCTTGTGGAAGCCAAGTGTTGAAAAGGCAATGGAAGCTGAGTAATGCAGAAATCATTAAGAAGAAAAGTGGATAGCTATAAATGCACTAAGCATTAAATGCAATGAAAATAGGGTATATTATCTTATTTTCAATCATTTTTTCTTCATTGTGAATGAAGAGAAAAGGCGAAGAAGAGTGCAGAATGACTTCAAAGTATAGAATTGAGTGTTTAAGTAGATTTAAACAAGCAATTTAGCATGATTTCATCGATTTTGAGGTATTTATGTTTGTTTCGAGTTACACAGATTCATATTTTCTTTGAGTATAAACCCTAGATCATACAAATGGCTTCTAGCTATAGGAAAGCATAGGGGAAAGAGCCGTTTGAGGTACAAGTAGTATCAAATGAAGTAAAACAACCAAATTTTTGACCAATTCCAGAGGTACCATATAAAAATGACCTAGCTAGAGCCCTATCTATCATACCCCCTAAGGTAGTTATGGTTCAAGATGTTAGGAGATGTTAAAATTACAAGATTGGAGCCATAGGAGACATGGAAATGAGGGAAGATTATGAGAGATTGTGTGAAAATAGAGTGTTGAAAGAAGAGTATCAGATTGTTGAGAAGAAGGGTTTGACGCATGCCCTAGAATTCCCTGCAAATTTTAAGATTGAAATTATTAGGCTAGTGCTTAGTAGAATACATGATGGGAGTTTATGGTTGAAGGATGGTCTAATGAAAATCACAAAGATAATTGTACATAGAGTGACAGGGTACCCAACCCTAGATTGGCCAAAGACCCTTAAGAGTGATGCCAAGGACACAATTGAAAAGAATACTAGTGCCAAGTGGAACAAGAGAGGAATGACAATTGACACCATTCAAGACCCTCTTGTTGACTTTGTTGTTAGATTCATTGCATAGAAATTTTACCAATCAAACAGACTTAACAGTGTGCCTTGCATTACAGTGGATGTGGACTACAAATTGGTGAAAATGGATCATACTTATGATCTTACAGAACTGCAATTGCAACAAATCAATGAGAATTTAGCAGCAATAAGAAGGACAAAGGGAGCACAATGCAAGTTTGGTGCTATTTTGATTTGCATATTCTTTTATGTACATAATGAGTTTCCTTCTTTTGGTAAAGTTGATTGGAAAACAAATAGGTCTATTATAACTCAAGTTAATGAATACGTTGAACAAATGAAAGCTAATTTTGAGACCTTAATGACTAGCTATTTTGAAGACTTTAAGAAGTCTATGAAGCAAAGGCTAAGAATTCTAGTTTCATTAGTAGAAAAACATGTAAATGATGTATGCTTTCTTGTAGATATTGACTACACCTACATACAAGCTTCCATACCAAGAGTTATATGGTTAAGACCTCTTAGCTATGAAATAAATATAGATGAGGCATCAGCAGCAATCATTGCACTACTAGTAGAAGAAGTGGACAAAAGTGCACCACATTTTGGAACTTTTGATGTGGTCAGGTCAAAGGTGGATATGGAGTTAAAGACTACCTCCACATTGAAGAAGAAAGATAAACTTGTTAAGAAGTTACAAGATAAATTTGGTGAGGGTACTACAGAAGAAGAAGAAGGTGAGGAAGCAGAAGATGATGAAGAGAATCAAGGACAAGAAATACTTGCTTTAACCCAAGGAATGTGGGAGGATGTAGAAGAAGAGGAAGGTGCCAAGAAAGAAGCACCCAAGACTAAGCCAAAGAAGAGAAAAACACAAAAACAACCAGCTGCATAGCCAAAGGGAAAGAAGAAGACAACAAAGCCAAGCCTAGCCAAGCCAACTACAAGGGTAGATACGAGGGCAACAACACAAGTGACAAAGGAATAGGGGAAGCAGAAGGACACAAAGTAAGGAGAGCCTGTAGAGGAAAAGAAGAGAAGAAAATATGTTGTAGCTCCTGAATTAGATGAAGAAAAGACAGAGTCTAATGATGATCAATTCAGATTGGTAAGGCATCCTACCAAGTCTAAATTCAAAAATGTTTGTAATAACATTAGAGATAATGAAAATCTAACTAGTTTAAAGACCATTGATTTTAATAAGTTGTCAAGGGAACAACAAAACATAGTGGAAGAGTCCATCTACACTATGATGGCTAAGTTCAAGACCACCCCACTCGAACTAGACAATTCAATGCCTAAGGAGCTAAGCTCCATTGTAGAGAATAAATGGCATTACTTCCTTAAAATGGAAAAGGAAATAAAGGAGTCAACATTGGATAATGTAATGCCTAACCTTACAAAAGGTCAAATAAGCAAGGCTAACAAGAAACATGGGAGCAAATTTGCACCTAAATATAGAGCCTTTAGAATTTTGCAAAATCAAATTGAAGATGTTGTGAAAAAGTCCACACAAATGCAAAAATTGATTTATGGATTAACTATTGTAAAGGAAGGGCAAGAAGATACCTTTGAGGGGAGAAATTATGAGGAAGAAGAAGAGACTGAAAAGGATGAGGAAGTAGAGAAAGAAAAAGAAGAGGCAACAGTGGAGAAGACACAAGATGAAGAGGCAACAGCTGAGGAGCAGTAGCCAGAACAAAGTGTCCAAGACACCCAAATGCCACCACCAAGTCTTCCATATACAACACCTACACCTATAGATATTGTAACTATAAAGGATGTTCTTGACACCTCAGGTTAGAACATTAACTCATTAACTACAGAGGATCTCAAAAAGATCCTTCACCAAACCACATTTAAATCACAATTGTGCAAAAATCCTATGTTGGTGAGTGTGGAAGAATTACAAAAGGCTATAGAAAAGATCACCAAGGAGAAGGTGAACACACAAGAACCACCTTCACAACCTCCCAAAGCTACAACAGATCAACCAAAAGAGAAAGAAGCACAAGATACAACTACTAAGGTTGATTGTACAGTCATAGCAACAACAACTGTCAAGGAGCCAACAAAGGAAAAAATAGGGCAAGATGTTCCTATAGCAAAAAACCAAGGTGCACCTCCTCAAATCATTATTATTGATCAATATAGTAGAGAAGAAGAGAAGGAAGAGGAGAAAACCCAAAAAGAAAAAGAGTAGGAGGCAATACAGACATTGGTGAACTTGCCTACCTCACAGAATCCTACCAAAAGGTTGAGCACTGATATAGTACCATTGAAAATCTTAGCACCAAGCTCGAGCTCCACCAAGGTTGCAAGGGTACTTCACTATGGATACCCTGCACTTGATGAAGAAATATTCGTACCTAGTTATGAGTCAAGGACAATGAACCTAGCATAGATAAATGAAGTGCAAGAGGCACTAGAGAGAAGGAAGAAGCATGAGATACTCATAAATTAGTATAGACAAAAGCAAGCATTAGTGGAAATCAAAGACGTATTCCTTGATACATTCAACTTTCCTATATTTGATGAAACCAAGCTCATCATGGAGAAATTGTCCAACATAGTGGACTAGGTACAAAATGAAGGCCTTGATACATGTGTTAAGCTATTAGAGTGGTCTAAAAAAAAATTACAAATGAAAGTCAATGAGAAAATATCTAGTGAAATAGCACTTTCACAAGTTCAATTGGCTAAGAAGGTTGAAAAAGTGAAAATAGTACTTGAGAATATATTCTCATTGTACTCCAAATTGTGTGACTCATCATTCTTCACACAAGAAACTAGCCAAAGGATTATAAGCTTGGAACGTAATCTTAATATTTCTAGCACATAGCTACCCAAAGATCTAGCTCAAAGTGAGAAACATTTTGCAAATATGCTTCATAGACAGAAGGAGTTAACTGTATTGAAAACAGAAGAGGCCAATATTAAGGCCAAATTGATACAAATTCAATCTACTATTACCCCACATTTGGAAGTACTTCATAAGGAAATGGCCTATGTAGAAAATGTTTTGAAGAAATATCCTAATCTTTCTACCTTAGAAGGCCTAGTACATCTTGTAGCAAAGATAGCCATCCAACACAAATCTTTGAAAATTGCCTTAGATAATTGAGATGCTTCTCTAAAGAGAAGATGATAATGGAGGTAAATAAGAAATTTCTAGCTAAATATTCTATTCATTCTTAGGACCCTTTGACATAAGTGTCAAAAAGGGGGAGTTATAAATTTTTTTTTGAGGGGGGGGGGGGGGGGGAGAGGAGATAAGGATAAGAAATAATAAGAATGGGGGAACAATACATTATTTAGATTTGGGGGAGATCCCAAAAGAAAGGGGGAGATAAGGAAATAAAGCCAAAGGAATACAAAAATTACAAGAAGATGTGTGAAAGGGGAAGTAACCACAGAGCAGAAACAAAGGGAGAAACATATCAAAAATAGGGTACACAGAAACAGAGGCAAAAGAATGAGAAGGCAAAGAGTATCAGACACATTAGCATGAGACAAATTCAGCACAAGAATCTTTAGTTACAAGAATGAAATTTTGGTTACAGAATTGGCACATGAGCTCAGGGGGAGTTACAAATTTTTGAGGTATATAGTCTTCTACAAAAATTTGAACAAGTTTTTGAAATCTTGTACATATGTCGAACATAATGTGTAGTGTACTCATAGAGATTAGATTCATAATGCTTAGTTAAGTGTTTTTGCCACTCATGTCAAAGGGGGAGATTGTTGGTCTCAGATTGGTTTTGAAATTTGAGTGACAACACACTTAGCCAATTCTCAAGATGATGTCGAGTATAACACAGATGCTGAACTACAATGTGTGTCAAGTCAGAGATTTGATAGGTGTTGAGTGAACTTTAGGTGTCGAGCAAAGTTCAAGTGCCAAGTGATAAGTGATGTCGAGTCACTATAGATGTTGAGTCACTATAGGTGCCAAGTAGAGTATAGATGCTGAGTGAAACATAATTACGATAGAAGTTGATTGAGACTGAATTCCTATATGTGTCGAGCATCAGCAACTAGTAAGTGGCAAGTAACATAGAACCAACATATGAGTTTTTATCTTCACAAACTCAGATGTAAACCATTTTTGAGCCAACTTAGGATGAATCTTGAAGGATCTTGAAGATAAGATTGAATCTTTTACATTACATATGTAATCAACATGCAACCAATAGGAAAAGTGCAAGAATTGAGTAGGAAATGAAGAATGAATATTGATTGTAGATTCATACCTAACCCTAAGTCTTTGAAGCCTTTAAAAGGAGGATGAAACCCCATTATATGTGTGCATGTGAGAAGTGTATGGCTAAATTATAGAGAAGTTTAGAGGGGTTTTTAAAAACTTAGAGAGAGAAGAATTACATTGTAGAATTCAGTTGATTAAAGAACATAGTGTCAGAGTTTAGAGAAGAGACATATCAAATCAAGTAAGGATCAAAGCAGAAAAAGCAAAACAAGGATCTGGAATCAGCAATAGAAGATTGCAATTCATCAGGTCAAGAGTTTCTAGTACTCTCTAGAAATTGTATTAGGAATGAAAATCCTAGGATGATAGGTTGGTGTAATAGCCATGTTGTAAGCTTTTAGACAAGGTACTAAATCCTTTAACAGGGTAACATTCCAAGTGAATGTTTGTAAATCCTTTAACCAGGTTGCTTTTATCAAGGTGTAAAGTCTTTAACAGGACAGGGCTTTCACAGGGTAGACCATTGAAAGTGGTCAAACTTTGTAACCTTAAATAGTTACTATTGGTTTAAAAAATAATTTTGACAGCTGAGTGTCAATACACTTAACCATTTTTCACTATACATGTCGAATGATATCAAGTGCCAAGTAATATCAAGTGCCAAGTAACATAAGGTGTCGAGTGATACAATTTTGTTTAGGTGCCAAGCTATCTAGGAAACAACATGTGCCAAGCATCAGTAATGCTTCATGAGCCAAGTAACTCAGAATATCAGCATAAGAGTTTTTAATTGCACAAACTATGATGTAAACCATCTTTGTAGTCGACACAAGGTAAATCTCAAAAGATCTAGAGATAAGAACAAATCTTTTACACTTCCTATGCAATCTGCATGCAGCTAATTGGAAAATTGGAAAGGCATGCAACCAATCAGCAAAAAGGGAAGTATTGAGCGAGAAATTGAGATTCAATGTGGATCGTAGATCCATATCTAACCCTAAGTATTCGAAGTCTTTTTAAAAAGATGAAAGTTTCATTTTAATGGGGATGAGAGAAGGAGAATAGTGTTAAGGGAAAAATAGAATGGAATTCAGTAAAAGGAGACATAGAGAGTAAGAGCAACAATTTAGTATTTAGTTGAGCAGAACAAAGCAAAGGAGATGAACAGAAATTAGATCTCAGAGGATCAAAATTAGAGAGAGAGCCAGAACAAGTTCCTACATTCAGCAATCAAGGATTGCAAACTATCAAGTTTATAATACCTAATACTCTTTTACCATTGTATTAGAAAGGAAATCCTATGTAGATAAGTTGGCTTAACAGCTATTTGTAGATCCTTATCGAAAGGTGATTAAATCCTTTAACAGGGTGGCACTTCATGTTAAGTGTTTGTAAATCCTTTAACCAGGTCACTATTGACACAGTGTAAAGCCTTTAACAGGGTAGGCCTTTAACAGGGCAGACCATCAAAAGTGATTTATGTGGGTATCATCCCCACCCCAGTTTTACCATCTTATTTCTGGAGGATTTCTGGGTTATCAAATTCCAGTATTATGTGTTGTTGATGCATGTATTAGTTTCATGTTTATTCGATGTGTTTACATGCATGCAATTTACTTTTAGTTAAAAGTTTTATTGCTTAAAGTGTAATACTTTTGATTCACCCCCCTTTCCATATTTGAATATTCCAACAATTGGTATTAGAGCAGATTAGGTTCTCACAAGAAAAAGCCTAATAGCTTGGAGGAAAAGATCTAAAGATGGAAGTTTTCAAACTCGGAAAGATCATTGAAAATGAGGTGATAGATGTGCAACTTGCTCTGCATAGCTTGGAGGAAGCTAGAGATAAGTTGAGAAATTCCTTGCAAAGAAGGAAGGGTTTAGCCATAGCTAAAAATGAGATAAACTACAAGGAGATTGATACCACAAATATATTTTCCAATGGAGATACTAAAGAGTTTGATGCAGAAATTGCAAAACTGATGGAGAAAAACAAAGTTCAAGCAGATGAAATAAGATCTCTCAAGATGGAACATGAATCACAGGCCATAATGTTGTGTGAAATCACTGAACAAAAGAAAAGAGCAGTTGAAGACAAAGTCATGATGGAAAATGACAAAAGAAATCTTGCAAACAAACTTGAAGAAAAATGTACTAAATTGACAAGGATCTCAAACATGCAGATGGATACACTTGCCCAAATGATGAACCTTCATCATGAACTCAATGTGAAAGACATTGAGATCTCTACACTGAAGATGCAGAATGAAAAATTACAAATTGACTTGAGAAGATAAAGGGAAATTTTAGAAAGTGTCAACAAACCCAATGAAGCCATCAAGTATTTTGAGCAATTACTGAAATCCCCAAGATCAACCCATGATACATCAGGACTTGGATACAATAGCACTAAAGTTGGAGAATCATCAAAGAGTGCTGAACAAAGAAGTGAAAAAGGTAAAAATGTCAAACCTACATGTCATTTCTGTGGAAAGAAAGGACATACATCTAATGTATGTAGAAGCAAGAAAGCCCATCAGCATGATAAGCCTAAGAGTGTAAACTATTATCATAAGTGCAAGAAGCAAGGTCATCAAACACATGAATGTAGAACCAAGACTATTAAGACATCAAGATTTGAGGGTCACTTTCATAATTGCAAGAAATATGGGCATAGAACTTTTGAATGCAGATCAAAGCCTATGTGGACATCAAATCAACCAGAAAAGACATCAAACCATGAAAATCACTACTATTGGGATTACAACACTAGGTACAGTTGTCACTATTGTCAAGAATATGGACATATACCCCAAAATTGCATAAGAACACATTTCAGGGGGAACTATAAAAGATGGTTGAGTCAAACCACATGTTTCAGTTGCTTAAAAATTGGTCATGTCAGCAGGAATTGTCCAACAAGGTCAAAGCCACCAAGTTCTGAGTACAACAATGGAAGGAAAAGATAGATGTTGAACACATCAGAAGTGAGATGAATAAGACATGGAAGAAGAAAGATGAGTGCAGCACATCAAATGCAGAGATCACTTCACCTAATGGGTCAAGTGATCACACTTCATCTAATTAAGTAAGAATGGGTGTGTGTGGGATTGATAAACTAAGTTACATCATACATCAGTCCCAAGACATAGAAGAACTGCAAAGAAGAAATCAACATAAACAAAGATGCTAAGTCAAAATTAAGAATCTTGAAAAATTTGTGGAAGTTGTCTTTAGATGCCAAGTTGCTAACAGCGATCGAGTTGATAGATGATGCCGAGCTATGAAATATCAATGGGAGCTGAGCGAAGTGAAACACAATGGGTGCTGAGTCATGTTGAAATCCTTTAGGAGTCAAGTAGATAGTTGTCAGCACACTAGGAATTAATTGCTCTATTTTGAAGGGTACATAGTTCAATTTTTGATCACTTCTCACCATTCAAATGTGAAGCAAAGATGAGAAGAGCACAGAAGATCAAGGTTAGCTTAGAAGCCATTTGCAAAAGATTTCCACAGTGATTCAACATGAGTTTCATCAATTTGAGGTATTTTACTTGTGTGTTGAGCTACGTAGTGTTTATAACCTTGTTTAAACTGTAAACCCTAGTTTGGCCAAAAATGGCATTTGGGTCTGGAACCACTAAGAGCAAGGAGAGTCATGAAATATAGTTGGTTAGTAATGAAGTTAAGCAACTAGAATTCAAGCCCATTCCAGAAGTTGCATACAAGAATGATCCCACAGGTGCATTATTAGTTATTCCTGATAAAGTTGTTATGGTCCAAGATGTTCATAGATGCTATAACTACAAAATTGGAGCCATAGGAGATTTAGAAATTTACAATGCATATGACAAGCTATGTGAGAACAAAATACTGAAAGATGAGTTCTCAATAGTCGAGAGAAAAGGATTGACCAAAATCCTAGAATTTTTGATTGTTTTCAAAGTTGAATGGGTACACATAGTTTTGAGCAGAATACATGATGGAGCCTTTTGGTTAGAAACAACACCAGTGAAATTTACCAAGAGAACTGTTCATAGGGTTACTGGTATTCCAACCCTAGATTGGCCAAAGATCCTGTGTAGTGACAAAAAGGAAGTAATAGAGAAAAACATGGGTGCTAAATGGAACAATAGGGGAATGACTATTGATACAATCATAGAACCCCTACTAGATTTTGGTGTGAGAATCATTTCACAAAAATTCTATCAGTCAAGTAGGTTAAATAGTGTGCCTTGTATAGCAGTTGATGTTGCATAAAAATTGATTAAAAAGGATCATACCTATGATCTAGCAGAGATCATGTATCAATAGATTAATGAGAATCTGGGAGCCATAAGGAAGAGCAAGGGAGCTCAGTGCAAATTTGGATCAGTTTTGGTCTGCATATTTTTCTATCTGATGAAAGAATTTCCTTCTATGGGTAAGGTGAAATGGAATCCAGACAAAACAATTGTTGAACAAATCAATGGATATATTGAATAGATGGGTGATAATTTTGATGCCCAAATGACTAGCTACTTTGAGGACTTCAAACAGTCCATGAAACAAAGAATGAGGATTCCAGTCTCATTGACTGAGAAATATGAAAAAGACATTTGCTTTCTTGTAGATATTGATTATACCTATATACAAGCAGTCATACCTAGAGTGAGATGGCTTAGGCCACTAGGTTATGAACTCGATATTGATCAAGCCTCTGTAGTAATAATAGCCCTCCTGGCAGAAGAAGTTGATAAGAATGCAAAAGCCTTTGGAACCTATGATGTTGTAAAATCAAGGGTGATAACAGATTTGAAGACTACCTCAGTAGTAAAGAAGAAAGAAAATTTGGTAAGGCAAATCAAGAGAAAAGTTGGTGTTGAAGGAGAAGGAACAGCAAAAGAGGAAGAAGAAGACATTGAAGATGAGGAAGATGGACCTCAAGGTCTGAATCAAGGGTTAGGAGAAGATAAAGAAGAAAGTACTGAGGAAGAAGAAGCTGAGGAAGCACAAGTTAAAACCAAGGTCACAAAAAGAAAGGCCACAACTCCTCCTACTCCTCAACCCAAGGCAAAGAAAGTAGCTGGTCCTACAGCAAAGAGACCTACTACAAGGGCTATAGCACAAAAAGCCCAAGAGGAGGCAAAAGAGAAGAATAAAACTTCAAAGAAGACTATTGCCGAGCCAAAGAAGAAAAGAAAATTTGTTGCCCAGCCTCAAATAGATGAAGAGAAGACTGAGTCAGAGGACAACAACCAATTTCAAGTGGTAAAGCACAAACCTCATACTACTATTGATAAATTATGCAGAAAGATTAAGAATGATGATTTGAAAGGTTTAAAGAACCTAAATTTCTCTAAGCTCACCAAGGAAGAAAAAATAAATTAGAGGAATCAATGTATGCTATGATGGCTGAGTATAAGCACACACCTCTAGAGTTAGATGAATCAATACCTAAATATTTGTACAAAATTATAGAGGATAAATGGCATTTTTGTTTACAAATGGAGAGGGAGATAAGGGAATCAACATTAGCAATATTGTTGCCTGATTTGACTAAGGATCAAGTAACAAATGCAGTTAAGAGGCATAACAATAGATTCACTCCCAAACATAGAGCTTTCAGCATTTTGCAGAACAAAATTGAGGATGTAGTTACAAAATCCACAAGATTGTGGAAGATAGTTTACAAGAAAATAGAAGATGTATACAATGAAGAATATAAGGCAAAGGCAAGTGCCAAGAAAAAGGAGATGAAGGTATTGGGAAACAAGGAAAAAGAAAAGGAACAAGTGAAGAAGAAGGTTGAAGAAGAAAAGGAAGAAAAGGCACATACAGAGGAGAAAGAGGAAGAGAAAGATATAGCTATACCACAAGATCAAAGTGTGTAAGACACACAGGTATCCCCTCCTAGTCCTCCTCATGCCATCATCACACCTACAGAGATTGTTAAAATCAAGGATATTATAGACACTTGTAATCCAAACATCAATCCATTAACTGTAGAGGATTTAGAAATCCTTGACCAATCAACACTAGTAGTAAAATTATGTTCAAATCTTGTATTGGTCAGTGTTGATGAATTGCAGAATCTAGTAGTTAAAACAAAGGCAGTCAAGGTGAAAACACAAGAACCACCTTCAACCATACAACCTACTAGTATTCTATTCCTTCCTCCACCACCTCCACCAAGTGTAGCCACTGATACACTTCAGATGCTGAGTACAGCAGCAGGGGAAGCTAAAGAAACATCTAAATAGCCAGCAAGTTCAACCCCACCTAGTGATCACCAAAAGGATAAACTAGCTGAAGAAAAAGATGAGACAAGTAAGAAGGAGGAGTCTACAATACAAACATTGGTTGCATTACCCAAATTTGGTACTCCAACATAGACTCTTCAGCAGTCGAGCATTGATAGGTTACCATTGCAAATCAGGACACTAGGCTCAAGCTCATCAAAGGTAGTTAGGAAACTTCACTATGGAGTTCCTGAGCTTGATGAAGAAATAAAGATTCCATATTATGAATCTAGCACTCTCACTGAAGAGAAGATCAATGAAATTCAGAGTGCATTGGATAGAAGAAGGAGATAAGAAGCACTAAGAAGAGAACACAAGCACAAGCATACCTTAAATGAAATCAAAGACATATTCACAGAAGCTTTCTGCTTACAGTCTTTAGATGAGTCAAGGCCAATTATAGAGCAACTATCTGATATAGTTGACCAGGTGACTAGTGAAGACTAGGAAACAAATGCCAAATTACTGGAATGGTCAGAAAGAAAATTCCAAGGCAAGGTAAATAAGAAAATATCTAGTGATATAGCACTATCGCAAATGGAGTTGGCTAAGAAAGTTGAAACAATCAAAACTGTACTTGGAAACATATTTTCCCTATAGAACAAGTTGTGTGATTTTTCCACATTCACACAGGACACTAGCTAGAAAATACTGAGCTTGGAGAGAAATCTGAAGATTTCTAGCATGCAACTCCCTACAAATCTAGCTCAAAGTGAGAACCATTTTTCCCAATCGCTTCACACACAAAGAGATTTAGTTGTCTTAGCAGTAGAGGAGGCAACCACCAAAGCCAAATTGATGCAAATTCAATCCTCTATCACTCCTCATTTGGAAATACTTCACAAGGAGCAGATGAATGTAGAGACAATTCTCAAGAAAGATCCCAATCTTTCTACATCTGATGGACTTGTATGCCTAGCAGCAGAGATTGCCATCCAGCATAAGTCATTGGATGTTGCACTAGAAAATTAAGATGCAGCTCTGAAGGTACTCCTTGAAGTAAATAGTACATTTTTGGCCAAGTATGGCATTTCCCTATAGAACCCTTGACATAAGTGTCAAAAAGGGGGAGAATAAGTATGGGGGAGTTAAGTAGAGATTAAGTATGGGGGAGTTCAGTACAGAATGAAATGGTAAGTATGATGAAAGGGGGAGATAGAGAATTTTGGGAGAATTTTGACAAATTTTGATATAACATATTGGTCAGAATGTAGAAACAGGACAAAAGTCACTGAGTGTACAAGGCATAATCAACTCACATAGAGTCATAAGGTATATTGTTATTTGTTCCTAAAATTTTTGAAGTGAATAAGAAGATGCATGAAATAACATCAAGATCACAAGATCTTAGTTAAGTGTTTTTGCCACTCATGTCAAAGGGGGAGATTGTTAGTTTAAAGAATAATTTTGACCGCTGAGTGTCAATACACTTAACCATTTTTCACTATACATGCCGAGTGATATCAAGTGTCGAGTGATATCAAGTTCTGAGTGATATCAAGTGCCGATTAATATCAAGTGCCATGTGATATCAAGTGCCGAGTAATATCAAGTGCCGAGTAACATAAGGTGCCGAGTGATACAATTTTGTTTAGGTGCCGAGCTATCTAGGAAATAACATGTGTTGAGCATCAGTAATGCTTCATGAGCCGAGTAACTCAAAATATCAGCATAAGAGTTTGTAATTGCACAAACTATGATGTAAACCATCTTTGTAGCCAACACAAGGTAAATCTCGAAAGATCTAGAGATAAGAACAAATATTTTACATTTCCTATGCAATCTGCATGCAGCCAATTGGAAAATTGGAAAGGCATGCAACCAATCAGCAAAAAGGGAAGTATTGAGCGAGAAATTGAGATTCAATGTGGATCATAGATCCATATCTAACCCTAAGTCTTCAAAGTCTTTTTAAGAAGACAAAAATTTCATTTTAATGGGGATGAGAGAAGGAGAATAGTGTTAAGGGAAAAACAGAATGGAATTTAGTAAAAGGAGACATAGAGAGTAAGAGCAGCAATTCAGTATTTAGTTGATTAGAACAAAGAAAAGGAGACGAACAGAAATCAAATCTCAGAGGATCAAAATCAAAGAGAGAGCCAGAACAAGTGCTTACATTCAACAATCAAGGATTGCAAACTATCAGGTTTATAATACCTAATACTCTTTTACCATTGTATTAGAAAGGAAATCCTATGTAGATAGGTTGGCTTAATAGCTATTTGTAGATCCTTATCAAAAGGTGATTAAATCCTTTAACAGGGTGACACTTCATGTTAAGTGTTTGTAAATCCTTTAACCAAGTCACTATTGACACAGTGTAAAGCCTTTAACAGGGTAGGCCTTTAACAAGTCAGACCATCAGAAGTAATTTTTGTGGGTATCATCACCACCCCAGTTTTACCTTCTTATTTCTAGAGGGTTTCTGGGTTATCAAATTTCAGTATTATGTGTTGTTGATGCATGTATTAGTTTCATGTTTATTTGATGTGTTTACATGCATGCAATTTACTTTCAGTTAAAAGTTTTATTGCTTAAAGTGTGATACTTCTTATTCACCGCCCCCCCCCCCCCCCCCCCCCCCCCCCCCTCATAAGTATTCTTTTCATATTTGAATATTCCAACAGTTACATATTGTTGCAGTGATACTTTGTGGGTGTCATCCCCACCCTATTTTGGGGGGTTTTTAGGTTACCAAATTCTTGTTTTATCTATTTTCATGCATGTCTTTACTTTTATGTTTATTTGATGAATTAGAAGCATGTGAATGATATCCATTAAAATATTTTGAAAAGGTTAAAGTTAGTTACTTCTGATTCACCCCCCCTCTTAGAAGTAAATCTTCCCACTTGTAAATTCCAATAGATGATGCATCACAAATGAAGAAATTGTATAATGATTTGAATTTAGATAAAATAAAAGTTAAGAACATGAGTGTGATTTGGAACAATTCATGTAAAAATCACAATGATTAAGTATGATTTGTTGGAGTTGATGAAATCCAACTCCAAAGACGTCCAAGATCACCTACATGCAAAAACTTGTCAAAGAGAAGCCAAGGAAGGAAGAGCGTGGAGTAAGGGAAAAACCCTAAATGGACATGAGAGAGAAAATATAGAAACACAAGAAAATTGTATTTACAATGAGAATGTGATGTTGTTGTTATTCTGAAAATACAATGAGGGAGCCTGAATATAAAGAACTCAAGGAATCTCCTAGAACAAGCTAGAAGATGTTAGGAGATAAGTGTGACAACTAAGCATACATCCACATAAGGTGGAAACTCTTAGAACAATGTGAGAGGATAAGTATGACTTAGGAGAGAACAAACTCTCATATTGTCAACAACTTATAACAAACTCCTAGACTACAACTAATAAATGAATGCATTTACCTAAGTAAGCTTAAGTAAATAGAATAAATAAATAATTAATTAATTATTTACTCTAACACCCCCCATTAAGTGCAACTTAGGGAAATGCCTTTAGCTCACAAAATTAAGAAATTTAGAATGGGTCCCAGCAACGAGGCCATGTTAGGTACCCATGTATAAATGCAAAAGAAATGCAACCTTTGTAAATGGGGAAAGAGAGAGAAAACCACATGGGAAAAACCCTCCCCCAAAAAGAGGTGAGAACCTAGTGAAGAACTGAAGAAGCCTCCAACTAGGGAAATGTCCCCTAAAATAGGAATAAGGAGTGATCATAAAGAGCATCACTGAAGCATGAAGAAATTGCAAAATTTTCTAAGAAAAGAAAACTGGTGATCTGGCCTCCATAGAAGAAGAAGGCACGAACCAAGCGTGTCTATATGGTAGATGATCCATCTCACCAAAATGCATAGGTAGCCAGCCACTACAATCGCCTTGTATATAAGATCAACCATTGAATACATAGCTCACACTAATGAACCATCAAACCACAGAAGCATTAGAACAATAGAACAACCCCCCCTTAATGCAGACAAGGTGAGATGATAGGCAACTAAGAAGGTGGTCCAAAGTCTCCTGCAAATGAAACAAGAACGATGAGAGAGTGAAAGAGGTACAAACAACCATAAAGACATGGTCACACTGATGCTACATGGGCTAATTTTGTGGAAGGGTCACTCGCTTGAAAAAGGAAGAATGCCTAAAACAAAAAACAACTATCCCCCCCATGGTGCTTTATGAAAATAGTGCATGTACAACTGACTCAAAACAACATTCATGACCCCCAAAATGCAAGAGTGGCACTCTATCTCAGTGTGATACATAAAAGTGCTTCAACATGATAGCTACAATGATCAAAACTGAAAACAAGCTACAACAAAACATAGTACAACCTAAAACAAAGGAAACCATGCCAAGAAAATGATCCTCGGGCCTAAAACACTCAAGATATCCACTTTATAGCAAAAATTCCAAAAATATGATAGAAAGAGCATGGTCCAAAATCTAAGGAAAAGGACCACATTTCTGAAAAGGTGACAAAACCAACTTTCCAAACATATAACATTTTCAAAAAACTGACATGGGACACAAAAGATATGCTTGCCGAAGACAAAAATAGAACTTCAAACTTTGACTAAAAAATGGGCAGTAAAAATGCATCAAAACCTAAAAATACCTACACCAATGTCTCCATCTCAGAACTGGCTTTTCGACATTTCTTTCAGATTGGAAAAATACGTCTGTATGCTCAAGTTATGGCCAAAAAACTAAAGGTAGGTCAAAAATTGACTTTGAAGGAGAGGCAAGAAGGTGCTGATGCAGTGTTGACATCATGCTAACATTAGCATTTCACGACAAAAAATTTGACGGCCACAAAGCCATCAAAGAAAAAGAAGAAGCCATGTGGCAGTGCCACATGGCAAGCATAGATGACATGGCAAGGTCCACATGGAAAAGTGCCATGTGGCACCACTGCCATGTGTCACACGCAAAAACACTAAGATGGCAGAAAATTTGACTGGGCATGCTGCTACTGACTGTACTAAATAGTGTCCACATGACAAAAATGTGGAAGTCCATGTGGGCAGGATAGTCACTGATTATGCAGTTTGGTGGCAAGCGGGCGGAGCCAGAGTGGAGATCATCGATGGAGGTTGTAGGAGAGCGGAGGACGGGCGGCTGACGGGTTGCAGTGGCACTGTCAGCTGCAGCCATTGCAAGCTGTGCATGGGTGGTGCGGCAATGGCCTCGCAGTGGTGTGGCTAGCTGCGTGCCTGCAAATTTTTTTTTTTTTTTATTTTAATGCCGAAATCATTTGTATGACCATATGGAAAGCCCTGCAACAAAATTTTTTTTGCCTCTCAGATCCTTGTGTCCAAAATTGACAAGTTTTATATGGATCCTAGATGAAAAGTGCCTTCTGGATCTAATGGCAATGTCTGTTTAGGCTGAAAGTGCTCCGTAAATTTTTTGTTCCCCCGATTTGAAGAAAAAATGCACAAACAAACTAGGGTTTGTGACTCCAAATTATGGCTTCAAAAATCCTTTAACCAAGCAGCAATAGGAAGGCTCTGATACCATGTTGGAGTTGATGAAATCCAACTTCGAAGATGCCCAAGATCACCTACATGCGAAAACCTGTCAAAGAGAAGCCAATGAAGGAAGAGCATGGAGCAAGGGAAAAACCCTAAATGGACATTAGAGAGAAAATATGGAAACATAAAAAAATTGTATTTACAATGAGAATGCGATGTTGTTGTTATTCTAAAAATACAATGAGGGACCGAATATAAAGAGCTCAAGGTATCTCTTAAAACAAGCTAGAAGATGCTAGGAGATAAGTGTGACAACTAAACATACATCCACATAAGGTGGAAAGTCCTCGAACAATGTGAGAGCATAAGTATGACTTAGGAGAGAACAAACTCTCGTATTGTCAACAACTTATAACAAACTCCTAGACTACAACTAATACATGAATGCATTTACCTAAGTAAGCTTAAGTAAATAGAATAAATATTTAATAAATTAATTATTTACTCTAACATGATCAATGATAAGAAGGTTCATCTGTAACAATGTAATAAAAATAAAGAAATTTTTTTTTATGCTTTTACTATTTACAATCTGATTTGTAAATATATCTTTGCTCAAGTCATGGGTCGATTTAGCTCAAAAATAAGTAACTCCTAAGTTGCTAGACCAAATTCCTATTTTTCAAGAGAAATTTATGAAACCTTATCATAGTGGAAGTGATTGTATTATATGGTGTGCAAAGGTTTTCATTTAGCATTATATTTTCATTTCTATATTGTAGCCCTAATATATGGCCTATCATGTGACTTATATGTTCATAAAGCTAATTGTTTCACTATGACTCTTTAGATTTGGCAAAACTCATTAAATTTCAATTCATTTATGGTTTGGATTTTAACAATAACATCGTGGTTATTGTGTTGTCTGAGTTATCATTTACATTTGAGCTTAAATTTTTACGTTCATTAAATTTTAAAATTAGCATTTAAATTTTTGTAAACTAACATAATAAAATAAATTATTTTATATTTAATATAAACTAGTAAGAATTTTAATTAGTAGATTTTTAGATTTAAAAAATATTAAACCATATATAAATATTATAGGTCTGAGACATTGATTCATGAGAGTATACCTTTGTGCTTGGTTTATATCATTCTTGTCACTTCTCTTGCTTCATGGTTTGTATTGTATTTTTCCTTTAGTTGATCTATTCATTATTGTTGTACCATTTTTTTTTCATGTTGATGATTTCTACCATTATTTTTTGCACTAATGACTCACTGTTATAACAATCTTCTCTCTTTCATTCAGTATCAAAGTAAATATCACTTCTATTTTAAAGCATGCATTTTATTTTTGGGTGACAAATTTGTTTTGCAAAAATATAATTTATCTAGAGTCCACTTGTACAAAATACCAACCAAATTAGCAGCTCAATATTTTATACGACTCCAAAGGAATCTTAAGCCACTAGAGTACTTGGAGTTGCTAATTTATATTTCCAAACATGTGGTAGCTTCTTGACTCTCTTATAATATCTTGCCAACCTATGGACTCTTCTCTCCACTAAAATCAAGCAGATGTTAGAATTCTTATCCTTCTGATTCATCTCAAGATGCTTTCTTACTGCAACCATCTTCTTATTAGCTAATATAGATCCTCTGGTATTTTTGGTCCAAGACTGTGTACTTCCAAAATTCAGAAGATTTTATTGCCTGTTAAACTCTTGACCTAAGCAATCCCCTGGGAGACACCAAGAATGACACGAATTTGTGACAAGAGTCCTCTTGTAGGGCAATTCTAAAAAGGAATACCTTTACCACTACTATGAATAGTCCCCATGATGAACAAATCAATTATCTATCTCCATCTTGTCTCGCCCATCCCTTCTCATCTCTTTTCAAAGCCTTGATTCAAATAATTTGTAAACATATATTGCTTCATCTTCATTATAGCAATACATTTATATATTGCATCTCCAAAATACTACTTGACTCCCATCTATTTTTTATGATCAATTATTATTAATGTTTCTCTTTCTACTAAAGGATTATTTTCCACTACTCTTGCCTTTTCTAATTAGGACTCCATCTCTTTCTTCTTATGTATTCCATTGTTTGCTGGTAGATTATTTCAAATACACCCTCTTCTCTTCAATTTATTGATTGAATAAAATGAATCCTGTGTAATGTCCACCTATAGTTTGTTTTATATTATATATATTGAACTATTTTAGGCCTATTTCATACATGTGTTAGTTTCAGAGAAATATAGTATGATGTTATTTCATGACTTCAAAATGTCATTTATGATTACATAGTTGATTATATTGCATGTGTTATCTAATGATTATGATTACTTACACGTTAATGTTTCTTCAATGATTCTTAGTTAGTAAGTATGATTTCTTTCATAACGATGTCATATGATATTTCTTCAATGATATATTTTTTACATTCATAGTAATGTATTGTTATATCTGAGAATTTGATGAGTTGACTCTATTGGAAATAATCAAGACTAGCTAGGTTACTGAGAGGGGAGGGGTGAATCAGTAACCTCAAAAACCTTTGACAAATTCAACACTTAACAAGATTATCCATTCATCATTAATAGATCTAATCCACTGCATGCATGAGAAACTGAAAGCATAAACATTCATGGCACATGAACACAATATTTGGTGACCCAAAAACCTTCCAAATAGAAGGTAAAATTGGGGTGGTGATGATACCCACAAAACTTCAATACTGCAGTATAAAGTTGGCTTGTTAAATCTTACAATGATCACTTCTAATGATCTACCCTGTTAGGAGCAATTAGGACTGCTAGGTCCACCTTGTTAGAGGCTTTACAAACATAAAATGAAGTATGCACTCGGTTAAGAGATTTAAAGAAAAGATTGTTAAGTCTACCTTGTCAAAGGATTTGTATCTGATTCACCTATTAGGATGGAACAATAGATCTAACTTACAATAGAATTTGTTATTAGATCCTTGAAATGTTGATCACCTCTTTGTGATAGATAAAACTTTACTACTCCTAATTTGACCTTGCTATATTCCTTTCTTTGTTGTTGATTCACATTCACATTCACTCTTCTCAAAAATTTATAACTACTACATCATTTTTCCATGGTTAAGTATGATACAATACATTATATTTATACCAACCCAATTCTCATAATTAAAAGGTCAGCTAAAACACAAGATAACACCAATATTACTGAGTCAGCCCAAATGTAGAAACTCAAGTTTTGAAAGCTGACTTGGTGAACTTTTGATACTCGGCATCCACTGCATTACTTGACATCGTCATGCATTTGGTAGAAGTAGAGGCTTGGTCCATACTAATCAGTAAACATAGCTTTGAACTTGATGAACATTGGAGACTCATTAGATATAGTGTCACTAGGTAGAAACTAAATTCCATGTTTACCTTGCTTACACTCGATAAACACTACTCATCCCATCACTTAGTTAACATTGGCTTCACATCACAAGACCTAATAACTCAGTAGACACTGTGAAGCTCAATAACCACTGATTGCTTGGTAAGAATTGAACTACTCGGTCTGAACAGGTGAACTGTTGAACTCACTTGGCAACCACTGAATGCTCAGTATGAACTGTGAAACTTGGTAACCACTGAATTGCTCGACAAACATTGGAGACTGAATGATGAACTCGGTAACCATACAGAATCTAAATAAGTGTTGTCAATAATAACAAACATAACTTAATGCCAACAATATCCCCCTTTGGCATTAGTGACAAAAACACTTATTAGCCAAAACTTATGTATAGTGTCATGTTGATTTTGATTTTTCAAAATTGTCTTTGTAATTCTATTGCATATAAATTTACACATATCTACCCCATACAATGTACTTGCAGAGTGTATATACAAATATCTCTTCTTAATTTCTCCCCCTTTATTATCATGCACAAGTATCCCTTTATTATTGTGCACAAGTCTCTCCCCCTTTTATTCTGCACATATGTATCTCCCCCTTTTTGATAATAATGCCAAACATTTATACACAACATACTTATATAGAGACACTAAAATGTGAGAGAAAATTAGAATGTACCTTAAGAATAGGAGCTAATGTCTTATCCTAGTTTTCTTGAAAAAATTTATAGGTTTGAAGTGCCACTTAGACTTCTGCTGAGAGTTCAATCATATGATTTGCAATTGAAAAATTGTTATCACGGATCAATGTTTTTGAATAAGTAATATGCTTTTGCATTGTGTCCATGATTGGAAGGATCATGTTCTGGATGTCTATTAGTGTAGACCAGATCCTTGCTTCCTCTCTCAACAACTTAGCCTACATGTCTGATAGGAATCTGACCCTCATGTGATGTGTAGAGCTTGAACAAGGGTCAAGTTGCAACTTTTGAGCACTGGCCTTCAGATCCTCATCTATCTTATTTAATTTTCCCTTTATTTCCTTTGTGTACTTGATAACATCACATAGCTTAGCAAAAAGAGATGTTACGTTTGTAAAAGAAATTTCAAGATTAGTCAAAATTAAGGAAAGCTCTACTTGATGAATAACAATATTTTGAGCAATGTGCTCAAGCACTTTATTGTCAAACTTTTTCTCAGCTTTTTCTATCAACTTTTCTTGGCCAGTAGAGTCATCATTGAATTTATTTACTGCTTCTTCTAATTGTAACAAAATATGTTGAGATGAATCAACATCAACACCTATGGCCTCTGTCAAGATATTCTTGGCACTTTCAATGATTCTGAATTCCCTGTCCCTTTCCTCTCTGAGCTACTTCTGCTTGACCTTCTATTCAAGTAGATGGCTAGCTAATCTCATTTGTTCTATAGTAGCATTATCAAAATCCAACTTAGGAATTTCAATTTCCTTATCCAAGTCTATATCTTCATCAATTTCTTTTCCACTAATCAAAATTTTAAGTGGTGTCTATGGTTCAACTTCTGACATTACTACTTTGGACTTTGAAATAGAAATAATAGTAGAAATAGTAGGGCTTGTAGTGAAAAATTGAATGGTGCCTACTGATGGAATGCTAACTAGAGCACTAGAAGAATCCAAAATTGATGTACTACCCAAAATTGAAGTAATTACAAGTGGAACACTGATAGAAGTACATACAATAGGAGCACTTACTAGAATATGCAAAATTGAAGTAGACAAAATTGTAGAACTAGATGTTGCACTTACTACTGATGTCCCTGACTCAGGAGTTGAAGAAGAGGAGGGTTTCAGCTCTATGGATGAAGTGGTAGACACTTCCACTAGTGATACCTGGGGCTGAGAGGGAGCAAAAAGTGATTGAGCAGATGATATATCTATTGTGGTTACAATCACACTTGCTAAAGTTGTCTCCATGCTAGATTATGTAGCAGTTATCATTGGAGAGTGAGGAAGGGAGGCTATGAAAGATGCTGCTATCCTGACTAGATCACTCTCTTCTTCTTCTTCTTCTTCTTCCCTATCTTCCTCTTCAACTTCTTCCTCTTTCTCTTCTTCACCATCCTTCATCAATGCCTGATAATCTTCAACATCAATAGTGACACAAGGAGTATTATCTTCTCCATTGTCTTCATCCTTGTCACTATCATCATCATCATTGATTTCCACTAGATTCTCACTTGGTTTGTTCATATGACAAACATTCTTCCACATGGATGTAGCATCCTTGACTACATTCTCGATATCTTTTATCAAAATTAAACAAGTATGAAATCTGATCATCATCTTATCTTCATTTTTCTTCATTGCTTCCTTAACCTCAGCATTGGTAAGACTTGATAGCAATTGTCTCAAAGAATGCTCATATATATACTTGGTTTTTTGCATAGCTGATTTCCATCTAGGCTTTAACCTTGCTAATAATTCATTGGAAATTTGAGGGGCAATTTGATCAGGGGAATATTTCCATTTTCCCATTTTTTCAACACTAGCTCCTCAATTTTCATCTTTTCTACATCAATTTTCATTTCATACTTTAATGCTTTGAAATTTTTAATACTTGCACCTTCTTCCAATTGCTTCAATCTTTCCTGGAAGGTGAGAGGGGGCTCTGAAAACACAACTTCACTGCCTCCTTTCTTCTTGGATATTCTAGTAAACACAACTATAAGGGCCTTGAGTGGCTTGGTGATAATCATCTTGCCTTTCTTTCTTATAGGCTCTTCCTTTTTTTTTAATTCTTGTTCTTCATCCTCAGATTCTTCCACATCTTCACCTTTTCCCTTGGTAAGCATAAGAGGGGCACTTGCAGTTTTCAATTTAGATATCCTCCTCTTACCTTTATTCATAGCCTTTGGAAGCTTAATTTCAAGTTCTATTCTGGCTTTTACTTCATCATATGTTCCAAAGATAGGTACCTTTGGATCTACAGGCTCATTCACCAGGGCTTCAATTATCTCCTTTGTTTCATCAATATTAACCTCATAAGGAAGAGGTTTCACCCATACTATTATGGACCTAACTACCTGAATGTACACTCTGTCATAGTCAACCATGAAACAAACAACATCCTTGTAGTCTTCAACTAATTTTGGTGGAATTTGGAACCTGTTATTCATCTTTTCCTTAAATACTTCAAAATAGTTATCCATTATAATATCAAAATTTTCACCCATTTCTACAATAAACTCATTAATTTGGTACAAAAATGGAGTGTCCTTTCTCCATACCACTATTCCTTTGGAGGGAAAAAACTTTTGAACATAAAAGAACAAACAAGTTAACAAAGAACCAAATTTACATGAATTATTTTTGGAGGTTTTGATGCTTTCCATGTTCTTATTCAATTTTTTCAACATTAAGTCTACTAAATCATATTCCAAATTCTTCTTAACAATTTTGTAAGCTAGGTCTATAGCCTCACACGACACACTATTTAGTTAACTAGAGTTGTATATCTTATGCGCAATGATGTGAATACCAAACCTGAGTTCCACATTAGATACATTGTTGATTTTCAGTCCTCTTTCATCCCACTTGGCTAGGGTTTTCTTTTGAAGCTCATCCCATCCTACGATTATGGTAACTTTAACCTTATTAAGCATAGGAAGACCCATGATTCTATGAATCATTTTCTTCATTATCAAGACTGGCTACTCTAACCACAACTGACCATTATGCACTCAACTCAAAATATACCTAATCCATTTTATCTAAAATTTTATTGGTAGGTGTGGAATGTGGGTCAAGCCTTTCTCCTCTAGATGTTTATGCTCGGGCTTGAGGGTTTCATCCACACATAATTCACTTAGGGTACTATCCATTTCTAGGGTTTTAATTTTTTACATAGCACATTTGAAATGAGTACAAATATCGTTGATGAGGAGTACCTTTGGTGGAATTTGTGACTCAGCTCCATTGGGGTTGAGTGATTCTGCAATTGCTGGCACTAGTTTGAAATTTAGAGCCTTCCATTCAATGCCTCACACCAACATCTCAGATCCTTTCTTTGTCTTGTTGATGTTACTAGTGGATGCCATGATCGCTCGGTAGACTGAGAAAATTTCTTGGAAAAACTTTGCTGCAAAATTTGCTCAAGATCACTTGAATGCTTAGTAAATCACTCTGCTCTAGATATACTAAATTTGTAGTGAAAATAAAATTGAAATTCTACCTTTTTGATGAAAATTTTCCATTAATGCTCGGTACGATAAGAGCCATAATGACATAGTGCTTGACAGGTTGTCATCCACTATCTATGCAGATTGCTCAGTAGAACCTTGTAACTCAGTAACAAAACAAAACTTTGTTACTCTTGACCTCACTTGGTATGACCTAACCTCACTTGGTGAATACTGATGCTAAAATTTTGTGATCCCTCTATATCTAGAATATTTATTTGGATCTTTCACTTCCATTGGAACTACTTGAGATATAACCTTGAAAATTCAGTTCTAGTTCTTCCTTAAGAACTTAATTGGAAATGGTGGAGTCACCCACTTCATGAGTGACATGACCATCATCACTTGAACTAGCTTGCTTGATAGATTTGGGAACCCATTGTTGTCTCATCTGCTTCCTAATGTTGTCAGCTTTTGCTTTCTTTTCATCTTCAACTCTACCTCTATTCATGCAATTCTTAGCTATATAACCAAGTTTAGTACATGTGTAACATTTGATTGTAGTATCCTTTCTTCTCAAATGATGCCTAGCACAATTTATGCCAATGTGTCCATATTCTCCACACTAATGACATCTACACCAAGTATTGTAGTCCCAACCAAATATTGCCTTTAATAATTATTCAGCTAGATTGAATGGTTTAGATCTGCATTTAGATGCCTTGTGACCTTGTTTCTTGCATTTGTGACATTTTCCTTCAAACTTTGGTTTCTCCTTGCATTTATTAGCTTTATGACCATGTTGATTGCAATTGTAGCATTTTCCATTGAATTTTACCTTTTCATTACTTGGAAATTTGTTTGATGTATGACCTATCTTACCATAGTGATTGCAAGTAGGTCTTTGATTCCTTTAAGCACCTTGTTTGGAGTATTCACCTTCTTCTTTGTATCCTAGTCCTACTTTGCCCTTTTGCCTATAGAGATTCTGCTCACTTTGCTGATTCAATTGATCCATGTCTGCTTAGGATTTCATTATTCTTTCATTGAGTTGCTTCTCAGAATTTAGCTCAACTTTCAATATTTCATTGATTATCCTTTCAGTGCTTAAATCATTCCTCAATCTTTCATTTTCAGATCTCAGACTCATGATTTCTTCATTTGCATTAGAGAGCTAATTGATAAGACTTTCTTGTTGAAAGGATTGATTTTGAGTTTCATTGTTCCTTGTCTCCAAGTCTTCATTTGCCTTATTTCTCTATTCCAAAATTTCACATAATCTTATTGACTAGATTTCTTGTTCTCTTTTCAATTTTCTTATCTCTTCTTGCAAGGAGCCATTCTTTTCTAGGAGTTCTTTTATTGCCTCATTTGCTTCATCTAAATTGCTTGAAGGGAAAAAGTATTCAATCTTCTCTTCAACATGCTGGTGGTCATTCATCTATTTTGCAAGTTCCTTCCTTCTTTTTAGGGATTGAGAAAGATGCTCTTTTGCTTCCTTGAGTTGAGCTATGGCCATCTCCAGATCTAGCTTCTCATTGTCAATAGCTTTGTCAAGTTTGAATATCTCCATTGTCCTTGATCTTTCCTCGAGCTGTCAAATTTTATCCTGAGAACCACAATGCTCTAATAGAAATTGTTGGAAATAATCAAGACTAGCTAGATTACTAAGAGGGGAGGGGTGAATTAGTAACCTCAATTTTTTTTGACAAATTCAACACTTAACAACATAATCAGATTCATCATTAATAGATCTAATCTACTACATGCATGAGAAACTAAAAGCATAAACATTCATGACACATTAATGCAATATTTGGTGACCCAAAAACCTTCCAAATAGAAAGTAAAAATAGGGTGGGGATGATACCCACAAAACTTCAATACTGTAGTATAAAGTTGGCCTATTAAAGCTTACAATGATCACTTCTGATGATCTGCCCTATTAGGAGCAATTAGGACTACTAGGTCCACCTTGTTAGAGGCTTTACAAACATACAATGAAGTATGCACTCGGTTAAGACATTTAAAGAAAATATTGTTAAGTATACCCTGTCAAAGGATTTGAATCTAATTCACCTATTAGGATGAAACAATAGATCTGACTTACTACTAAATCGCTGATTAGATCCTTGAAATGTTGATCACCTCTTTATGATAGATAAAACTTTACTACTCCTGATTTGACCTTGTTGTATGCCTTTCTCTACTGTTGATTCACATTCGCATTCACTCTTCTCAAAACATTACAATTACTACATCATTTTTTCACAATTGAGTATGATACAATACATTATATATATACCAACCCAATTCTCATAATTACAAGGTTGGCTAAAACACAAGATAATACCAATATTATTGAGTCGGCCCAAATGTAGAAACTCAGGTTCTGAAAGCTGACTTGGTGAGCTTTTGATACTTAGCATCCATTGCATTACTTGGCATCATCATGCATTCAGTAGAAGTAGAGGCTCAGTCCATACTAATCACTCAATATAGCTTTGAACTCGGTGAATATTGGAGACTCAGTAGATATAGTGTTACTCAATAGAAACTAAATTTCATGTTTACCTTGCTTGCACTCAATAAACACTGCTCATCCCATCACTTAGTTAACACTGGCTTCACATCACAAGACTTGATAACTCGATAGACACTGTGAAGCTTGGTAACCATTGACTATTTGGTAAGAATTGAACTGCTCGGTCTGAACTGCTGAACTCACTTGGCAACAATTGAATGCTCGATATGAACTATGAAACTTGGTAACCACTAAATTGCTCAAAAAACACTAGAGATTGAATCATAAACTCGGTAACCATACAAAATTTGAATAAGTGTTTTCACTAATAACAAACATAACTTAATGCCAACAGACTCATGAATTATCATGGTACTTATCCCATACTTGCATGTGTATGGTGTGCGTATCTATTTTACTTTTATTTTGACATGTTTGATGTGGTTAAGGGAGGTAGATGTAGTCACCTGCTAATTGGGATCTACATGATGCACCACTCCCTACTATTGTTTATCTAGTTTAGTTATAAATATGCATATGTGCATGCTTGTCTTTTATTTAGGTTGTAGGTATTGAACATCGACTTCCCTAAATTTCTAGGATGAGTGTGCCCTATCACAATAACTCAATGGTAAGAATGAAAAGATAATGATCAGGTCCAAGCCCAACCATAGCCTAAACACTTGTCTTGCAAGGAGGATTTATATCTGACTCTCTATCCCTTTTTAAACCTACGAGTTTATCTTTGTGTGTTGTATGAGTTTGGGTTTTGAATGGTTTTACTTATGTGGATTTGACTATGTTATTTATTTTTTTAAAGGTTTAATTGTGATATTTATATCATTCACATAATATTAGAATTATTAAATATTATTTAAATAGAAGGAAGAATTATAATATCAGGATATTTAACTAATTGAGAAATTAAATTACTTAAATATTATTATTTTTTAAATTTAAAAGACTTGATTTAAAAAGTCAAAATGTGAAATTTGAAAAAAGAAAAAAGAAATATTAAAGACTAAATATTGATTTATCATGAATATTTAATCAATAATAATAAAATTAGAGTTGCACATAATTAGTAGGCTTTAATTATTATTAATGATTAAACTAATTACATGAAATTTAATTGCACATTAATTAATAAAATTTAAATAAGATTTTTGAGTGGGGAATAAGATATTTAATTTAAAAGAAAGGATATTTATTTATTTTATTATAAAAAGATAAATCTAAATTGTAAAAATAAAGTAAATAAATAAAGAATATTTATTTATTTAATATTAAAAGAAAGGGAAAAAGGAAAGAAATTATGTATTTCCTTTTTAAATGATTTTATTTATTTTTTAAAATATAAGAAAACAAAGAAAAACTATTATTTTATTTTAGTTGAGTTACCTTCTTTTGTAACTTTGCTCATTTTAGAAACTTTAGTTTTATTTATTTATTTTTCTTTAGTAAGAGGTCATTTTGGTCATTTTGAAAAAGAAGCTTTTTGGAGAACAATCAAATAGTTTAGAATATAGATCTTAGGAGATAAGTTACATGTTATGCATTCAGATTTTGAAGTAAAATATTTGTTTCAAAGTTCGGGAGTGAAGTCTACAATTGAGTTTTCTTATTCTTAACAAATCAACTTGGTGTTTGAAGGTAGGGGTTTTCAAATCTCTTTGCAAATTCTATTGGAAAGATTTTATTCTCTGATTTTTCTTGATTGTGAATTTATCTTTTAATTTGAATGAAGACCTTCAATTTTTTGATAGATAGAGATTAGTATAATTTTATTTAAAATTGTGTTTATGACATAATTGATATTATGAGAACGTATGTCTGGAAATATTAGGAGATAAGATTTAAAATAATTACCATGCTCGTATTTATTATTATTATTTTACTATTTTTTATAAATTTAATTAAAATATATAGTTATATTTTTTATTATGAATAAATTTGTTTGTAATTACTTGTGTGTCAGTTTGAGGGTTTGAAACATATGATTTTGCTATAACTTTTACTTAATATATTTTATCAAAAATGTAAAAATACTTTTAGACAGACATTTTAATTTTATTTAATATATATAAATCATATATGGTTGTTTTGTATGGACATGGTCAAATATTGATTGTCATGCTAAAACTAGGCTTATTTGAGCTTGATTTTTCAATTAGAGACACACAAACAATCACTTATAACTTTTTTTTTATATTAAAAAAGTTTAAACAACATCCAAAACACCTTGTCACTTTGAAAAACAGCCAACCCTCAATATTTATACAAAATTGGAGGGAGGAGTTGCCCAACTAAAAGACTTTACATAGAGTTTCTAATATGAACAACCATGACAATATATGATATAGCACTATTTCTTAAGAGACAATACATGGACTATAGAATTACACATTCTAAGACACATGCTCTGGCTGATCAGTCTCATAAATATGTGCTAAAGAAGTTCCAACACATGTAGTTATCTCCTTATCGGCATCCAGATGACACTTTTCCATGAGTTTGCTCAGATCTTCGATTTCTGCCTGTGTAAAGAAATTTGGATATCTTTCAATGTAATGAGCAACTTTAACTTCATCTTTGTAAACCATCATCATCCCACATGCATCAGCTTCATGAATCTAGGATTTTTAATCTCCAAACAAAGAGAAACCTATGACATGATGTAAAAATGTGTGAGTTTAAGATTAAACTCAGTAGGAGCCCTTCTCACATTTTGAAATATCTCCTTGTTCCTTTCCTTCCAAAGAAACCATAGGACTTCACTAATAAGAGCAAACCAAAATCTATTAAGAGATAAGTCAAAAGATCTCACATAACCAATCAAGATTTCACACCAAGAAAAACCATTGTTCTTTTTCCAATCAATAGGATATCCACAAAAAAATTGTTGGAATGTTCAAAATGGGAAGAGTACTTTTGAGAGTTGGGGTGAATTAGAAGTACCACACTTTTAACCTTTTTTTAATCCTTTAAATCAAATAACTAAAAATAAGATCCATCCATGTAAACATATTAAGTAAACATAAAGAAAACACATCCACATAACACACATAACATCAGATTTGGTATCTCAGAAACCCTCCAAGAATAAGAAGGTAAAACTAGGGTGGGGATGATACCCACAAAAATCACTATAGTAATAAATGTTTGACCACTTCTAATGGTCTACCCTATGAAAGGTTTGCCCTATTATTTAGGCTTTACACTTTTCAATAGTGACCTGTTTAGAGGATTTACAAACACTTTACATGAAGTGTCACCCTATTAAAGGATTTAGTCACCTCTTCAAAGGATCTACAAAATAGTTTTTAAGCTAATCTATCAACATAGGGTTTTCACTATCTAATACAGTGGCAAGAAAGTATTGGAAACCTTTGACCTGATTTCTTACAATCTTAAATTGCTGATTTCAAGCACTTGATCTACTCCTTCTAGTCTTGATCCTTTGAGATTTGATATATGATCGTGTCCCTTGTCCCTTGTACTATTCTGATCAACTGGATATGTAATTTTTGCTCTGTTCCTCTAAGTCTTTCTCACTTTCATACTAAATTTAGCTATAGTTTACCCATGCATTGTTCTCTTCCACACTTACAATGGGGTTTTTGTCACCTTATAAAGATTGTGCAGACTTAGGGTTAGATATGGATCTATGATCCATATTGAATCTTTTAGTTCCTGCTCATTCTTTGTATTTTTCCATTTGTTGCACGCCTTCTCCATTTTTTTGATTGGCTGCATGTTGATTGCATAGGAAATATAAAAGATTCATCCTTACCCTTTTTCTCCTTTGAAATCCTTCTATGTTGGCTCCAAAAATGGTTTACATCTAAGTTTTTCAGGGCACAAATTCATATGATGATTATGTGTTACTTGGCACATACTGGACTATTGGTGCTTGGCACATGTTTGATCCTGGATTTCTCGACACCTATTACATTTTGTCTTGCTTGGCACATGTATAGTTATGGATCACTCAACATATGAAGCATTCTGACCTACTCAACATCAACTGTGACTTGACACCTATATATCACTTAGCACTTATATAATGCTCAGCTCTTGAAAATCACTCGACACCTATTGAAATTCTGACTTGCTCGACACACACTATGGCTCAACATACATAGTGTACTTGGCTTCAATATAAAAAGTGGTTAACTATGTTGAAACTCAAATGTCAAAACCATCTAAGACCAACAATCTACTCCTTTGACATGAGTGTTAAAATCACTTAACTGAACATCACTAATCTGTCCTTATGAGTACCTTATCCACAAAATTTCAAAAATTGTTCAAAAATTTGTTCAAAATACCTTATAACTCCCCTGAGCTGATTGTGCCTTGATATTCTTTTGCCTTTGCCCTGTATCTTCATATCTTCTTCAAAACATTATTTCTCCCTATGAACAAATGTAATCAAAATTGAGTATTCTCCCCCTTAGATATATCTTCCTTACTGTTATTGCTCCCCCTATCTCCCTTATTATCATTTCTCCCCCTTTTTGACACTTATGTCAAAAGATTCTAAGGAGTAATACCATACTTAGCCAAAAAATTACTATTTACCTCCATTATTGTTTTCAGAGTTGCATCCCAATTCTCCAAAGCAATGTCAAGTGACTCGTGATGGATGGCAATCTCTGTAGCACGGTGTACAAATCCATCAAGTGTAGAAATATTGGGATCTTTCTTTAGATCTATTTCTGCATATACTTGCTCCTTGTGGAGGACTTCCAAATGTGGGGTGATAGATGATTGAATTTGCATCAATTTAGCCTTTATATTGGCTTCCTCTACTATGGATACAGCTAACTCCCTTTCAGTGTGAAGTGATTGTGCAAAATTCTTCACTTTGAGTTGGATCCTTTGGCAGTTGCATGCTAGAAAATTTCAAATTTCTTTCCAAGCTCATTATTCTCTGACTTGTTTCATGTATGAAGTTGGAAAAATCACACAACTTTCTGTATAATGAGAAAATATTCTCAAGTACAACTTTGACCTTGTCTATTTTCTTGGCCAAATCGACCTATTCAAGTGTTATACCACTTGATATCTTTTCATTTACTTTCCCCTAAAATTTTCTTTTTGACCATTCCATGAGTTTAACATTAATATCTCGGTCTTCATTAGTCACCTGGTCAACTATATCTGATAGTTGCACTATTATGGGCTTTGCTTCATCTGTTGACTGCAAGCTAAAGGCATCCATAAAGATGTCCTTAATCTCATGTAGTACTTGCTTGTGTTTGAACTTTTTCCTGAGTATTTCTTGCCTCATCCTTTTGTCTAATGCATTTTTCATTTCAATGATTTGTGCCATTGTGATGGTCTTGGATTCATAGGAAGGTATTACAATATATTCATCTAATTTAGGCTCTCCATAGTGAAGTACCCTTTCCACTCTAGTTGAACTTGAGCTTGGAGTTGAGAATTGCAAAGGATTGGCTTCAGTGCTCGGCTTCTGAAGTGTTTTTGTAGGAGTGCCAATTTTTGGTAGTTCTACCAATTTTTGTATAATGGCCTACTCCTTTTCTTTTGATGTATCCTCCTTCTCATCTAATTTCCCTTCTTCTATGCTTGGCTTCTACGTATTTTCACCTGCTGTTATAGGTGATGGAAGCATGAAAATTTTAGTATAAGTAGTTGTATAAGTGAAAGGTGGTTCTTTTGGTTTTTCATTTTCTCTTTGTGGTTCTTCTATTTCCTTTTGTAGTTCATCTACACTCACCAATATAGGGCTTGTGCATAACTATTCCTGTAGAGTGGATTGTTGAAGGATCTTGGAGAGATCCTCTGCAGTTAGGGGATTGATGTTTTGAGTTGAATTGTTAGGAACATCCTTAATAATTATTGTGTCTGTAGGTGTGATGGTTGTATGAGGAGGGCTAGGAGGTGGCATTTATGTGTCTTGTACACTCTATTCCTCTTCTTGTTGTTGTTCAACTATTTCCATATCTTCTTTTTATGTTCCTTCTCCTCAACTTTTTCTTTATCCTCCTCATATTTCTTCTCTTCCTCCTCTTTCTTCTTTCCTTCATCTACTGTAGTTGTTGCTTTATCTTGCTTCTCTTCCTCTCCTTTGTTCTCTTCTATTTTCTTTTCCTCTATCTTTTCCTTGGCACTGGTCTCTACCTTATTTGTTTCTTCTTCCTTATCATCAATTATCTTATAATTTTTTTTCCACAATTGTGTGGATTTATTTACCACATCCTCAATCTTATTTTTTAGGATGTTGAAGGCTCTATACTTTGGTGCAAATTTGCCACCATGTTTCCTATTGGCCTTTGTTAGTTGACCCTTTTTCATGTCAGGCTTTACTCGAGCCAAGGTAGATTCTCTAATCTCCTTTTCCATTTTTAGACAATAATGCCATTTATTCTCAATTATCTCATATAGTTCCTTGGGCATAGTATTGTTAAGTTCTAGAGGTGTATTTTTAAATTCTACCATCATGGCATACACAAATTTCTCTACTTTATTTTGCTCTTCCCTATTGAGCTTGTTAAAATCAAGAGTCTCTAAATTGGCTAATATCCTTTGATTCTATTCTTTCTTCATCATTTGTATCTGGTTGTGCCACATACTTTCTTCTCTTCTTTGGTTCTTCAGTAGGCTATTCAATGGCCTTCTTTTTCTCTTTTATTTCCTCTTTGGCCTTTTGAGTGGATGCCCTTGTAGTAGCACTTGTTGCTGGAGTTGACTTAGCTTGAGCTGGCTTAGTGACCTTCTTGGGTTTGGGCTGAGCTGGAGGCTAAGTTTTAGCCTTTCTCTTCTTTTGCTCAGCAAGTGTAGGTGATTCCTTGCCTTCTTCTTCATTGGAACCTTCCTCCTTGTCTTCTCCTAAACCCTGGGTCAATTGTATTGGATTTTTCCCTTGCTCTTCTTCTTCTTCTTTACTTACTCCTTCTACTTCTTTTTCTTCTTCTTCTTCACCACCTGCTTCTTCTCCAATACTTGCTCCAAATTTCTTCTTTATCTTCTTTACTAGCTTATCTTTCTTCTTGATAATAGTGGCTATCTTTAATTTAGTTTCAACCTTTGATTTGACAACATCATATGTTCCAAAGTGAGGAGCCTTCTTGTCTATCTCTTCTGTAAGCAATGATGTGATTGCTATTGAGGCTTCATCTATATCAAGCTCATATCCAAATGGCCTTAGCCATTTTACTTTTGGTTTTGCTACCTAGATGTAGGTGTTGTCAATGTCAACCAAGAAGCATATGTCATTTATGTGCTTTTCCACTAGGGAAACTGGTATTTTGACCCTTTGCTTCATGGATTTCTTAAAATCTTCAAAGTAACTTGTCATTTGTGCCTCAAAATTTTCACCCATTTGATCAATGAACTCATTGATTTGTATAATTGTAGTTTTGTTAGGGTTCCAATTCACCTTTCCTATAGAAGGAAACTCTTTCATAACATAAAAGAATATACACATAAGAATTGAACCAAATCTACATCAAGCACCTTTTGATCTCCTTATTGCTCCTAGGTTTTCATTAACTTGTTGCAACATAAATTCTGATAGATCATATGTGTGATCTTTCTTTAGTAGTTTGTAGGCTACATCAATAGCTATGCATGGCACACTGTTCAATCTACTGGATTGATAAAATTTGTGGGATATTATTCTCACAGCAAAATCTCGAAGAGGATCAGTGACAATGTCAATAGTTATACCCCTTTTATTGCACTTAGCTCCAGTATTCCTTTCAATGATCTCTTTGGAATCATTGAACAAAGTTTTAGGCCAATCTAGGGTTTGGAAATCTATAACCATATGCATGATCCTTTTTGTGATCTTTATTGATCCTATTTTTGGCCATCAACATCCATTGTGAATTCTACTCAAAACAATCTATATCCATTTAGTTTTAAATTCTGTAGGGTAAACTAGGGCATTGGTCAAACCCTTTTTCTCAACTATTTGGTTTTTTCCTTCAAAATCTTGTTCTCACATAGTTTTTCATAAGTTTTGAATATTTCTAGATCACCTACTGCACCTATCTTGTAGTTATAACATTTTCTTACATCTTGTGTCATGACAACCTTAGGTGGAATGAAAAACAATTTGCAAGCTGGGTCATTTTTGTAGGCAACTTCAGGTATTAGCCTAAACTTGAGTTGTTTGACCTCATTGCTAACTAACTAGACCTCATGACCTTACTTTCCTTTGGGGTTTCTTGAACTAGAAGCCATTTTACCAAACTAGGGTTTAAATATATTAAAAACTTTAACTCTGCGTAGCTTGGCACTTGATAAATACCTTTAAATCGATGAATTTGTGCTGAATTGCTATTTAAATCTATGCAAATGGCTGTTAGGTTGTTGCTTGATCACTTCTTCACTCTTATCATCTTTGCTTTATGTTCAAATGGCATGAAAATGAGTGAAATTCAACCTTATACCTATCAAAACCTAGCATTAAGTGCTTAGCGCATACAACTGTAAACTTGGCACTTGAAGATTTCACCATGACTCAGCTCCCATTGTATTTCATTTACTCGGCTTCCACTAGTTCTTCACTTCACTCGGCTCTAACTATCAACTTGGCATCCATTGGAGGTTTACTCAGCATCCAAGCGTAACTCGGTAGCTTCTTCAAAATTTTACTTGGCATCTTTTCTCATGCTGATTTCTTCTTTGCAATATTCCTTTGTTCTTTGGGACTGACATATGATATAACTTTGTATATTAGTCCCATACACTATTCTTTTGCTTAGTTGGATAAGATGTGATCACTTGACCTCTTGGGTGAAGTGATCTCTCCATTTGATGTGTTGCACTCATCTTTCTTTTTCCAATTTTTGTTCATTTGCCCTCTTATTTGTTCAGCATCAACCTTCTCTTTTCCTTTGTTCACTTTTGTCTTGGGTGCTTTTGACTTTGTTGGGAAGCTTTTGCCAATATGTCTAGTCCTCAAGCAACTAAAACATTTAGTTTGACTTAACCATCTGTTGTAATTCCCTACTTGGTGTTGTAATCCCAGTTGAAGTGATGACCATGGTTGCTTCCTCTTGTAGGCTGATTAGATGTCCACATAGGCTTTGATCTACATTCAAATGCTCTATGTCCATGTTTTTTGCAATTGTAGCAGTGACCTTCAAATCTTCATGCCCTCATGGTCTTGGTTCTGCATTCATGTGTTCAATGTCCTTACTTTTTGCACTTGTGACAAAAGCTTGCTTTCTTAGGCTTATCATGCTGATGCCCATTCTTGCTCCTACACACATTAGAGGTATGTCCTTTTTTACCACAGAAATGACAAGTAGGTTTAGTGTTCTTACCTTTGTTACTCCTTTCTTCTGCAATCTTGGATGATTCTTCTTGTTCAGTGTTGATGTAACCAAGTCCTAAAGTATCATTACTAGCCCTTGGTGATTTTAGTAGTTGTTCAAAGTACTTGTTAACCTCATTAGGTTTGTTGAAGCTTTATGTTATCTCCTTCTCTCTTTTCAATTCATTCTACAATTGATCATTTTGTATCTTCAATGTCCTTGATGTTTAGCTCATGATGAGCATTCATCATTTGGCTTAAGGTGTCTAAATGCATGTTTGAGATCCTTTCAAACTCAATTATTTCTCCTCCAGTCTATTGGTAAGATTTCTCGTGTCATCTTCTATCATGGCCTTGTCTTCAATGGCTCTCTTCTTTTGTTCAATCACTTCACAAAGCATTATGGCTTGTGACTCTTGTTCAAGCTTGAGTAATCCGATTTCTTCAGCTTGTGCTCTATTTTTATCCATTAGTTCTACTATTGTTGCATCAATTTCCTTGGAATCTCCATTTGAAAGTACTTGTGTGGTATCAGCCTCCTTGTAGTGTATATCATTTTCAGCTATTGCTATATCCTTCCTTCTCTTTAAGGACTTTCTCAGTTCTTCTCTGGCTTCTTCCAATTTGTGTAGAGCAAGGTGTACATCAATCACCTGATTGTCTATGATCTTCCCAAGTTTCAATACTTCCATATTTAGAGCTTTTCTCTAAGTTATGCTTCTCCTTGTGAGAACCAGACCTTTGATACCAATTGTTGGAATGTTCAAAATGGGAAGAGTACTTCTGAGAGGGGTGGGTGATTAAGAAGTACCACACTTTTAACCCTTTTTTAATCCTTTAAATCAAATAACTAAAAATAAGATGCATGCATGTAAACATATTAAGTAAACATAAATAAAACACATGCACATAACACACATAACACCAGATTTGGAATCCCAAAAACCCTCCAGGAATAAGAAGGTAAAACTGGGGTGGGAATGATACACACAAAAATCACTGTAGCAATAAATGTTTGACCACTTCTGATGGTCTACCCTATAAAAGGCATGTCCTGTTAAAGGCTTTACACTGTGTTAATAGTGACCTAGTTAAAAAATTCACAAACACTTTACATGAAGTGTCACCCTGTTAAAGGATTTAGTCACCTCTTAAAAGGATCTACAAAATAGTTGTTAAGCTAACCTATCAAAATAGGGTTTTCACTATCTAATACAATGGAAAGAAAATATTAGAAACCTTTGACCCGATTGCTTACCGTCTTAAATTTCTAATTTTAGGCAATTGATCTACTCCTTTTGCTCTTGATCCTCTGAGATTTGATATATGATCATGTCCCTTGTCCCTTGTACTGTTATGATCAACTGGATATGTAATTGCTGCTCTGTTCCTCTAAGTCTTTCTCACTTTCACACTGAATTTTGCTATAGTTTACCCATGCATTGTTCTCTTCCACACTTATAATTGGGTTTTCATCCACCTTATAAAGATTATGTAGACTTAGGGTTAGGTATAGATCTACGATCCATATTGAATCTTTAAGTTCCCACTCATTCCTTGTATTTTTCCATTGGTTGCATGCCTTCTCCATTTTTTTGATTGGTTGCATGCTAATTGCATAGGAAATATAAAAGATTCTTCCTTGTCCTTTTTCTTCTTCGAAATCCTTCTATGTCGGCTCCAAAAATGGTCTACATTTGAGTTTTTGAGGGCACAAACTCATATGTTGATTCTGTGTTACTCAGCACATACTAGACTACTAGTGCTTAGCACATGTTTGATCCTGGATTGCTCGACACCTATTATATTCTGTCTTGCTCTGCACATGTATAGTTTTGGCTCACTCAGCATATGAAGCATTCTAACCTGCTCGACATCAACTATGACTTGGCACCTATATATCACTCAGCACTTATATAATGCTCGGCTCCTGAAGATCACTCAGCACCTATTGGAATTCTAACTTGCTCGGCACACACTGTGGCTTGACATACATAGTGTACTCAGCTTCAATATAAAAAGTGGTTAAGTGTTGAATTTCAAATGTCAAAACCATCTAAGACCAACAAAAATGGCCTAGACTTTAGAAGAAAAAATACATTCAGGTAAAAGCACAAACCTGTGTCACCTTTTATAACGTAGAAGGGATATCAGAATTTAAAGTCATCAACTTTAACGAAATAAAAGTGGCATTTGTGCTTAGAATTTGAAGATGATGTAAACTAATGAAATGTGTAAAATTGGATGAAGTTTATGTCTATAATTTTATTTTTTTAAATTGAATGAAAATTTTATTTATTTTTGAAATTTTAAAGTGTATTTTTGAATTTTTTAGAAATACTAAAAATATAGAGTTTTTTTCCCATCAAACAAATATATGCAAATGTTCATATTTTGGTTTGATTTTGGAGTATGTTAGAGTTAACATGTATACCTAGTGCACCAAAAAAGAAAAAAAGAAATTTGGCTAATATTTTTGAAGTTATAACTAGTCAAAGTCAAAGTTATCAGAAATTGACAGTTTTTTTCTGCTGTCAAACTTTTTCCATCAAATCTACATATTTTTTAAAAAAAATTACATATTCTTGAAGAAGACTCTCTCTTCTAGTGTAGCATAATTTTTTTTTAATTTTTTAACATCATTTACTATTTTTTTCTTATTTTTGAATAGACATCTTCTTGAATCTTAAGATACCTACTTGTAATATTTTCAAATTATAACATATTATTTATAATCAAAATTAAAAGAAAAATTATATTCATGACTCCAAGAACTACAAAAGTATATTTTTAGTATTAAAAAAACTTCAATTTAGTAGGTCAAATTGGCCTTCAAAGTGAGATGTTTACACAAGTTCTATTTTTTTCTTGTTTGGCTGCCACATAGGATGCCACATAGATTGTTTCGACCGAAATAGTTCTGATTGAAACCCCTGTTGGCAGATTAAACCACCAGTGGTTAATGTTACTGTTTGATATAAAATAAATTTTTTTTTCTTTTTTTAAAAATTAAATATACAGGACAGCAAAAATTGGAAGAGGATTTTCAAAAGACAATTAATTTTGAAGCAATTTTCAACAACTATTCTGCAGGTTTAATCAATATTGCAAAGGATTGAATATTTTGAAGGTTCTTTTTTTCTCGTCTACTTATTTTTATTTTTATGTATTATAATTGAACCATTAGCTGATATTTAGTGAAATCTAAATTTATTTATTTTTGTTTCTATAGATTGAAATATTCAATGGGAAGTAAAAGGAAAAGATCAAGGAAATATGATAGAAAAAGAGATGACAAAATGAAAGGCCATACAAAACATAATCAAAACCAACCTACTAAAATTCCTGAACAAGATGAGATTCATGAAAAAAATGAAAGTAATGAAGGGGAAGAAATTGGCAGTTCTATTGATAGAGACAAATTAGAAAACATAAAAAAATTGATGGATTTGGATGAAGAACTACTTTTTAACCAAATTCCATCTAAAGATATGATAAATGATAACACTATCAGAAAGAATTGTCAGAACATGTGGGATGAATATTTCAAGGATAAAACTATATTTGGATAGGTACAATTATTTGTCAAGTTATTTAGGAGAAAAGATATGAGACCTGTTTTAGAGTTGTTGGGTGTTGATAACAGGAAAAGCCATGCACATAATATTAATAAAACAATAGTTGAAAACTTGCAAAATTCTTATAACAAAATTGACAACACAACTCAAGGAGGTGATTTGAGTAATGCACGTAGAGCATTGATGACTACTATATCTAGTAGAAAATTGACACATAGAAAATAGGTACGTGCAATTTTTGATGTACTACATATATCTAGAAGAACTATCCAGAGATACATCGAGAGGAGAAATATGCTAGATGATAACATTGAGAATAACTAGGTGAATATTTGTAGAGTTCCTCGAAAAGACAAGATTTTTGAAGAAGTAAAATGACAAGTTATTGAATTTTGGACCACACATTCTCGTGTTTCTTCCAACAGGCGTGATACTATACAAATTAAACATCAAAAAATAGGGGCCAAAATTGAACATCCAAAAAATTTCATAGATATAACTCAAAATGAATTATTTGAAGTATTCAAACAAGAATTTTCAAATGTCAAAATATGTCAACGAATGTTTGAGAGTTTACATCCTTTCTTTGTACACATAAATAAGATGTGTGAAACTTGTTGTTGTAGAAATCATGTTGAATTTGGTCTACACTTGAAATCATTCCAAAATGTTATGACAGTACTTGATCCTAATTTGGTCATCCCTGGCAGTTCAACACAATTTGTGATGTCCATATTATGTGATAAATTAGAAGATTCAGATGAATTCAAAGTGCAATGCATCAAAAATTAGTGTGAAGATTGTGGAGATTTACACAAATTTTTTGAAATTATGCAAGTTGAGAATATTAATGAATCCACACCAGTTTCATGGATGAGATATGAATATAAGACATACCAAAATAATAGAGGAGATGAATCTAGAAAAATTGTATTGAAGGAGAGTGAATTGCATTATGATGAGTTCATGACCAAGTTTCATCCATTGATATATCCACATATCCAACATTGTCATGGTGCACGATGGCAAGCTAAACAGTTTCGTGATTCCAAAAATTGTCTTCCACCTCGTTGTATACTTTTAGTTGTAGATTTTTTTGAGAATTATACATTTGCACCTCATACAGAGCTCCAAGGCCAATATTATCATTCTGAACAAGTTGCAATATTTGTGCAAGTGACCTATAGACATGCACAATTTGAGGTGGATCAGATAGAAAGATTGGATGAAAATGAACACATCATCATCAAAGAGGTTCATTTCTATATTAGTGATGATAGAGTTCATGATAGGAGTTATGTGGCTCATTTTTTTGCAATGTTCTCTAAAGATCTCAAAAATCATGGAATAAATGTTTTAGAGCACTGGATTTGGTCTAATGGATGTGCAGGTTAGTATACATGAAATAGTGACACATTTATTAACTTTATTTTAACTTATGTTTATTTGGACATGTCTATTTCTATTTGATATATGTACATGGATAATTGTAGATACTTATCATGTTTCATGTTCACGGGACAATTCAAATCTACAAAAGCATTTAATTGGTTAGCAATGCAACATGCTAGAACCAATGTTAGGTTTTTATGGAATTTCTTTGAAAGTGTACATGGAAAAGTGGAGCATGATGGAGCATGAGCATGTATAAAATGTGCACTTCGACAACATGAACTTGCAGGTAAATATATGCATTTTTTAAATGTGCATGTTTAATACTCTAGTAGCATATATTTTAAATTTTATATATACATGCATATTGTATGTACATACAGGGAATAGGATAGAGAGCACAAATTAAATTGTTGAATGGTGCAAAGTTCATTTTTCTACTCGAGATACTGAATACAATAAGCGTTACTTTTGGGAGGTGAAAGGTGAACTAAGTTATATTTATTTTTAATGTATTTTTCAAATCAAGTTGAGTTTTTAATTAAATATTTATTTTGAAATATGACAATTATTTTTTGTATTTGTAACAGATATAGATCGATCTAATCCTTACAATTGTCAAACGATTCCTAGTATTAGAAGTTTACATCAAGTGATGACTACAAGAAACCATAAACCTCCAGTAATTAAAGTAAGAGAGAAAACATGTTTTTGTGATGATTGTGTTAAGGACAATCTAGTGAGTGCATGTGAAAATATTGGGAATGGATATGTTTCACATTGGGATTTGAAGGAGATAGTTAGAAAGCCTCCTTTTGAAGATGTTGACATTGACATTGACATTCATGATCCTATATATTCAGCTGATTATGAGCACATTTTTAATTTAGTTATGGCAGGTTTGTGTGCATATATACATATATATAAATTAATATACATGTATATTTGTTTTAAAATTAATTTATATTTATCTATATTTTTATATACATGCAAGAGATATTTTTGCAGTTCAAGCCTTACCAGTTAATGCAGAAAATGTGGACTATTATCTTTTAAGATGCACAAAAGCAAAACACAAGTTGCTAGAAGGAAGTATAGATGCTGATCAATAGTCATATCCAATTGGATCAGTTGTTATTAAAGGAACATATTATCAACAAACAAGGGTAATTGATAGTGGTATTGAATTTATTGAATACAAGCTTGGAGAAAAGGTTTTACACTACAGTAACCATGTTATAGCAACCAAATTACAATTTGAAGCAATACAAAGAAAAGGACGTCGTGGAAATCAAAAGTGGAAATTTTCTATTGAAGAACATGAAAAAATTATAGAGATAATAAAAAGTAGAGAGGATCCTAACAATACATTGTTTGTGGAGTTCTAGTTTACCTATGTACTTATTGTGGAGCTCCAGTTGAGCTATGCCTATATAGCTCTTATACTTTCATATTTAATATTGAGAGGATATTTGTTTTATAAATTTTTGTACATTGGATCATTTATCTTGGACATGCAAAATTAGACATGTATAGTTATTTTTATTTAAATTCGACATGGATACCTCATTTAAGACCAGGTCTCTTAGGACCTCCCCTTAAGACAATCTATTAGGACCTCCCCTTAAGACCACCTATTAGAACATCCCCTTAGTACCACCTTCTACATGACCTCTCCTTAAGACAACCCCTTTAGTATTTGTATGTATTTATATGTGCATTGTTTATGTTTTCTTACATATGATTGTTAATGTTGTTATGTATTTATGTACATATAATCTATATATGTTCTTATATGATACATTCTTTATGTTTGTGTATAATCATTATGTTCTTGCATGTATTAACTTTTACTAATTAAATATTGTAATGTGCATTCTTTAGGTCATACTCTTTATATGTTCTCACATGTATATGTTATATGAACTATGTTACATATTACATACATTATATTTTATAAATTAAATATTGTTAATTATAGTTAATTAAGAATGTATGTCATTAAATATAGTTAATTATAGTTAGATTAAATATAGTTAGTTAAGACATGTCATTAAATAGAGTTAATTATTAAGACATGAAATATAATTAGATTAAATATAGTTAATTATAGTTAATTAAGGCATGTCATTAAATATAGTTAATACATGATCTATATTAAATATAATTAGATTAAATATAGTTAATTATACAGTTAATTAAGACATGTCATTAAATATAGTTATTTATACTTAGATTAAATATATAGAACTTAATTATACTTATATTAAGACATGTCATTAAGTATAGTTAATTAAACTTAAATTAAGGCATTAAAAACAGTAACATGTATGTATAAACATGAATATTGAAAACATATGCATATGTATATTCACTTCTATTAATTAAATGTTGTAGTTCATGCATTCTTTCTAGGTGATCATAGTCTTTATATGTTCTTATGTACATGTATATGTTATATTCTTATGTACATGGACCATTAAAATTATATAGTTAATTACACTTAGATTAAGGCATTAAGATGAATAACATATAGAAACATGTGCATAACACATACATAAGTTACATAAAAGATTAAGACATCAAAAGATCAATAAGATAGACGTGTACATTAAAATATCAATAACATACATGTGCATATATCTAGAGAATATAATGTACCCATATGAAATGTATAAAAATAAATCATGTATCAAATGTCTAGAAATAACATATATAAAACATCAAAATCTCCATATAAACATGTATCTGGAAATAACATATAAAACATCAAAGTGTCCATATAAACCATGTATCTAAAAATAACATATAAGACATCAAAGTGTTTGGATATAAAATGTATGCATATGGAAATAACATATAAAACATCAAAGTGTCAATATAAATATGTATCTAGACATAACATGTGTGTAATAAAATAAAAGGCCACATATGATCTAATCAGCTACATCCCCCCTCCTGATCCTGGGCCTTGTCCCCAAAAGGGTCTATCAACTGCATCTGAACCTTGTGTCAAATGATAACTTGAACCATTTAATTATGTGTACAGACAAATTATATCAAGATCTACATGTATATAAATCATATATATATATATATATATATATATATATATATAAATTGTAACATACCTGGGACTCACGACATGTAGGATCTGTCAGTGTCTACAGATTAGCAAAACGTAACATACTACCACTCAAACCCTATAACACATACAAAAATACACACATATACATAAATTTAAACAAATAGACATATTATTTACTATAACAAAAATAAATTTAAACATATAGAGATATTTATCATAGCATTATGTAATGCTCTGTCGATCTGACTGATATCTGAATCATGTAATGAAAAAATAGTATCAACGTCCAAGTCAATAGTGCGGCCCTGATCTGAAAGCATGGAAGTAAATAGACCAGGTTGTCTAGCACTGAGATCCTGAGTAGGGGGGGTGTTGTAGGGTCCTGAGTAGCTGGGGCTGGTGCTTTAGCTTGGGCATGTGTAGCAGCAGGAGCAGTAGAAGCTGTAGGAATGTCCTCCTACCTTTGTGAATCCTCTAGGACTGCTATACATGACAAAATATGACTAATCTGAGAGCTCATGTCATGAAGTGGAATCCTTGAGAGTGTAGATAATGCTTGATATGAATCTAAAAGATCAAATGCTAAATATGATGCCAAACGATGCAATGCATCCACCTCTAAGACTTCAAAAATGTCTATAGGAGAAGTTATGTCTGTAACTCCATAATCATCATCAACAGGTGTGCTAGATGATGCAGTTATGGGAGCGGTACCTCGAGACCATAGCACATATCTACCACATCGATCAAAAGAAATCTTGTGTAACTATGTGGCAATAGTGGTGATGCTCGAAAAAATTTGTGTCCTAATTGTGTCATCAGGAACACTCTCACCTGCAGTAGCCATCTGTGGACCTCTCAGCATAACCAAAAGGTTTGGACCCACCATTGCCTATTTGTTAACAGAACAGGAGTGTCTGGGGGTCTAAATCTGTTAGAAAGTCTCCCTTGACCCTATCCAACATGCTTTGGATAATCTATATAGTCAACATTGTAGTGTAAATGAAATTTTGCAAACAATTGTTTGCAGAAATATAGAGGGAACTCATCCTTCTATGGCCATCTATGATGAGTGGCCAACCAACGAAGATACATCAATGGTGTGACGAGTGGATCAATACACTTCATTTTAGAGTAGCCTCTGACTTTGTAACAATCTGTATAAGATGGAAACATGGATTTTACCATACAAATGGAAACTTCAGTGTCAATCTGTGTGTACTTCACAGTGCCAGTGACACTATGAGATAAAGAAGAATAAAATGTCTCAATGCTTATATCATCAAAAGGGTTGTATGATTCAACTATCTGAATCATACGAAATAACTCCTCTCACATTGTTGTGACCTTCTCCCTATTAGGTAGGGTAGTAGAAGAGGAAAGTGAGGTATCCAAAACCTGCATAGCACGAGATAATCTCGCAACTGTATCTCTAAATAATTGTTGTCTATCATGAGTGGAGGAGGTTGATCTGTGTGTTGTACCAGACTTAGCACTTTGACCCCCACCATGAACATTGTCATCCCCTGAGGATGCAGGAGCACGATCCCCAGAACTGGATGCCATAATGTATATATGAAAATAAATATGAGGATATGAATGTGAAGCTACAAGAGTGATAAATGTCTAGAGACCTGCACATGCATATATATACAAATATAAACATACAAGTGTATTTATTTTAAAATAATTAGAAGTTAAATTTAATTTGAAACACACGTACATATAAATACACAACATTAAATGTATGGTGCTAAATTCAATCATGTAACATACATATGTATTTTTTTAAAAATTATCTTAGAGACCATATCTAATGTACATTGTAACGTGCTCATGCAAATGTGAAAAATAAATGTTCATACATGTACATGTGTATATGCGATAAAAATAAAATAAAATTTCTTGATTAAATGATAACTAAGTGTACACATGTATACATGCAATAAAAAAATATAATTCTTGACTAAATTCTAGATTTTGATGTAAATGCTTTGATGATTATGGGGAGTGTAGATGAGAGTTAGGACATAGGGATAGAAAATTTTGTTACTAGGTAAGTAAATGAGTTTAGTTAGCAAATGTTAGTTTACAATTTAGAACTCATGACTTAATTTAGTAGTTTGAATTGAGTTAAGAATGTTAATAAAGTAAATGGGATATAGTTTTATTAAGGTTGATAGTAAGGTCAGTCTATTATGTGCTAGTAAACATATGAATACCTATTAGAACCTATAACAGACGTAATGGCCTAGTAGGAGTCCCTAGGTCCCCTTAACATATATGGATAAAAATACCTAGAAATGTATCATAAGAGGTCATTATGTGTCATTTGGTAATGTAAGAATCATCATTACCTAATAAGACCTATTATATCCTAATAATACATATTAAGACTTATTAGAACCTGTAAAAAATAGTATGACCTATTATGACTCCTATGTCCCCTTAAGACACACATGTATGGATAACGTACTGAAAAATGCAACATAAGTGATCTTAATGTGTTGTTTGGTAATGTAAGACTCATTGTTACCTAACAATACATATTATGTGCTAGTAAACATATGAATACCTATTAGAACCTATAACAGACGTAATGACCTAGTAGGAGTCCCTAGGTCTCCTTAACATATATATGGATAAAAATACCTAGAAATGTATCATAAGAGGTCGTTATGTGTCATTTGGTAATGTAAGAATCATCATTACCTAATAAGACCTATTATATCCTAATAATGCATATTAAGACTTATTAGAACCTATAAAAAATAGTATGACCTATTACGAGTCCTATGTCCCCTTAAGACACACATGTATGGATAACATATTGAAAAATGCAACATAAGTAATATTAATGTGTTGTTTGGTAATGTAAGACTCATTATTACCTAACAATACCTATTAGAACCTATAACAAATGTAATGACCTAGTAGGAGTCCCTAGGTCCCCTTAACATATATATGGCTAAAAATACCTTAAATGTATCATGAGAGGTCGTTATGTGTCATTTGGTAATGTAAGAATCATCATTACCTAATAAGACCTATTATATCCTACTAATACATATTAAGACTTATTAGAACCTATAAAAAATAGTATGACCTATTACGACTCTTATGTCCCCTTAAGACACACATGTATGGATAACGTACTGAAAAATGCAACATAAGTGATCTTAATGTGTTGTTTGGTAATGTAAGACTCATTATTACTTGACAATACCTATTATGTGCTAGTAAACATATGAATACCTATTAGAATCTATAACAGACGTAATGACCTAGTAGGAGTCCCTAGGTCCCCTTAACATATATATGGATTAAAATACCTGAAAATGTATCATGAGGTTGTTATGTGTCATTTGGAAATGTAAGAATCATCATTACCTAATAAGACCTATTATATCCTAATAATACATATTAAGACTTATTCGAACCTATAAAAAATAGTATGACCTATTACAACTCCTCTATCCCCTTAAGACACAGATGCATGGATAATGTACCTAAAAACATATCATTTAACTAATCTTAATGTGTTGTTTGCTAATGTAAGACTCATTATTACCTAACAATAACTAGTTTTTAAAATGAACATCATCAATATCTAAGTGTGGTTCATTCGATTAGTAGAGGGCCTATGTTATGGTTAGAATGTGGTATGGGTTATGATTGTAGTTAATATAGGGTTATGTTAGAAGGTGTATTTAATGTCAAAATTAATTTCACCATAAGAGATTATTGTTTCACCTCTAGATCCATCAAGTTATGTTAGAAACTGAACAATGTCCCCTAAAGGTTTGGTTCATTTTTTACTAATATTTTTCTACATTTTTACCTCATGTTTTTTTATATTTTTTAACTAACTTTTTTGACATTTTTACCTAATGTTTTTCTATATTTTTACCTAATATTTTTCTATATTTTTACCTAATGTTTTTCTACACTTTTAACTAATTTTTTCTACATTTTTATCTCATGTTTAACTACATTTTTGCTAACAAATTAATTTAAATACCATTCTAAAAAAATCTAAAATAATTTAAATAATTTAAACATATTAAAAAATAAATAATTTTAAATATTTCACTCACAAAATAGGTAAAAAACAACTACTTTAAGTACAATTAACATCTATTAATCAAAAAACACGTTAAACAATTATTAAAAGTGGGGAGGAAAAAGCCACTAACCAGTTACGGGCGAAACACTTGACCTGCTCTCTAGGAACTTAGGAACCGCAACAATGAAAATGATAGTTGCAAGAGGTTTACGACAGTTTTATTGTGGCGCGAGGTTTCGGCAAGAACCGTTCCAGCTAAAACAATTTTGGTCAGAATGGTACGAGCCACGTAGGCATGCAAAATTGCCACGTATGTTTGGTCGAAACGGTTCTGGCTGAAAGCTTTCCAGCCAAAACACCCAAAGATATCACAAAGGGTGACACAGGTTTATGCTTCCACCCATTCAAAGAAAACATGTTCAAAGCTCTCAGGTTTATTACACAAATTGCAAGTCACAGGCTCGACTTTAATGGAAGACAAAATTGACCCTATGGTAAGCTTCTTAAGAAACAACCATCTAAAATAAATAATTGTAGGCTCACATGGACCGTTCCAAAAGTAATCAAAGGAAAAATGTCAATTTGAGAAAGGACATTTAAGACCCCAACAATTAACTATACATTGTAACACAAAACATAACATAAATCTACTTAATAGAGGTATTACCAATATTAATACCATCATTCCATTTTATATTTATGATGAAAGAATTGCTACCCATAAACTTCCCACCTTTCTCCTTGCATAAAGCTTTATACAGAAGAGTATATGTCTTCCTTTGAGAGTTTGGAATGTCAAACTTCCTAGAAATCTCATTCCATGACCCAATCCTATCATTAACCATCAAATCACTAATAAGAGAGATACCTTTCTCATTCCATTTTTTAGTTGATAACTTTGAGTAAGAGCAAGAAGCTTATTATTCAAATATAGTCCCCACTAGATTGACCTATCAATAACAATGTAGTTAGAAGGACCCCCAGTGGCATTCCTACATGATATAAGCTCGCTCACTTGTGTCCATGCAACTCACTGAGAGGAGAATACTTTAGATCCAAACACTTTTATCTTAAAATCTCCCATAATAATATCCCAAAAAGGAATGTTATCCCATTGTTTACCTTTTTTAATAACTGACCTTTCAACATTATTTCTCACCAGAACTTTCCAAGGTTAATTTCCCCAAAATGATTTGAAGATCTACTTGGCTGCAAGAGCAATACCTTGAGTTTTAATATCCTTAATCCCTAGACCCCCAACTATTTAGACAGACAACACCAATCCCACTTAACACAATGCCTCTTTTTGGACCCCAAGCCATCTGACCATAAGAAGTCTCTGAGGATTTTTTCAAGCATCCCAAACTGAGTCTTAGTAAACAACCAGGATGAAGCAAAAAAAAAATGATGAGAAGAGAGGACTTTTGGACCACCTAAACCCTCCCTGCCAATGATAGGGAGTGAGTCTACCATCTTATGTTTTTACCATTAATCTTATTAAACATCCACTCCCACATGTCTGCAAAAGAAGGATCCAGGGAGAGAGGAATGCCCAGATACGTATTAATAGTTTTAGGTCCAATCTAGTTCCACTCCAACCTAGATAACCAAATAGGAGGAGCATCCTTCCAACCCATAAAAACAGACTTATGGGGGGCCACTTTGGCTCCAAAGATAGAACATAAAAAGTTAAGTCTGTGAAGAGCCATAGAAAATTTATCTTCAAAAAGATCCAAAAAAAGAGCAATGTCATCTACAAATTGAGCATTGATCAATTCATCTTCATTAGGGAGGTTGATGCCCTTAATAGGATACCCTAAAGAAGCATCTCTCAGAATATAGAATAGAGCATCAACAACAATCACAAATGAGGAGGGTGTAATAGGGAAACTTTGTCTAATAGATCTCTACAGAATAATAGGTTTTGAAAATTCCCCATTTATCTCAACAACTATGGAAGCATCTTTAAACAAAATTTCAATCCATTTGCAAAAATAGTATGGAAAGCCAAAAGCTTTCAACATGCCAAGAACAAAAGGCCACTCCACCCTATCATAAGCCTTCTCAAAATCAAGGAGTATCATAGCCACATCTTGCCTACTATCCTTAGCCCAATTCATAGCTTCCCAACTGGTGATAAGATTCGCCAAAATATATCTACCTTTGATAAACCCTATTTGAGTGACTGAAACAATGTTCTTAGTGATGCTTTCAATACTTCTAGCCAACAACTTAGCAATAATTTTATATGAAAAATTGATTAGGGTGATGGGTCTCCAATTCTTGACTAAAGATCTATCTCCTATTTTAGGAAGCAGTTTAATGATACTTCTACTCAAATTGCTGCCCAAAGAACCATTATCAAAAGCATCATTATAGAATAAAAGAAGCTTTTCCCCAATCTAATCTAGATTATCCTTATAGAATTCAATAGGAAATCCATCCATACCTGGAGATTTGTCATCAGCCATAGCCTTGATAGCCTCTTGAGTCTCTTGTAGAGAAATTTTTCTACTCAACTTATCACTTTCACTACCAAAAACCTTCTTAGGGATCATCTTTAGATAATCACTCAACTACTCATGCTGATCATGGTCAAATTCCAAGGAGAACAATTCAAAGTAGAAAGTGTAAAAATATTCCTTCATAGCCTTTGGGTCATTAGTTTTACCTCCTTCAATCTGAATATTCTCAATCTTTTTTGCCTTGTGTTTAGCCCTAATAATGTTGAAAAAATATTTAGACCCTATATCACCATCTCTAAGCCAATTCATTCTTGCCCTAATCCTTTGCCCTTGGATCTTATATTTGTGAAGAAAACCAAGTTTATGTTTGATGGAAATTAAATTATTGAATAGCACTGGGTCATCTAGAAAATTTTGAAGATCTAATTCAGCTTTAGTAAGATTGCATTGAAGATCATTCTCTTCTTCATTTTTATTTTTGGCAACTTTTTTTTCCAATAATCTGATAAATCTTTTTCGAAGATTCAACTAAATGGCACCACTGCTTAACAGGGCTAACAGACTAGTTACAAAATTTGGATAAAAAAGCCACCATTCTAATAGCCTCTTTATTATCAAGATCTTTTAGCAAAGATGTATTTAACTTAAAACTCTTAATTTTGCTACTATCTTTATTAACATTATCAACCTTGTTAATCAACATCTTTGAAAAAATTGTAGAATGATCTGACATTGTAGTAGGAGACACAATAATAGTTGAATGGCCCTCTTTAGATTTGAATGAAAAAGAAGAAGAATCACAATAGATTCTATCCAATCTACAATAAACTCTATTCTACCCCCATTGATTATTGCACCAAGTAAACCAGATGTCATTAAAGTTTTCCCTATTATTTTCCTATGGATCAACCAGATTAAAACATCTTATGAATTTACACTAATGAAAATGTTCATTACCTTTCCATTGATGCTTTAATCCTCCTTGTTTATCACAGCTAGCTTCTATCATGTTAAAATCATGAATAAATATCTAGGATGCTTTCAACAAGTTAGAAGAACACCATTCCCATAACACAATTCTATCCTTATAATAATTTTGGGCATAAATATTACAAATCCCAATAATGTCCTCCCCAACATTAAGAGTCACCCAAAGTGCCCTTTGACATCTTAAGCATCCATGTTGTAATATGGAATCAACCCACTTGGGTCCAACTAACATTGACACTCCCCCTTTGTCTTTCTCATATTCAGAATGAAACCTTAGAGCTTCATCTCATAAAAATTTATTAATACAAGATGCTTGAAAATTGATAACTTTAATTTCTTGCAAACAAACAATATCTTTATCTTTTAACTTATTGCACCATTTCCTAACAATATATTTCTTATCATTCATTTCCAAACCTCTAACATTCTAGCTATGAATGTTTAACACCACGAAGAAGGTTATAAAGAAGGATTCTTAGGAACCTTATTGAATCTATTGAAATAGTTCAGGATGACATTCTTGCCACCAGAACTCCCCAAAATTGACCTCTTCTCGTATGTTTTCCTTTTCTTCTTCACAACATTAGTAAATTGCCTCCTTGTCTCTGCATCAAGAGTTTTTTGGAACACAAGTGAGGGAGGACATATCTCTTTAGGAATAACACCCCTGTTATTAATATCCTTTGCCTTCTCATTAATGGATCTAAGAGCAAGTTGTTGAGCATTCAATCTGGTGGGGATCTCATCAATCCTAACCTCATCCACCTCTATTGTTAAAATAGTTCAAGCCATGGGATGAGTCTCACCAAGAATCTATTTAGCTTGACCGGCCAAAATCACCTCAAACTCTTTATCCTATAAAGGATTATCTAAAGAGACAAACCCACCACATTCCAAGGAATCGACTTCAAAAGGGCTTTTGGTCAGCATGGACTGATTAGACATATCACCATCCAACATTCCTTTTGGAGAAGTTGGTATACCATCCTTATCTAAAAATTTAGTCACATTAACCTTCTTCAAAATTATTTCCTTGGTAATTTCAACTTTCACCTTTGCTTTTTCAAAATGCAGATTACGAGTCGGACAATTCTTCTTAATGTGACCATTAAGCTTACAATGAAAAAATGCATGTAAATTACCCAACAGAGAAACTTCCCAAGAAAAACTTTCTCCCTCTAGATTTAAGGAAATAATATCAAGGAAAATCACATCTAGCTCTAGAGCCATGAAAACACGCACATTTATATGTGGAAGAGTAACCCTAGTCTCTTCTATTTGCAAAACTAACCCAGGGGGTTTCAAAATATGGGATACATAAGGCTAACATTCAGCATGAAGATTTTTAATTTCAACCCAATTTGGCATTGATTTTTTAATAATTTCATCAAAGTTACCATTAGCAGACCAAGGATAAGCTCTGAATAAATAATGACCAACATTCCAAAAACCTTTATTTAAAATTCTTTCCTACATATTATGGGTTTTTTTTTTAAATAACAAAAATCCCTTTTTGAATCATTCTGCAGAAATTAACATGTAAACCAAAAAAAAATTCCCCGCATAGCATTTATCTAGTCATCAAGAAATTTACAAGAAGGCAAAGCATTAGCATCTAAACAAACAAAGAATATGGCAATGTTTCTTAACTTACTTTGCTCTGCTCTAATAGCTTTAACCATATCTTTATTGGGAGACAAGGTTAGGGTTTTCAAACAATCTGAAGGGATCCTGCCATCTCCTTGTTCATGCTTTTGCATGACTCCACCATGTTTATCTGCATCCCATCTATCTCCATGGGTTGTGGTCTTCACATCTCCATTTGAGCACTCAACAACTGGAATATTTTCAAACCTACTCTCAAAGTAAGTCATTTCTGGGCAAATTGACATCGAAGTCTCCATAAGGACTGCCTTATACGAAGGCTTCTCACACTTGTTATCAGAACCACCATTATCCATGATATCAACACAAACACCATCCTCTCCATCATTACCAGATATCTCTAGTTTATCATTACTTGAACCATTATCATCCCTCAATTTTTCATCATCTTCACCCATAGGATCTCCCAGTGGCTCACTTTTCATTGCCACATCATTTCCTTCCATTAGCCCTTGTCACATTTGCAAGGCAATGTTGGGGCCGAATGACCAACTCAAACTAGCATAGAAAAAAACCAAGAAAAATCCACATTAAATCTAGGCTAGGGCACATAGGGAAGAAAAAAAATGGGTTAAAGCACACCAAACCACAAGAAAACATGAAAAATGTAAAAACAAGAAAAAATGTACATGACAGCAAACACAACAAATTCATCACTTATAACCTTAGCAAAATAAATAATTAAGAAAATATATTCTTTGTGGTTTTAAATATGTCTATTATGAGTACTTTTCTTGGTTTTCATGAGGATCCAAAAAATCAAACAAAATTTATGCTCTTTCTTCTAAACTAGTAACCTTCAAATCTAAACAGTGCTGCTAGGAAGATTCATAGTTTGCACCATTCAAATGAACTTTTCTTTAGGACTGGTAATAATGAAAGATATGTGAAATTGAATTATCTTTCCATCAATATAGGTTACAGATTCATATTATTCCACATGAGATTATAATATTTAAATTATGAGCTGATTTACATAGAGAAAATGCATAAAAACTCACTATTATGAACTTTCAAAATATTTTATCTTTATTGTTAAATATTATTGATTTAATAATAATAATGATTAATTCTAAAATTATTAAAAAATTAACATACTGAATTTATCTACACTTATATACCCTTTATATAATCAAACAAAAACTTTTGAAAACAATCCAATCCAAATCATTCGATAGAACCTTGTAGTATTTGATGTGTGTTTATTTGAGGTTTTGTGGATTTTTTTTTGTGATGAGTTTTTGAAATTTTAATGTGATGTTTTATTTTGTGATAGCTTTAATGTGAACTATTTAGCTAGCCAACCTAGGATGTGCACCAAAGGCATATTTTAAGATATCTTTTATGATGGTTATTTGACTACATGTCAGGATGTATTGTATGATTCAAAATTGAGGCTTATATTTATGAGATTTATTTGATGAGCATATATGATGCCTTGGGTTTCCTATTAAGGAACTAAGTTCTATCATTATGGGCATTGTGGTTTGGGACATAGTTCTATGGTTCATGCGTTTGTTGTCTAGGTACATGTCTTTGGGAGTGGCTTGCAATAGGGGCCTGGGACACAAAGTGCTCAATACTAGGGTAACATATTGTGAGATGTGTAATAAGTGATAACATAGTAATTAAAATATCTTTCATATCCATTTTCCTTGAGAGGAATTAAAAGGATAAGTTAGAGATGTGCCTCGCCCATGCCTTGAGTGTTTGTATAGGCTAAGGATGTGAATGGGATGATACTTGGTGAGAGGTATGGTTGGTTCTTCTCATCTTCAAGAGAGGGTATTTTGGTTTTTCATGTTTCACATTGAGGGTCTGGGGTCCAGAGTGACCAGTCTAGGGTAACTCAATGCTTGAGGGTCTGGGGTCTAATGAGAGACTAGTCTAGGATAACTCAAGTAGTTTGACCATATGATGACACTCCCTAGTATGTAGCCTGAATCTCCTCCATAGAATTTTATTTGCCTCTAGTGGTGCAATTATTAATATTGTATTTATTGCTAGTGTTTACTTTCATTGATGGCGATTGGATGTATTTACTATTATTGATGGTGATTTGATGTACTTACTTTCATTGATGGTTATTGGCGATTCATGGTGATTGTACTTTTAACATGTGTCTTTTGACTTGAGGCGGATATCATTTGTGGACTTTATCTCATGATTTTGGTACTCGATATATACTTGGTATATGTATGTTGACATGGTATTGTAATCATCTAAAAATGGTCATCTAGACTATTAGCCCCCTTCTTGGCATTTTGGCTAATTTAATTAATCATTTGATTATAACCTATAGTTTGACTATGTTATTCTAAGTTTATTATTTGATTAAAAGAACAAGTCCCCTTTTAATTAAATAAAAGACCCCATTCTTCTAACCCACTTAAAGTGCACACATAAAATCCTTTTTTCATTTTGCAATTAAAAGAAAAGGCTTTTGAGACTTTTTGTCTTATATGACAAGTCAACTTATAATCCATTGGTTGACTTGTATGTGCACATGGATCATCCACCATCTTCATCTTGATCTCTACCATCCGTACAAATTTAAAAGGGAGAGAGATTTCCCCCTCAAAGGATCCACACTCTTGAGTATTGTTATGCTGCAAGTTTACTAAGCTTTTTATGGAGAACTTCTATTTCTTGTCTACATTCATGGCATTTCTAGCATATGGCATTCTAGTGTGGTTGCATGTTATTTTAGTTCCTTTACAATAGTCTAGCTCACATAGTTTAAGTAGCATGGATGCAAAACTTTCATTTGTTTAGCTTAGTTGCATTGTGCACTTCATCTTAGCTTAGTTTCATTCTTGCATTACATACTCAAGATTTCTTTGACACTAGCATTCTTTCTCTTGCTCAAAGAATCTCCCATCTCATGATTTACTAGCAAGGGTTGTGTTTCTAAGGCTCAATTGAGAGCTTTCTTTATGTCATTTGTATGCTTCTTGCACTCCATGACTAGGGATCTCTAAGCCGCCATTCAAGCTTTCCAATCTATGGAAAACCTTAGATAGAAGGGTTTAGAGGAGTGTACTTTCTAAGTGTACATTTTTGGCACCCACCTTGGGGCAAAATGTCTTAGTTTTTCTCTTCTTTTAGCTACATTTTTTGCATTATGTCTGCAAGTTTCTTTTTTTAGTCACAATTCTCAGGTGATATTTTTCCAGTATCACATGATAGTTCTCACAATTGTGAGGCAATACATTTTGGAAAAAGTGTCATACTTCCATCTGAACACTATCACCCTGGTACAGGAAGTTCTGTCATCTGGCTTAGAAAAACTATCGCACAGGAAAGTTCTATTGTATGGCTATACTAAGAAGTATCGCTTGACAATATTCCAACAAAAACTATCACTTGACAGGGATTTTCTTGCTATTGGGGGTTTTCTTGGGTCAGTTCTCAATTTCTGCTTGTTGGTTATTGGTTTTTCTATACGCCTTTAGCTTTTCTACAAAGGTCCATTTACAGATTTCATTTTGTTTGTTTTTTTTAAGGCTAACTTGCTATGCTAATGGTTGTGGTTGCAAGGTGTTGTTTTGAAGCATTAAACGTTGCCTAAAATTTCCTTAAAAAATGTATGTCAAAGCTTCAAATGCATAAGGGCTACTAAAAATTATTTGCAAGGCTGCCAACGCATAAAAACCCAACTTGCTTATTTTTTGATTTCATGTGCAGCACAAGGATATCCTCAAAAAAGCTTTACATTTTGCCAATGTTCCCATAGATATTGATGTGGAATGATTCCAAGCTATGGTGAACCATATCTCTTCACCTCACTATATCACCTTTTCTTAAGAAGATGACTAAGCTCTCAATCATCCCCACAACCTTGTTCTCCATGTTGATGTCCAAAGCTTCCACATTCATGGTTGTCAAGCCTTGATAGACAATGGTGTAGGGTTAAACATCATTTCATTCAATGTAAACCAATAGTTGGTCATGTTTGAATTTTCCATTGACCCTAAATGAAAGATCACTATAAAAGCCTATGATGAAGTTGAAAGACCTTCCAAAGGTCTAATTGTGCTTCAAATTATAGTTGGTCTAGTTGAGAAGAATGTCATTTTTCAAGTCCTAGACACACCACTTGCATACAATTTGTTGTTGGGATGACTATGGATTCATGGCATGCAAGCAGTACCCTCTACGTACCATCAATGCATCAAGTTCCCTTTTAATGGTACTAAAGTAGTTGTCCCTGGTGACAACTCAATGTCTATCAACATGTTATCTACTGCTGAAACATTGGTTCCACATAATTGCTCTTCTCATGAGCAGACACAATCATTTATAGAGTGTGAACAGAAATTGAAGATGATGAACCTTGGCATGGGCAAATACACTTTAGACTCTATTGTTGCTCTACCTATTTCCCCTCGGTCTTATGGGAAGTCATCTACTAAAAGGAAACCTTCTACATCTACCATGACTCTTTTTGGCACTTTTGTGCAATCCTCAATTCCCCTAGAAGTAGAAAAAGAAGAACAAGCTATTAAAGATTGGATATATAGGGGATAGGAAGATGAGGAGGATGTTACAGTCACCACTCCCATTTCTCCTAAATGATATGGAAAAGGATATAAGATGCTTGCAAACATGGGCTATCAAGTTCATGGGTCCTTAACTGGTTATAAAAAGGCTCTAGTTGAACCTTTAAGTCACACTCAAGGCCATGATGCTTGAGATATTGATGGCCTAGGATTTGAGTTAGAGGATAATATACCAACATCTGCTCAAAGTGCATCCATATCTAGTGAATCAAAGAACGATGATCCTCCCTTTGTTGCTACTACTTCACAAGATGAAGACTTTATGTCCATAATTTCTCTCCTTTGGGGAGAAGAAACATCCACCACCAATTATGATGCCAAGGCTTCCACCTTGAGATAGCTAGAACAAGATGAATCTAACCCTAAAGATTTAAATAGAGGATGGATTAGAAAAAATATCACTTGTCTAATTGCCAAAGATCAGAGTACAAACTCTCACAAGTATGAATGGGAAAGTTTATCAGACACTTCTTGTAAACTTGAGGTTGATGTCATTCACACTTATGCAATCCAACCAAATGGGGTAGACGAGTCTAGTGTAGGGTTAGATGAGTTTGGCTCGCAAAATGCCTTGGTGGGCCACACTGGTCCCACTAGGACTATTCTTGATTTGGATACCTTTGCAACACTCACTATAGGCTCAACTTTGCATGTCACCAAAGATTACTCTTTTCACATCAATAACCTTGAAGCTTCTACCTCACTCTTATTGACTCACCTAGATCTCATAGATTGGTCTATTCAACATTAGAAACCAAAAATACAGTCTTTTTGAAATGACTATGAGATCACCTATTACCTAAATGTCATTAAACCCATCACTTCTTCCACTAGTGAACCCATGATTCATATGATGGAATCAGATATCAAGTACCTTAGTCATAAAATCAAAAGAAAAAATAAACAATCAGATGGAAAAAACCACATTGTGGTGGTATCTGAGCCTAAAAATAGTAAAAATAAAGATGTATCTAATGGTGAAAACCTATTTGAGGCACCTGTAGATGAGGTACTTGGTAGTTTGCCAAGCTATTTTCAAGATAGATCATTGGTTCTCATTGAGCCTACACAACCTATCAACTTGGGGATAGAGGAATCTCCTAAAATCATTCATGTAGCTCAATCATTGTCAGTTGAAGAAAAGGAACAATTTTCCCAATTTTTTCAAGAGAAAAAGATCAATTTTGCATGGACATACTCAAACATGTCTAGGCTTGACATAGATCTTTTCATGCATCATTTGTCTATTTCTCCTGATATTAAGCCTGTTAAACAAAAGTTGAGAAAGATGCATCCACATGTAGCGTTGTTGGTGAAAGCAGAGTTGGAAAAACTCTTGAGTGAAAATTTTATCAGAGTCATTGACTATGTAGAATGAATTTCCAACATTGTACCTATATCCAAACATGATAAAACCATTCAATTTTGTACTAATTTTAGAGACCTTAACAAAGCATGCCCCAAGGATGACTTTCTGCTACTAAACATCGATATGATAGTGGACATGACTGCGAGGAATGAAATGTACTCCCTTATGGAAGCATTTTTTGGGTATAATCAAATTAAGATAGCTCCAACTAATCAAGAGAAGACAACCTTTACATGTGCATGGCATACTTTCTATTGGAACATTATGCCTTTTGGGCTCAAGAATGCTGGTGCTACCTATCAAAGAGAAATGATCACCATATTCCATGATATGATGCATAAAAATATGGAAGACTATGTTGATGATACACTGGAAAAATCTAGAAAATGAGATACACGTCTTGAAGACCTTAGTCTAATATTGGACCATGTGGAACAATTTTAGCTTAGGCTAAACCCAAAAAAGTGTGCATTCGGTGTCACTTCTAGAAAATTTCTAGGCTACATTATCTCAGCAAAAGGTATTGAGGTTGATCCTAAAAAATTCTTGGCTATCATGGATATGTCTCCTTCAAGAAATATCAGTCAACTTAGAAGTCTACAAGGATGTCTACAATCCATAAGAAGATTTATTTCTCAATTGGCTGATAAAGCTCAACCTTTTAACAAGAATTTGCATAAAGACTCTACTCATATCTAGAATGAAAAGTGTCAACAAAGTCTAGACCAAATCAAAGGATACTTGGAAAAACCTCTAGTTTTGATGCCACCTATTCTAGGCAAACCTTTGATCTTATATATCTCATCTATAGTTTCTTCTCTATGAGTGCTATTAGCCCAAAGTGATGAGGTTGGTAAAGAATGAGCTATATATTATATTAGTTAAACTTTGGTTTCTTATGAGATGAACTACACCAGTATCGAGAAAGCTTGTCTTATAGTGGTCTATGCTTCTCAAAAACTTTGACATTACATGTTGGCACATACAGTTCACCTAGTTGCTAAAATTGATCTTTTGAAATATTTGTTGAGCAAAGTTGTGCTTACTAGTCATCTAGCTAAATGGATGATGATTGTTTCAGAATTTGATATTCAATATGTCAAATGTAAAGCCATCAATGGACAAGCTATAGCTGATCAATTAGCTAATTTTCCACTAGAGGATGCAACACCCATACAAGTTGAATTTCTAGATGCCTAAATTATGTACATCATTAAGAGAACTTGGAAAATGTTCTTTGATGGTTCTCATACACAAAATGGAGCTAGAGTAGGTATCTTGTTTGTTTCCCCTCATGGATATACAATCCCCAAATCTTACAAACTCTTGTTCCCTTGTACAAATGACATGGCAGAATATAAGGCTTTAACAAATGGGATCAAGATGGCTCTTGAATAGAGAATAATTGAATTGCATATCTATGGAGATTCTCAAGTTGTTATTAACCAAGTCAATAATGACTATCAAACAAAAGATGACAAGTTGATACCTTACAAAAGGTTGATAGACACTCTAAGGAACTACTTCACTTTTGTGACATTTTAGCAAATTCCTAGAGTAGAAAACAAGGTTTTTGATGCTATGACCACTCTAGCATCTATCCTCTAACTACAAGAACATGAATCCCAATTTGAGTTCCTGGTGGAAGAACTGCATCATCCCACCTACAATTCCTCTGATAAACAAATGATACGCACCATTCTAGGTCATGATTCCTCCCACTATTTTTCCATCTTCTCTTACCTGCATGATAAAATTGTTCCTAAGAACCTCACATGCAACCAAAAATTCCAATTCATGTGCAATGCCTGACATTACACATTGGTCTCTAGTGACTTGTATAGGAAGGGTCTAGACGAAACATTGCTTAGGTTTTTAGGACTAGAAGAGTCTAAAAAGGAACTTGCCAAAGTCCATGATGACATTTGTGGGGCACATTCTAATGGTCTTTTACTTGCTCAAAAGTTGCTTAGGGTGGGTTATTACTAGCCAACTATGCAAGCTAATGTTGTTCATTATGCCAAGTCCTATCAAAAATGCCAACTCCATGGTAACTTAATTCATGCTCTTGGATGTGAGCTGATTCCTTCTATGACATATTGGCCATTTCAAAAATGGGCCTTTGACTTGGTATGAAAAATTCACCTAAGTTCATCTAGTGGTCACAAGTTCATCATTACAACAACTGAGTATTTCACCAAATGGGTTGAAGTTGTGTTACTATTTGTTGCTATAGGTGAACATGTTGCCCTATTTATACTAAATCACATCATTTTTTGGATGATAGTCCTTCCTCTATTGTCATTGATAATGGAGGACAATTCAGAAATAAGGACCTTAGGCAACTATGCAAGAAGTTTTGAATCAAACAACACTGGTCTTCTATCTACTACCCTCAAGGGAATGGCCAAGTGGAGGGCCTCCAACAAAATATTGCTGAAAATATTGCATCACATAGTTCATAAGTCTGGGAGAGATTGGCACCTACGGATAAATTCAGCAATTTAGGCCTATAGAACTACCATTTGTACTCCTATAGGGGCCACTCCCTTTTTTTTAGTCTATGGCTTTGAGGTCATTCTCCCATTGGAAGTAGAGATCCCCTCCTTGCAAGTCTCTTTACATGGGTTGATAACTAATGAAGACCATAGAGCTATGCAAAGATAGGAATTAGAGACTCTTAATGAGTGTTGCAAGGCAACTTGATCATATGACGGCTTATCAAAAGCACATGTCTACTCAGTATAACAAGAAGGTTCAACCACATGAGTTTTAAGTTGGTGACCTTGTTTTTAGAGAAAATCTAAAAAATCAACAGCATAGAGAGCAGAAGGGAAAGTTTGAACCTAACTGGTATGGTCCATACATCATCACAGTCATAATTGGGTCTAGTGCTTATCAACTATCTACTCTTGAAGGTGAAGAACTTACAAAGCCTATCAATGTCCTACACTTAAAGAAGTTTTATGCTTAGAGGTTTACTACTCAGCTATCTTGTACATATATATGATCCTGAAAAAATCCTAAAAATATTAGAAAATGTTCTGAAAAATATCATCTTAGTCAAAACCTAGAAATAGGCACTTTGATGTATCACCAAAAAAATTTAAAAATTAAAAAAATACAAAAAAAAATGAAAAAATTCCATAAAAAATATGCCAAGTGATGAAAACCTGGAAACAAGTGCTACTTGAGACCCTTGTACCTATGTCTATAAGTCTTAATCACTCATTTCACTACACATTTCCTAGATTGGGATTGTTTCTTGTCCTCATCTCGAGGGCATAACTACTTAGCCTATTAAGATTTTCATCGTGCATTAGGGTTTCTTTGGCAACTCACAAAATATCATTTTTCAACACTACCCTACCAAATTGACATCAAGTGTTTCTCAACACTTTTCAAATAGTTTACCTACGATCTCTGATGTCACGATATTTCTCATTATCAAAATCAAGAAAGGGTGAAGTGACATACACGCATGCACTTAATTAGTTAAAGGACCGAGATATACTGATTTTTATCTACTTTGTGTGTTGTCTATGATGATTTCTTTGCTATATGTTCCCTCCCTAATAGTCTCTCAAGTATGTCATGGACTAGAAGACTGGGGGCATGGGGCATATTTTCTTGATTTCTACTTGTGGGTATACTTTATTGGTCTATAGTGTTGAAAGCTTTCATGCTTATCCTATTTGACACTTTTCCTTATAAACACATCATCCTTGACTATTTTTTTGCAAGACTACACTCAAGGTTTATCTTGACGCTTATGCCTTGGTACAGGTGTAATCTTTCTATATTAAACTTAGGGAATCTAATTGCATAGTCATGATTGTATGATCTCATGATGTCCCTAATAAATGCTTGATGATGAAATAAGAGTCTAAATGTTATGTGTCCCTTGCTGGTAAACCACTTTGCATGTTAGCTTGCATTATAGGTTCATTTTTTAGCTTAGTCTTGCATTCCTGTATATGGGGAGAGCTCTCTCTTCATTTGTTGCAGACATGTTAGCTAACTACTTTCACATCTTTCTTCTTTATCATGTCTTTTCATTTTCTTGATCTTTCGTTTCATCCTTTTCTATCCTGTTATCACAAGGGTTTGATCTAAACATCACATTCAATCTATCCAAGTGTCACATTTTTTTGAAACATAAGTCTATATCATACACATGAGAGCTAAAACCATCATACATAAGAGAGATACATGAGCATATATACATAAGTATCTAAACAATGCATAAATGCGCAAGCAATAGAAACTAAAACATCACATGAAAACTAAAAATGTTGAAACATCCATTTGAGACAAGTACACAAAATTGCTGATCAAATCCAGTATATATATATATATATACATATATACATATATATATATATATATGTACATATACATATGTATATATGTACATATACATATATATATATACATACATATATATACATACATACATATATATATATACATACATATATATATATATATGTATGTATGTATATATATATATATGTATGTATGTATATATATACATATATATATGTACATATATATATATATGTATATATGTATATATGTATATATATAATATATATATCTATATATATATGTGTGTGTATATATATAATATATATATATATATATATATATATATATATATATATATATCAATGTGTGACAATAAATATACAAATGTGAGATCCAAAATCTATAAATCTATCTCAAAAATACATGATGTATAATCAAAACTATCAAAACTATCATAATTGGCCTATGATTGGCTCACACCCTCTCCATCTAGTGGTGGCCCTAATGGTGGAGCCTGTCTCCTATCTAGCAGCTGCACCACACCCTCTAATCTACCTGCCCACTCTAAATAATCAGGAAGTCCCTATCCTGGCAGCACCACACCCCTGTAGGTAGCATATTAATAGGCAACCCATGCACCATGATGAGAGGCCTCTCATCTCACCCCATCTCACTCCCTATGGAGCTCATCTCCCCAAGCTTGTTCATCCATAAGTTGTTGATCTCATACTAAAATAGTGACTCGAGCTGCTTGTAGCTCTGCCTCTAAGGTATGGATCCTCACATCTCAATCATCATCCCCATGGGTCAGCTACTCTGCTTGCACCTCTGCCCACTCTGCTCACCCTACTTGTCACCACCTCAGTGGCACCTCTACCTCCCCTATGTCCCCTACGGTAGGAAATGCATTGGGCTCTGTAAACCAAGGAAATGGGTGTCTCTACATCTCATACAAATATGCTAGGTCCACCCCTGCATCTACCATTTCTAGGTGACAATCCCAAGGAGTCAAAACTAGAGTCCTAGTCTCTTACACTGTCGTATGATAATCTAACATAGGAAGCCAGCTCCATGCCTCATCAAAATGGAAACAAACATAGGTGGTGGTCTCCATCGGTATCACCTATCACTCCACAAATTTCCACCATACTTAGTTGATCACAAATCGCTCTACAATCTTTGCATGCTTGCTTACTAGTGGCCTGTTATACCTCATGCAATCCAACTCCTAGGCATTAGACCATCTCTAACACACTCGGTAAGGTCACCATGTGAAAGTAGTTAGCTCATCAAAAATACATCAATAATATGTAACATCCCCACCATGAGTCTATGGGATAAATCCTCTATAACCAAAAAAAGTACAGCTGGCTCCGCTCTCGTGGTTGTACTTGTGGCCAAATCATAGCAATGTGCTCCCAAGCCCAAATCTATACCAATACTACCCCGATGCTTAAGAATAACCACTATGGTATACTACCTCATAGAGCTCATGATACATATATGCTAGAATAGCTAGCCCCCATGCCATCCTACATGGTCGTGCGATTAGATCTGCCACCAATCTACCCCATCCTAGTGGGAAGCCCTTCTGGCCCCTGTTTGTCACCAAGGCCTAGGCTACAAGAGAACATAGCAAGCTGGGAAGAGGATAATCCACTCCATACTCATCAATAATTTGCTTCCAGCTCAGATGATGGTCCAGGATGGTAACATCCTAGAACAACTATTGCATCATGGCTTGCCCCTCTATCAGGGTCTAATCATCATACATCAATGAAATTCAACCAAACTTAGCATCAATATTCCTCACATCATATCAACACTCACAAAACATAACAAGAGCAATCAAGAATGCAACTTATGGTATCACCATGGCATGGCACTTGAAGAATCTGATATACATGCTCTAATATAATCAAGGCCTCCTCGGTCGGTAGATGGAAGGTGTTATGCTCACTGTGCCACTACTCAGCTAATGCACTTAACAACCCATGGTTTGCCCATATATGGAGCATCCAAATAACCCATCTCAAACCCATGGCTACCATTGCAGCATGCTCATCATTTGTCAAATGTTGCACAACTTGCAACCCCACCACCTTGGGTGTTCTAATAAGTAGCCCTAGAAATACCTCCTACAATCATAAAACATGTAAACATCAGTACACAATTAAAAACATGATCATAATGCACAAAAATCAATGGAAAAAGCTCAAAAATAATCTGTGTGATACTTTTCTCACACATAGGTGATACAATATGCTGGAAAGATATCATGTGATACTTTTTGCAAAGTAGGGCAATACAATTATTTCATGTGATATTTCTCACCGGTGCAAGAGACAAATGGGTATGGCCCATATGAAAAACCTAAAACTACTTTTGCGACACTTTTTCTACTGCAAAATATTGAGTGATATTTTGTAAAGAACCTATGCGATACTTTTAAAATATCACATGACATTTTGCATTTTAAACCTTAAAATGTGCAAAAAACACCAAAAAAGCTCAAAAATGACAAAAAGAGTAGTCACTTACTGGCACCCCATAGTGCTCTGCTTGGTTGTGCAACCAGCTGCACTCGAAATGGTGTCAATGAGTCAAAATGTTTGCCAAAGGCATGATGCTTTCTTGACCACTCACAAGCTCTCAGTAAAATCACAAAAGACAAATGATTTTGTAAATGACACTTGGGCCCCTTTTATAGCTTTTGACCTCATTTTGACCTAATTTTCAAACTACTTAGAATTCCACAAAAATTGACCCCTGGCTAATTTTGACATCTTGGATCCATTTTTGGGATCAAATTTGAAATTTGAGTTTATCTTGATGGTCAAAATTACATTTTAAAATTCTACCTTCTTTTGAGCAGTTAGCTAACCTTCTGAGGTCTAATCTCTGAATCATTGTTGGGGCATCTTCATTTCTTCATGTCTTCGTCACCACTATGCTTCATATCTACTCAATTTGACCTAATTTTTATGTTTTATCCTTCATGGACAACTCTATCAAATTGGGGCATTATGTCACTCCTTCATAGTCACTCTTTGGTTCTAATGATCTATCTGTCATCTTGGACATTGCTATATTCCAATCTAGCTTGTTTTTGCATCCCCTTACCTCATTTTGATTTTGATCCTAATGGGGCAGAAATACTCTATCATCACTTGCTACAACCATCTATTTCTTAGGAGCATTTGTTTGATCTTTTTACTTGCTCTAAATGTATCTGCTTTTCTAGGTGTTAGCATTCTTCTTGAATTCTAACATCATCTTTTTCCTAATGTTTAGTACTACCACTATTAGGCTATACATTGTTGATGTGTTATCTCTTTCTATATTTTTTTCTTTAGAATCAGATATCTATATCTACTGCTGCCTACTTGGCTTCAATTTTCTTTGATGTAATGTGTTCCCAGATTGATCATGCATTAGTCAAAGAGGGGCAAATGCAATCACCTAAAAATGGTCATCTAGACTATTAGCCCCCTTCTCAACATTTTGGCTAATTTAATTAATTATTTACCTAGAACAAATTGCTACTTTGATTATAACCTATAGTTTTACTATGCTATCCTAAGTTCATCATTTGATTGAAAGAACATGTCCCTTTTAATTAAATAAAAGACCCCATTCTTCTAACCCACTTAAAGTGCACACATAAAGTCCTATTTCTATTTTTGCAATTAAGAGAGAAGGCTTTTGAGACTTTTGGTCTTATATGATAAGTCAACTTATATTCTATTGATTGACTTGTTTGTGCACTTGGATCACTCCTCTTTTTGAATTCCACCATTGATCATCCACCATTTTCACCTTGATCTCTATCATCCGTACAACTTTAAAAGGGAGAGAGCTTTCCCCCTCAAAAGATCCACACTCTTGAGTATTGTTATGTTGCAGGTTTAGTATTCAAATTCTTGAGAGCTTTTTGTGGAGAACTTCTATTTCTTGTATACATTCTCTCATTCATGGCATTTCTAGCATATGGCATTCTAGTGTAGTTGCACATTGTTGTAGTTCCTTTACAATAGTTTAGCTCACATAGTTTAAGTAGCATGGATGTAACACTTACATTTGTTTAGCTTAGTTGCATTGTACACTTCATCTTATCTTAGTTTCATTCTTGCATTACATACTCAAGAGTTCTTTGACACTAGCATTCTTGCTCTTGCTCAAGGAATCTCCCATCTCATGGTTTACTAGCAAGGGTTGTGTTTTTAAGGCTCAGCTAAGAGCTTTCTTTATGCTCATTTGTATGTGACTTGCACTCCATGACTAGGGAGCTCTAAGCCACCATTCAAGATTTCCAATCTACGAGAAACCTTGGATAGAAGGATTTAGAGGAGTGCAGTTTTTGAGTGTATAGGTATGTGGTGTTGGTATTGGATGATTGTTATTTCAACTTTGATTATCTTTTCTTCTTGACTATTTTGAATTTCCCTTGAGGTAGATTTGGCTATAAGGATTCCTTGCCTAGGAATGTTTTTACAGTTTGATTAGTTGTATGTGGATCATTCATTATCTTCCCTGCATGGTGGGAGAGGAAGCTTGACTAGGTAACCATGCAGTCAGGAGGTACTGACTTCTTACCATTTGAGCCTCCATCAAATTTACAGATGTTGGAAGTTTGACGATGTAGTTGTACTTTTATCCTTCTTATCCCTATCTTGGAGACTTCTATTTAGTTGATGTATTTATATGTTATCATGTATCTTGTATTTTGATGTACTTGTATCTATTCTCGCATACCCTGCGACATGTGTAGTGGATACTATCTGTTAGATGTATTTCATTGTATCAGTTGTATTCACTCATTTTCTTATGAGATTCAAATGTTATATTTTTATGATTATGGACATTGTACTTAAGACTTAAATAATTAATTTTTTTTTTAAATGTGACTCAACGTGAAGGAACCTGTAAGGAATGAAATCTATATTGTAATTGCATGTGTAAGTGTAGAAAAATAGTTCAATAAACTTTGTAACATATTAGGTTTGTTTTTTTCAGGTTCTCGAGTAAGGCATTGCATCCTGTGTATGTATTATTGTTTGAAATGACTACTTAGTATTGTTTTTTCTTATCACTAAATGGTAATTTTTTTATTGTCATTTTCAGTACTATTCCATTTCCCTTGAAATCAAATAGATTTCTTAACTGATTTCCTCAATGACATGCTTCATGAAAAATGGGTCTAACATGAATACACTTCTATATATGTGTAGACAACATATACATACAATTTCACTATGTTTGAAAGAAATGAATGAATGAATTTCTTCACCCCTATTTTGTATATTATCATTTCAATATAGAGCATCATGTTCATTTTGCATTAATTATGTTTTCATTTTCTCTGTGTTTTTCATACCCTTGTAACTGAATATAAAACATTACAATGAACTCCTAATTTATTAGTTTGACATCATAGACATCTATATTATTTTTATCTCTCTTTATCATATCTCGTAGATAATATTTCTATAATTATAATTAATCTTATTTGTCTTATATAACACCCAAATATATCGACTGAATTAATAATGATTTGTGTGATGACTATACATGTATTCTGACATTGATCGTTGATTTTTGAGAACTTTAGTAAATGATATTCTTCTTGTACTAAATCCCTTATTTCTTTGTTGATGCTCCTTTCATATTAGATTTCAAACATCACTATTTATATTGCTTTAAGAGTTGTTCTTCTTATCTAAGACATTCCATTTGAATTTATTGTTTTTTTATGCGGTAGCTTGTCAATGTGAACTCATTGTTATTGCTTATGTTTATACATGTTAGTTAGATCATTGACTTCAAATTAGGTTCCTAGCCTCATATCTATATCATGACTTATATCCTTTTGGTGATGTATCCTCTGCTCAATTATAGCTAATATTTTTTATGATATAAATATTGATATTCCTTTTGCTTACTATGATAATATCTCCTTATGTTTAAGATCGATATCAATCTCCTTTTTTTTGTATATGCATAAATTCAGCTATTTTCTAAATGATCTATTTTTTACTGACAAGTGAATTTATTTATTTATGAATCACTTGATACCTTCTTTTGTGTTTTCTTCTACAAGATGGTAAGATCATGCTCTAATACTATTTGTAATGTCTTGTCAAGGACATTATTTTATAAACCTAAACCTTTGATATCTTTCTCTATTTTTCTGATGATTGCCACTCAATGTCAATACATATGTATATATGTATATATACATATGTATATATGTATATATACATATGTATATATGTATATATACATATGTATATATGTATATATACATATGTATATGTATGTATATATACATATATACATATACACATATATACATATATGTATATATATATATATATATGTAATATATGTATATATGTATATACATATACATATATATACATATATACATATATGTATATATATATGTATATGTATATACATATATACATATATATATATGTATATATATATGTATATGTATATATATGTATATATATGTATATATATATGTATATGTATATACATGTATATACATATATGTATATACATATATGTATATATATAGAATATTGACATTGAGTGGCAATCATCAGAAAAATAGAATATCTGTCTATAGAATATACATATAGATATATATACATATATATATATATATACATAAATATATATATATATATATGCATTCTTAGAGTCATGTCCCTTCATTATTAATATTAATTATATTATGTTAATATTATAATTATTATATTAATAATTATATATTTGTTATCATTAATATTATTTTTATTGCATAATATATTTACTAAATGTAATTTAATATATTTTTATTCTCATATGTTTATAATAATATCTTATGCAATATTGTAGTGTGATTATAATAACTATATCATTATTTTTCATATATATTATTTATCCTTTTAATATTATAACTTTATATATAATAATTATTTATTATTAAATCATATGTCAAGGTGGAGATATCACAAAGAACAAAGAGGACCAAGAATGGAAACAAAATAAAAACTACATTTAGAGATGATATTGGAATATAAAACTTCACACAATAAAGGTACACCAAAAACCCTAGATGGATTTGTTTTGAATAATTTTTTGCTAATGCCATGGTTGGAAATACTATGAAAAAATTGAGAGAGGTTGGATTTTTCATCAAATGTGGAGGAGGTGGTCGCAATTTAGAAAAATGAAGAATTGGTATAGAAGCAATTGGGGAACCAATATCCAATTAAAATCTCTATTGAATGACTTCTTGGTTGAATGTCTTTCAAATTTGATAAAAAAAAATAGAAACATATGAATCAACACTGGGATATTCATGATTGAAAAGATCCCTAAATTTAATTGCTATCTAAGAAAAAAATATGGACAATCCCCATATGGATTTGATTATAAAACATACCTTTAGAATATTATTAGCAAGAAACACTATTAACTATTAGGAAGAACCTAATCTCCTTTATCAAAGTGTAGATAAAAATAAAGCTAAAATAATTTGGTACATAATATAAGATTTGTTTGAAAAAAAAATTCCTTTCATCCCAAATGAGGTGGAGTTATAAAAAGTCATTATTCTAGAAATGCCTATGAAATATAGTTGCATACTAAAATGAATATTTCACCAGTATTCAACATTTCAAATTTGATAGAATATTATGAAGGAGGTGATGAAGATGAAGTTCTAGAAGCACAGTGGAGTGTCCCAATAGCTAGTTCATCTACAAAGAAGATTGAGGAAATATTGGAGAGTCATGTTGCAAGGAGCACAAGGAACAAAACATATGAAGATATCTAGTCAAGTGGAAAAGGAGGCCAATGGAGGATTCATCATGGCTAGTAGTAGAGGAGGTTTACCATCTTGGTTTTTCTCTAACTACTTGAGACATGACAGGGTCACTTCTCAAATTACTCCAAGTGTCTACTGCAAGAGCATCCTGGATGTAAGGGCAATCTTTCATCACCCAAAATTATTTCTTTTTCTAGTTTTGTATTTTCAAAAAGGGTTATTCCTATGCAGAGTTGTTATTTGTGGAATCTTGCTAATTTTAGTAAGTTGATCTTATATGCTCAAATTGTTCTAATCTCATATGTGGTGGTTTATCTTAGGCATATCAACCTACTAGATGAGTTTCATTATCATATCATATGTATTAGTGCAGTTATTGCAAATTTTCGTTATGAATTTGGTTATCCTAACTTTATGTCCAATGATGAAGGCCTAAATGGCTTTGAAATGAGGTCAAAATTTGATTAATAAATGCTTGTGCATTCAAACATTGTAGAACTTGACTTGTGGATTCTGGAATAAGGTTATAATAGTCCATTGGGTCAATGGTTTGCTAGTTATAGTCTCCCGTCTAAAAAATGCAATTTGTATCTAGAATCTTCTTGGACAATAAAAAATACCTATATTATAAGGAAGACACGTAGGTTATATAGAGGATTTCTGGGTGATAGTCATAGCTCTATCTTGTAGAATTTTGTAAGGAAGGCATCCATATGGGTTCGCATATTGTAATTCTATAATTCTACATTTGTGGTGATAATAAAAAGTCCATATTTTGTTCTCTCAATTAGTTTGCTTCTTTGTTTATATTGTGTGTTGTAGTATTAAAGGGAGCATATCACAACAAATGTCACTAGATAATTTTTAGTATACTTTTAATTAGAAAAATCTAATGAACTACCATAGCAACTCAGTCTCTTCCTCTATATTTGTTTCTTGAGAATTAAATTATACTTATAAGTTTTTAAAAACCTTTCAAATTATCTTCTCTGGTGTTGTCCAAAGATTCTACATGTCTTATTTATGCAATGCCAGCATTGATCAAGTGATTCTCTTCCTTGTCAACAATCTCATCCCAGGATTCTCCCAATCTTTGAGCCAATTTTATATAAAAACCTTTCCTTTTTCTCTTGTTGTTTGAAATCATCATAGTTTTTTAATGAAAAATGCATATATCAATAAAAGAAAAAATGTACTTTAGAAATGTTTTTTTTCCAAGGTATGCACTAATTTATAATAAGGTATCACTTGTCTTCATGAATATCAAGCACATAATCATTGCCAAAGAAATTCAAAGATGTGAATATAGATCCACTGTAAATTCACCAAAAATTAGAAATTCTCACAATTGCAAGTGTTGTTCTCCTTACAACATATTTTGTACCATTTTGAAAATGCCATATAACTTTAGATAGTGCTCAAATCTACATTGAGTTTATTAATGATTGTATTTTGTTCATTTTTCACCTTATAGGAAGAATTTAACACAATTTGTAATCTTGCATATAGCATGGCCTTGTCAATATCTTCAAACATATGGCCATAATATAACTAGTAATCCTTATTGGCTTTGCTTAATAAAATGTAGCAACTTGAGAGTCCTCAATACAAGTTGTCCAATGGGTTGAACAAAGAATAAAAGTAATGAATAGTACAGACAAATTGTCATGACTAGGTTCTCTAATGTAATTGTTTTTCTATTGCAGATGTGCATTTTAGGACATGGTTGAGAAGAAACGAGCAAGTTTTTGATAAAGGAAATTGTGATGCTAAGACATAGTCAATGTTCATTTTGCTCTACTAGTGAGGTATTATTGCTTCCAAATCCTTGGTAGTAGATCCATATTGCAAGATAAATCATAGGAGAAATATTAAACTAGTAATAACATGATAAATATGATTTTTTTTGAAGAAATGCTTTTTAATTAATAGAAAATATAAAATTTTAAAATTTAGTAATTGCCACTACCAATTGTCAAAGTGGAAGATTCCAAAAACATCCTAAGAAGATGCTATTGACATGTGACAAATTCTTGTGCTAGTTAAACCTTAATACTTAGCAAAATTATTCATCAAATATTTTAGACCTTAATACATCAAATTATATTTACTAAAACATTTTAAACTAAACTATGGTAAAAATTAAATAGCATATTTTTATTGATACAAGATTGATCTCACATTTTTGAATGCTCCTACATCAATATGCAACACACAAAAAATGCCCCAAACAAGGATACTCAAGAATAGTCTCCATGACCAAGGGCTTGGGGGAATCATCTTCACAAATCTAGCATCTATATTTTTAAGGAACTTGCCCACCTCCTCCAATTTCTTTCCACCATGACCAATATTTAGTGAACTTGACAAAAATGTAGAATGTGTGGCATTGATCCATGTTTTATGACCCACCAATAGTCGAACAAAATACTGAAATCTTATCCTCTCTTGAATAAAGTCTTGTGTATGCTAAGATTGGTAGAAGATCATATGATGACTTCAAGGTTCCTTCAATGTCATTTCTTAACTATGGATAATCTTGATGGTTAATGTTATTTTTTGATGATCACGAGGGACCTTACATATCTTTACTCTAATCATTTCAAGTTATACTGGATGTGGGAGCTATCTAAAGTTTTTTCAATGAAGTTCTTTTTTGGGATTTTTATGAAGTATGCAAAGATAAAATGGGATAGGATTTAGAAATTATATTATAATCCTTAGGTGGAAAAACTTATTAATCTACCAAGCTCTGCATCACCAAGTTATACTACAACTACACGTGAACAGGTGCAATATTCAAGGGTTATGCCAAAGATTTTCATACCAGCACATACACCATCATAAAGAATATATGAATGATAAAAGTTAAAAATATGCATGAAAGGGTTCAAGTTAACTTTGCACAATAATTTAATCACTAAAATGTCAAAAGCATGAACCTAAGGAATTAATCAATACACCATCACATTCTCCATTGCATTCAAAACACTTTAACTAAACTAAATTTAATCTAAGTAAGGGAATTTAAGAGAATAAGCAAGCAACAAGATACATCAAGTATTCACCAAGCTTGAATGAAAACTCTATTATCTCAGTAGCTCATAGAAATGATCTTAGAAAATCCTCCCTTTACAAAAGAGTAGTGAGGCCTTTATATATGTCCTTGATTACAATGGACGGTCTGGATGATCACAATAATCAATGGCTCAAATCATGCCACATTAACCCTAATTAGGGTTAGGGAAAGAAAATGAATCTACATTAATGCAATAAGGAATCCACTACTATAGTGTGTAATAAATGCCCACTATGAATGCTTGCTTAGGAAGGGAGTGGGGTGCAATAAATGACCACTAAGAACACCCACTATACATTAAATGTTCTATCCTTGATTCCCCCACTTGAAGTCATGGAATCAACCCAACACCATCTCCAACTCTTTTGTAGTGATGCTTGGTGTCAATTCTTGATTGAATTCTAGAATTGCAACTACTCTTTATACCATTCCTAGAATTTCCTCCCAATCTGGTAGAAAATCTTGAGTGGCATGCATAGTATCTGAGAAGATGGATCCATGTTAGACCCAGCTACAAGTATATCATCAACATATAAACATAAATTAATGTAGTTGCTATCATCTAACATTGTAAAATAAACACAATGATCTAAATGACACCTACTATATCCATGCTCATGTATAAACCTGTCAAATTTAGATACCATTGTTGAGGTGCTTGCTTGAAGCCATATAAACTTTTCTTCAATCTGCACACTAAGTTATCCTTACCTTTGACCTCAAATCCTTGTGGCTGAGCCATATATATCTCTTCATCCAAATCACCATGAAGAAAGGTTTTTTTAACATCAAGTTGCTCCAAATGCAAATCTTTAGTACCAAAATACTTAAAATAGTGTGAATAGAAGTCATTTTAACAACAGAAGAAAATATCTCATCAAAATCAATGCCCTTTTCTATGCAAATACTTTTACAACTTATCTACCTTTAAATCTTTTCTTACCTCCATCCTCTTATTTTAACTTGTAAACCCATTTATTCTGTAAATCCCTTTTACCTGCATGCAACTTGCATAAATCCCATATCTTATTTTTCAGAAAAGAGTCCATTTCTTCTTTCATTGCAGACTCCCACTGAATCTTTGTATCCACCTACATAGCTTCATCATAACATTTAGGTTCACCAGCATCAGTAAGTAAAATAGAATACAAAGAGCGAGATAATCTTTCTAGAGGTCTACCTATCCTTGTTGACCATCTAACATTCATTGGGGTGTGTGGTATTTGTTGTTGTGGTTGTTGCAGATCATGAGGAATTGTTGAAACATCAAATTTTGGAGTATCATCCAACACTGCATAATCATCTTCTTTCTTCTCATGTTGCTGCAACATATCTTTATACAACACTTTCTCATTGAATATGACATCCCTACTTCTTACAATTTTATGATTTTCAAAATCCCAAAGCCTATGACCAAATTCATTAATGCCATATCCAAAAAATATACATTTCTTTGACTTAGCTTCTAGCTTGGTTCTATTTTTAGAATCTATATGAGCAAATGTTTCAAAACTGAAGGTTTTGAGAAAAGAATAACTCATCTTCTTACCAATTCATGCTTCCTCTAAAATACCACAACCCAAAGGAGTAGAGGGACCTCTATTAATCAAATATACAATAGTAATGATAGCCTCTACCCACATGTTTAAGGGAAACACTGCATGCAATCTCATGCTTCTTGCATGCTCCATTATAGTCTTGTTTATATGTTTAGCCACTCCATTTTCCTGTCTAAAAAGCAACAAGGGTCTAGCTAAAAAAAATGATGATGATCTGGATAAAAAAAATGACAACTGTCTAGCTTTGAAACCACTTGTTAGGATTTAACTACGGAAAAAAATAACAGTTATATGCAAATATAACCAATATCAAAAAATAATAGATTGCACATAAGACACCAAGATTTAACATGGTTCACCCAATTCCTAGGCTATGTCCACCAACAACAAGTCCAATATTATTATTATCCATTATTTATAACTTGATTACAATCCATAATCCCTTACAGTTCAATACTGCCGCAAGAACCAATTTTCACATCACACTTTATGAAAATCCCTAAACCTAAGCCTTTTTATACAATCTTTTTATCGCTTAAAAAATTAGGGCTATAATAATAGAAAAAATAGTAGCTGACACCTTTTACAATATAAGGTCATTTTTTGACACTGCCCTAGGACACCATAGGGGCACTGCCCCTTGACCCCGTCTTGGGGGTACCATCCCAAAACCCCCATAGAAATAATATGGGGAGAAAACTACACCAAATAAACCATTGAGTCTGATTAGGCTCCACAACAAAAAGTTAGTGTAAGCCAAGCAGAAAATCAATTGGAGTTGAGAAAAGTCAATTTTAGTGTAATCTAAGTGATATAGTATAAGATGAGTAAATTGTAGTTGATGTCGATCAATAGTAAAATTTAGTTTGTGCCCAGTGATTTGATAGAGGATACTGAGCAATGTAGTGTGTGTCGAGCACTAGAAGCAAGCTAATGTTGAGCATCAACATTATGAGAAAGATTGAAAATTCGATGAATCTAAGCTAAGAAGTTTGATTTCTTGAATTATGTAAATTGTGTGGAAGATAAGATTGATGAGCTAGTGGCACAAGATTCATGGTGAATCATTTTCAAGTGAATCCAAAGAGGAATGAAGGAGAAGTTTCTAGAAGGGAATGAAATGAAATGATAGATATATTCATTGAATCCTAACTAATCTAACCTAAACCTAAAATGGATGATGGAGGATGAATGACAAAAGATCTTAATTCTCTATTTACAGAGATGGTTGGTTGGCCAAAAGCAAAGGTTGTCATGTGCAAGAACCTAAGGAAGGCAAGGAGTCTAGGGTATTGCTTCATTTAGTGACCTAAGAGAAGAGACTGTATTGGCAAGTAACATGGATGCTTGAAGGGTGAACAAGTTATCAGAGCTAAAGTGTGTGAAAGACAAGTAGAATGGAGGACTCAAACAGAGATCTATAACCTACAAGTGTGTTTTAAGTTGTTATCAGATCAAGCCTTACTATTACTTTCTAATCATTGTACCAGTCTAGGGTAAATCCTTTGGATTAAGGTTTACCTAACAATTATTTGTAAATCCTTTAATTGGGTGAAATTATAAGTGAATGATCTAAATTCCTCTAACAAGGCTCACTCCTAACAAGGTGATTAAAATTCTTTAACCAGGTCACATTTAATAGTGTGCATTGTAACCTTTAACAAGGCTGGCCTTTCACAGGGCATCACTTCAGAAGAGTGAGAATGAGTAGCATGTTACTAGTGGTTTTTCCCAAATTGGGTTTCCATGTTAAGTCATTGTGTCAAATGTGTTATTGAATGTGTTATGTTTCATGTTTAGATTTCTGCAAAGTTGATTTGATGGTAACCTACAAGTGATTGTATGACCTAATAGATGCATGCATGATGAAAATTATTTATGGATATGGGTTCACTAAATTGTAAAAAGTTTTATTTGTACATCTGGACCTTGGATAACTGATTCACCCACCGCCCCCCCCCCCCTCCCAAAGTTATTATAAAGAATTCTAACAATTTGTATCAGATTCATCTTCTTAAGAGGACTAGTTTGAAGGTACTAGAAGCAAAAAGATCAAGATGCCAAAAAGAGAGGTAATCAAGCATAATAGAGATAAATTTTTTGCATGGAAAAGTCTAATTAAGCTACACCTAGGAGGTCTTAAAGATCATGCACAATCTACCATCACGACAGAGCATGTTGATCCTGTAGGAGCCCTAACTATTGAAAATCTAAAAAAGAATAAAAAACACAACCAAGCAATGTTGGAGATTGTCTCTTCTCTAAGCTATGATGAGTTTGATGATATCAAGTGTTGTGACAGTGCAAAGAAAATGTGGAGTGCTCTACACACTATCTATAGAGGTGACAAAAATGTTCTAGGAGCGAAAGCTAAAAGTCTTAGAGGTAAGTTCAATGATATGAGAATGCAAGAAGGTGAGAATATTACTCAATATTGCTCTAGGATAAAAGATGTTGTTAATGCAATAAGAGGAGCTATTGGTAAAATAGATGGTGATATTGTGCTAAGCAAATTTTTAAGAAAACTATTGCTGATGGGGACACAACCCAAGAACAGAATGGACACAATAGAAAAGGGAAATTATTTTAACTGAGAAAATAAGCTAGTACAAATAGTACAGAGAAAATAAACTTCAGAACATGCCCTAAGGGCTTACAATAGCATAAATTTGGAGAATATTTCTCCTTTTAGCACCTCCTCTCAAACTCCACTCCGAACTACCTTTTACAATGCCAAAAATCTCCTTAAATAGATGCCAGAGGGTTAAGGACTAGGAGTACATTCTAGAAAGTGCTAGTAGGCATCCACCGACCAAATAGAAGGTTCCAGAAGCTGCGTTAGAAGTTGGTGCAATTCTAGAAGAATCCAGAAATGGTAACCGAACTTCCGGGAGGCATAACTTTTGAACCGTAGCTTCGATTGACGAACCGTTTACATTTTTGAAAAGATCTCAAAGTTCTCTATAGCCCTATGGAAAATCTTTGCCCATCCCCCATTTTTTGGCCCTTTTTGAGATCATTTAATTCCCCTAACCTGACTTTGAAGCATTCTTAGGGGGTCTCCAAAACCCAAAAAATTGCAATAACTTTCAAACCGTGGGGCCTTTTGACCTGATTCTTTTTCTAGAATGCTCTAAATCACAATTACATTCATCTGGTCAATTCACACCTTCTAGGTCACCATAATGATGGCCAAATTGCATGCTCCTATTTTTTCAAGATTTTCAAATGCACTGATAGTGGAACTGTGAGAGTTGGGACCTTTATTTGACCCAAATGGGTATCCAAAAATGTAAAGACATGAAACAAAAACTAAGTCTAAGTACATTTTTTTGGGTGACACTGGATTGCCCTTATACCTCTGGATGCTCCTGCATCAGACACCTAGGGTAGATTGAAAAGTGACCCTGTCACTTTATTGATGGTAGAGGAAATCCCAAATGGGAAACCTCAGCTGCTGAAATCCAAGTTGAGTCCTCAATTGGCCGTCCTTTCCATTTGACCAAATACTCTTCATACTACCTATTTTTGGTACTCCTACCCACACAATGATCTAGAATGTCTTCTATCTCCTCCTTCTTAGAAGCAGGAATCGGACATGGCTCTAACACCAGCTCCTCATCTGCACCATCATCATGATACTCTGTTAAATCTGCAATGTTGAAAATAGGAGAAATCTGAATACCATCTGGCAGCTCTACTTCATATGCATTTCCTGAGTCATGTTTCTTCAAAATTTTGCAGGGTCCAAATTTCTTCATTTTCAGCTTGTTGTAAGTGCCGGCTGGAAATCTTTCTTTTCGTAAGTGTACCATGACTAAATCTCCTACTTGGAATTCCTTATGTCTTCTCCTTTGATCAGCCCTAGCTTTATACTCTTGATTCATCTTGGTTATGTGTGCCTGAACCTCCTCATGTAGATGCTTGATATGTTTAGCAAATTCCTCAGCTTCAGCACTTGTCCTCTCCCCTTGTTCTATCTTCCTCAGCTCTGGTGCAGTCCTTGGGCTATTCCCATATACAGTTTGGAATGGTGATTTTCCAGTACTCCTATTTATAGAGTTATTATAAGAAAATTTTGCCTGTGGTACAATCAAATCCCATCCCTTGGGCTTATCCCCAACTAAACATCTCAGCAAATTTCCTAGACTTCTGTTTGGCCATTAGTCTGCGGGTGATGCGTGGAACTGAATTTCAAGTCTATTCTCAACTTTTTCCACAATGTCCTCCAAAAATACCCCACAAGTTTAGTGTCTCTGTCAGAAACTATACTCCTTGGAAGACCATGTAGTCTTACCAGCTCTTTGAAAAACAAGTCTACAATATGGACAGCATCATGAGTTTTGTGGCATGGAATGAAATATGCCATTTTGGAGAACCTATCAACCACCACGAATACTGAGTCATTACCCCTTTGTGTCCTTGGCAATCCAAGAACAAAATCCATACTTATGTCCTCCCATGGCCTTCATGGAACAGGCAATGGCTGATATAGACCAGTATTGTGACTAAACCCCTTGGCAACTTGACAAACCTGGCAACTTTGTACGAACTTCTTCACATCCTGTGAAATTTGAGGCCAAAAATAATGTTCTCTAAGAATGGAAATGGTCTTATCTCGACCAAAATGTCCTACCATCCCTCCACTGTGTTTCTCCTTAATCAGATTTTCCCTCATGGAACTCCTTGGAATGCACAATTGACTACCTTTGAACAACATGCCATCCTGAATCAAATAATCTAACCACTTGGTTCTATCTACAGCAATAGGCTCTTTACAAGCTTTCCATGCTTCAGCAAAATTAGGATCCTTGGGGTACAAATTCTTGAGTTCATCAAACCCAACTACTTCAACCTGCATTGCTGTAAGCAGTGACTGTCTCCTACTTAGTGCATCTGCAACCCTATTAAATTTTCCACTTCTATGCTTCAACACAAATGTATAACTCTGCAAGAATTCTACCCACTTCATATGCCTTTGATTCAATTTACCTTGGCTATTTAGGTACTGCAATGCCTGATGATCAGTATACAAAACAAATTCCTTTGGTAATAAATAGTGCCTCCATTTCTTTAAGGCCTGAACTATTGCATAGAACTCTTGATCATAAATAGAATACTTCTTCTTTGCATCATTCAATTTTTCACTAAAATATGCAATAGGGTTACCTTCTTGGCTTAATACAGCCCCAATAGCGCTGCCACTAGCATCACAATCCACCTGGAACACTTTTCTAAAATCTGGAAGTGCCAACACAAGCTATTTTGTCACCTTCTTCTTCAGCAATTCAAAACTTCTCGTAGCTATTGCAGTCCATTTGAACTCTTTTCTATCCCCTCTTATTGTATCAGTTAGGGGTGCACATATCCCACTGAAATTCTTAATAAACTTCCTGTAAAAACTAACCAGACCATGAAATGATCTTACCTCAGTAGCAGACCTTGGAGTAGGCCATTCCAAGATGGCTTTTACCTTCTCTGGATCCATTTTAAGACCTTTAGGTGATATAACAAACCCCAAATAGACTAACTCCCTTTTTGCAAAGATACACTTCTTCAGATTAATTAATAGTTTCTCTTCCCTTAGCCTTTCAAGGACACTACGAATATGTAGTAAATTTTCTTCCAAAGTCTTGCTGAAAATTAAAATATCATCCAAATAGACAATAACAAATTTTCCCAAGAACTTCTTAAGTACCTCATTCATGAGCCGCATGAAGGTTCTTGGGGCGTTCGTCAATCCAAAGGGCATGACTAACCACTCATAAAGACCATCCTTAGTCTTGAAGGCTATTTTCCACTCATCTCCTTCTCGAATCTGTATCTGGTGATAACCACTCTTCAGATCTATCTTTGTGAAGTACTGAGCTCCACTCAAGCAGTCCATAAGATCATCCATCCTTGGTAAAGGAAACCGGTACTTGATGGTTATCCTATTTATAGATCAGGAATCTGTACACATCCTCCACTCTCCATCCTTCTTTGGTGCAAGTACTACAAGCACTGCACATGGACTCAGGCTCTCTCGAATCAAGCCCTTCCTCAATAGCTCCTGAACCTGTCTATTTAGCTCCTCTGTTTCAGTAGGAGTCATCCTGTGAGCAGCCTTATTAGGCAAACTAGCTCCTGGAATCATATCTATCTGATGACTGATTTGCCTTACTGGTGGCAATCCATTTGGAACATTATCAGAGATAATATCTCCAAATTCCCCTAGTAAATCTGAAACTTCAAATGGTATTTCACTACTACCTTCTTTATCTTTCCTAGGAATCAAAGCATAGCACATATGTTGATGCTTCATTCCATCTAAAAACTTCCTTCCATCAACAAGACAAATCCTAGCACTGCTACATACCTTTTCACCTTCCTTTTTCATGGGCTTCAATTTGTGGCGAACTCCATCCTTTGTCAGAAGTATGTGTTTGCATGTCCATCATGTATTTCATGTCTATCAAATTGCCATGGTCTTCCCAACAATAGATGGCAAACATCCATCGAAATAACATCACAGAGAACTTCATCATGGTAATTCCCAATTTTGAATTTTACTAAACATTGTTCACTTACCAAGACCTTATGATCATCTTTTACCCAAGAAATTCGATAGGGCTGGGGATGTTTCTCCCTCTTGAGCTTCAGCTTAGAGACCATCTCTTCTGATACCAAGTTATCAGTGCTACCACCATCAATGATCACGTCACAACATTTATCCTCACACTTGCATCTGGTACGAAACAAACTCCTTTGTTGTCCTAGTTCATGCTCACCACTTAGTAGGACTCTTTCATTTACCAAGGTCTCTCCTCTTTCTGCATCCTTTGAATGTGATGATTGTGCATCCTCATCCACATGAGCAACCCTAGCTTGGCCCTCAGCTCTCCTATCTGTCCTTCCTTGTCGTTGAGGGCATTCAAAGGCACGATGACCTTCTTCATTGCAATGGAAACAAGTACCACAGAAGCCTCCTCTTCCTTGTCCATGTCCTCTACCTCTTCCTCTTTGATTTCCAAAGTCTTGATCATGGGAGTCGTTGAAACCCTCATTCCTCTGGTTTCTGCTAGTACCCACATCTTCATTTTTCTTTTGGGTTTCATTGCGGCCTCCAGATGATCTACCGCTTCCCCTTCCTCCTTGACCGCACCCTTTTTGTCTTCCTTCAAACCTTTTACTCAGCTTCTCTTCAACTCGTAGGGAAAACTGGTATGCTTCTTCAACGTTGTTCATTCTTACCAGACTTAATTCCTCCTGGATGCTAGGTCGCAACCCACTGATATAATGAGAAACCTTCTCCTTATTTGCTTTTGCATGCCCCACTCTAATCAAGAGTTGGTAAAACTCCTTTGTATATTCTTGGACTGATCTTCCTGCTTGCTTTAACCCATGCATCTTCTTAAACAGATCAAGCTCGTAGTCCACAGGAATGAACTGCTTCTTTAATTTGTCCACCATGCGATCCCATCTTGTGATCTTCTCCTTTCCTCTTCTAAGTCTTTCCAGTTGAACCTCTTGCCACTAGATTTTGGCATGGCCTTTCAGTTTGGCCTTTGCAAACTTAACCCTATCTGGGTCCCTTATATCCTCATACTCAAAGTATTCTTCCAATTCATTGATCCAATCGATCAACTCATCTGGTTTCAGATTTCCTGAAAATATACCCACTTCAATTTTAGGTCTTTTCCCAAACTTAGTAATGGCCCTAAAAAGCCTTTCCTCTATAGGATTCAGAACTTCCCCGTCAACTTCCTCTTTTGGTCCCATTACTTCCTCTTCATTGTCATCCTCACTATTGTCACCTACGGCAACATTTGCTCCTCTATGAAGCTCCTCTTGCAATGCTTGTACCTGCCTCTGGAGGGCTCTAACCTCCTCAGGATCAATAGCTCTGGCTCTTTCACCACGCTCTCTTTGTGGAGGCATCTTCTAACTCGAACCCACAACCACACAGTCCTGGTGCAAACTGCCTCACAGTCGGCGCTCTGTCTACACACTCAGGAAAACCCACTCTGATACCACTTGATGGGGACACAACCCAAGAACAGAATGGACACAACAGAAAAGGGAAATTATATTAACTAAGAAAATAAGCTAGTACAAATATTACAAAGAAAATAAACTTCAGAACATGCCCTAAGGGCTTACAATAGCATAAATCTGGAGAATATTTATCCTTTTAGCACCTCCTCTCAAACTCCACTCCGAACTGCCTTTTACAATGCCAAAAATCTCCTTAAATAGACCCCAGAGGGTTAAGGACTAGGAGTACATTCTAGAAAGTGCTAGTAGGCATCCACCGACCAAATAGAAGGTTTTGAAAGCTGCGTTAGAAGTCGTTGCAATTCTAGAAGAATCCAGAAACGGTAACCGAACTTCTGGGAGGCATAACTTTTGAATCGTAGCTCTGATTGACGAACCATTTACATTTTTGAAAAGCTCTCGAAGCGCTCTATAGCCATATGGACAAGGTTTTCTCATCCCCCATTTTTTGGCCCTTTTCAAGGTCATTTAATGCCCCTAACTAACTTCAAAGCATTCTTAGGGGGTCTCCAAAACCCAAAAAACTGTAATAACTTTCAAACTGTGGGGCCTTTTGACCTGATTCTTTTTTTGGAATGCTCTAAATCACAATTACATTCATCTGGTCAATTCACACCTTCTAGGTCACCAAAATGATGGCCAAATTGCATGCTCCTATTTTTTTGAGATTTTCAAACGCACTGATAGTGGAACTGTGAGAGTTGGGACCTTTATTTGACCCAAATGGGTATCCAAAAATGTAAAGACATGAAACAAAAACTAAGTCTAAGTACATTTTTTTGGGTGACACAGGATTGCCCTTATACCTCTGGATGCTCCTGCATCAATTGCCCATCTATGCTATTAGATTTTCTAAAATACAAGAATTGAGATGTATGTTGGGGAATGATCTGATTCTTGAAGGTCTGGTAAGTAGGCTCACTACTTTTGAGCTATCTAATTTTGATAATTACAACCCTAAAAATTTTGAATCGATTTTCAAAGCTAAGCTATCATTGAAGGAACCTAATGAGAAGAAGAAGAAAAAGGTAAAATATGTGTCTAGTGATAGTGATATGGATAAAGAAGATGTAGATCAACTTGAAGCACTACTAGCAAGGAGATTTCACAGAGGTAAAGAAAAGTTCAAAGGTAAGTTACCTATCATGTGTTTTAATTACAATGAGATTGATCATATAGCTACAAGATGTTTAGCTAAGAAGAATATAGAAATGGTGACAAGTACAAAATTAGAAGAGATGAAGATAACAAAGATTACAAGGACAAAGGCAAGAAGTCTTGCTACATTGTTGAAGAGGGAAAAAAAGATGGATATGGAGATCATTATGATGAAGTGGTGCATGTTGCAATGAAGGATGAATCTGATGAGGATGAGGCAAATGCAGTGTGTTGTGTGAACAAGAATGATAGATGGATCATTGACAGTGGGTGTTGACATCACATGACTGGAGAAAAAACTAAGTCCATTACCTTGAATTATTATGATGAAAATAGTGTAAGATTTGGTAATGATGCACCCTATCTAATAAAAGGAAAAGGTTCTATCAAAATTATAGAAAAGATTTTGTGTGAAAATGCTTACTATGTTGAAGGGCTTAAATATAATTTGTTGAGTGTGTCACAACTGAATAATTCAAGCTATAAGGTTGAGTTTGAAGACAAGATTGCTAAGATATATGATATGATGGAAAACTAATTGGAAAAGGTGATCAAACTAGAGGTAATCTATTCTAACTTGATATAGAGGATGTTACTTGTTTAATTGTAGAATTTGATGATGTGTGGCTATGGCACAAGAAGTTATGTCATGTTAATTTTGATAACTTGGTTAGTATCAGTAACATGAAAAGAGTTAGAGGTTTGCCTAAGTTAAAGAAGCCTGACAATATAATTTGCAAACAATGTTGGTAAGGAAAAATAACAAAGTCAAGTTTTAAGAGTAAGACTCATACCTCTAAAGGAATATTAGAGATTGTTCATACTGATTTGTGTGGATCAATTGAAGTGCAAATATACAAAGGAGATAAATATATTGTGCTACTTGTTGATGATTATTCTAGAATGATGACAATTATGTTTCTAAAATAGAAATCTGATGCTTTCCAAATTTTTAAGTGGTACTTAGCAAGAGTTGAGAAGGAAATAGGTAAAATTCTAAAATTTTTGAGATCTAATGGAGGAGGAGAATTTACATCAAATGAGTTTGAGATGTTTAGTAATGACAAAGGAATCAAAGGAAATACATCTACTCCTAGAACCCCTCCACAAAATGGAAGTGTTGAAAGGAGGAAAAAATCTATAATGGACTATGCTAGGACACTCATGATGGAGAAAAATGTTGCTTTGAAATATTGGAGAGAAGTTGTAAGTACAGTTGTCTATACCTTGAATCATGTGCAATTCAAGAAAGGTACTCATTCAACACCTTTTGAATTATGGTATGGATACTCGCCTAATGTAAAATATTTTGAAGTATACGGAAGCAAGTGTTATATTCTCAAAGATTTCAAGAATGGTAAATAGATGCAAAAAGTGAAGAAGGTATATTCCTTGGTTATTTCACAAGAAGTAAAGCTTATAAATGTTTAAATTATAACACTAACAAAGTTGTGAAAAGTGCAAATGTGAAATTTGATGAATATGTAGAAGCATATGAGGCTGAAATTATGAAGCAACTAGAAGAATAAAAATCATTTGTGTACTTTTATGAAGGTATGCCTACTATGTTGTAAACCAAATTGTAAACCAAGAGCAAGTTTCTATGACTATCGATTCACATACTATGAATGTTGAGTTGCATTCAAGAACTGAGCTACATTTAGGTGTCGAGTTATAGAATGAAATTGAGGTACATTCTGATTCTAAGATTAATTTACATGAAAGAGATGTTGAACTACTTGATAGAGATGTACATAATGATTCAAAAGTTGAGAGACGAAGTTAAGAAACCAAAGCTAAACCAAGATTATCTAAGTATGTCAAGAGACATCACCTTACTGGAGATAAAGATGCTAGACCAATACGAGGAAAATTTTGAGAAATGATACATGTTTGCTAAGAATGCAAGAACCTAAAATAGTGAAAGATTTCTTAGAGGATGTGGACTGGAGTAAAGCCATAGAAGAAGAGATTGAAAAAATTGAGAAAAATAAGACTTGGACTCTAGTTTCTAGATTAGAAGACAATTATTGGTACTAAGTGGGTGTACAAAAATAAGTTAGATGAAAATGGCGAAGTCACAAGGAATAAGGCAAGATTTGTTTTTAAAAGATACGTACAAGAAGAAGGGATAGACTACGGAGAAACATTTGCCTCTATTGCAAGATTGGAAGGAGTAAGAACTCTACTTGCTTACTCTGCATACAAAGGTTTCAAAGTTTATCAAATGGATGTTAGGTCTACATTTCTAAATGGTATATTAGAGGAAGAAGGTTATATAGAATAGCTAGAAGGATTTTTTGACGTTGACAACAAAAATATGGTATGTAGACTACACAAAGATTTATATGGTTTGAAGCAAGCACCAAGAGCATGCTATGAAAGGCTTCATAATTATCTTGTGAAGATGGGATTTGAGAGGACTGATGATAATAACAATCTGTACTTGAAGAAGGAGAAAGGCAATGGTATTTTACTATCTAAATTTTTTTTTGATGATATTATATTTGGAGGTCAAGATACTTTATGTAAGACTTTTTCAAATGAAATGAAGAAAAAAATTGAGATGTCTATGTTTGGAGAGATCAAGTTCTTTGTGGGTTTGCAAGTAGATCAACTGAAATATGGTATATACATCACTCCATCAAAGTGTGTTAAGGAGATATTGAAAACTTTTGGATTGGAGGATTCCATGCCAGTAAGCACACCAATGGTGATAGGACATTGATAGTCAAAGAATGATGATTCAACTAGGGTGAATCAAACATATATAGGTCTGTGTTTGGAAAATTACAATATGTAGTACACAACATACCTAATATTGCATTATCTATTGGGATAATTACAATATTCTCTGCTAATCCTAGGGAGAATCATTTTATGATGGTTAAAAGAATAATGAGATATTTGAAAGGAACAAAAGATTATGGTCTATACTTTAAGAAAAATAAGAAATTTGAATTAAGATCCTACATTCATGATGATTGGGCTAGAAATATTGATGACAGAAAGAGCACTAGTGGATTAGCATTTTTATCAAAAAAAAGGTTGATTCTATGGACTAGCAAGAAACAAAACTACTTTTCTCAATCTACTATTGAAGCTGAATATGTTTCTACTGCAGTAAATTGCACAAACATTGTATGGATCAAATAGCTACTAAAAGGTATGAAGGAAGAAATCACTGAACCTATGATACTTTATTGTGATAATACAATTGATATAAATATATCAAAGAATCATGTGATGCATACAAATACCAAGCACATTAAAATCAAGTATCATTGCTTGAGAGAGCTAGTTCAAGATAAAGAGGTGAAGATGGAATATATTAACATAAAAGAGAAAATAGCTGATATCTTCACAAAAGCATTACCTAAGGATGCTCATGAGTATCTAAGAGGTAAAATAGGGGTGATACCCCTATCAAAGGCTATCTAAGAACTATAAGGAGTGCCCTGCATCAACTAAGTTAATTTGACATATGGTACACATTGATGCAGTAGATCTTACTTTAGGAGCTACCTAAAGTAATCAAAGAACTAGAGTTGCAAATCAATCACAAGCTAGGTGATTGATGGAGAAACTAAAAATGTTCATACCTACATATGAAGATGAAAAGTCTTTAGCATTTTTGTCAAAGAGGGAGAAAGAAAGAGATATCTAGAGAAATCATTAAGGGAGAAAGAGAAACAAATCCAGAGAAATGAGGGAGCAATTTTGATCTGCTTGATCCTATTGAGGGAGATGAAAGAAAACACAGAAGAAACATGAATGCCTAGTAAGAGGGAGTTAATGTCAAAGGAGAAATAAGAATTTATCAAGAGGGAGTCATAAGGATGAGTTGATTGATTGTTTGTTAATCAGAATAGAATTTTGTAACCTATTCAGAAGATGAAAGTTGTTGATATAGGGAGAGATATCAATACAAGGAATTATTTTCTTTTTGGTATTTTTTTGGTTGCACTTATTAAGTTTAGTCATTTTGGTTTGTCATCAATGCCAAAGAGGGAGATTGTTGAAAACAGATTTATACAACTATGATAAATGTGTTTCAATCATTATTTTGTCATTGATGTCAAACCTGCTACTTGTTGGTAAGATAATTTCTTATAAGATTTGAGTACTATTATTTGTTTAATTGATGAAGAGGATTTTATAAAATGAGGTAACAATAGCACCTAGAGGAAAGGTTGAGTTATGATATGAAAAAAGAGTACAAGAATCAATTAAGATAGTGATATTATAGTACATTGATAATCTACTTAAGGTTGCAAAGGATGGATACATTAATTAAGTTCACAAGAATAAGTTAGAAAAATATTTCTACTAAGCTCAACATTTTGCATAGTAGGTGTTGAGTAAAGTTAGTGTAAACTGAGCACAAAATTAGTTGGAGTGAAGCAAAGTCAATTTCAGTGTAAGCCGAGTAAAGTTTAGTTGATATTGAGTACCAATAAGCTTTAGTTTGTACTAAGTGATTTGATAGAAGATGTTGAGCAATGCAGTATGTGTCGAACACTAGAAGAAAGTTAATGTCGAGTGTTAGCATTATGAGAAAGATCAAGAATTTAATGAATCTAAGCTGACAAGTTTGATTTCTTAAATTATGTAAACCATGTGGAAGATAAGATTGATAAGCTGGTGGCACAGAATTCATGGTGCACTATTTTGAGGCAAATCCAAAGAGGATTGGAAGAGAAATTTTAGAAGGGCATGAAATGAAATGACGGGTAGATTCATTCAATCCTACCTAATCTAACCTAACCTTAAAATGGATGATGGAGGATGAATGACAAAAGATCTTAATTCTCTATTTATAGAGATGGTTGGTCAGAAGAAAAGGTTGTCATGTGCAAGAACCTAAGGAAGACAAGGAATCTAGGGTATTGCTTCATGACCTTAGAGAAGAGACTGTATTGGCAAGCAAAGCAAGAAGGTTTAAGGGTATGGATGCTTGAAGGGTGAACAAGTTATCAGAGCTGAAGTGTGTGAAATCCAAGTAGAATGGAGGAATAAAACAAAGATCTGTAATCTACAAGAGTGTTGTAAGTTGTTATTAGATCAAGCCTTATTGTTACTTTATAATCATTGTACTAGTCTAGGGTAAATCTTTTGGATTAAGGTTTACCTAACAGTCATTTGTAAATCCTTTAACCAGCTGACATTCCAAGTGAATGATCTAAAGTCCTCTAACAAGGCTCACTCCTAATATGGTGATTGAAATCCTTTAACCAGGTAACATTTAACGATGCACATTATAACCTTTAATAGGGTTGGCCTTTCACGAGGCATCACTTTAGAAGAGTGAGACTAAGTAGCATGTTACTGGTGGTTTTTTTAAAATTTGGTTTCCACATTAAATCATTGTGTCAAATGTGTTATTGAATCTATTGTGTTTCATGTTTACATTTTTGCAAAGTTGATTTGATAGTAACCTAAAAGTTTAAGTGATTGTATGATCTAATGGATGCCTACATGATGAAATTTTTTTATGGATATGGGTTCACTAAGCTATGAAAAGTTTTAATTGTAAATCTAGACCTCAGATAACTAATTCACCCCCACCCCCCCCACCCCTCTTAGTTATTCTAAATAATTCCAACATGATGCACCTTCTTCTCTTATTAGATGAGGCAAGTTGTTGGTTAATAATACAAGGCTTTGATTTTTCTTTTCTACTTTTGGTATTCTTCTTCTAGCTTCTTCAATCTATCTTTCAAAGATTGAGTTGAGTCATCTGGAGCAATCTAATTCCTACCATTGTCAACTATAGGAGTTGTAGTCTACATAATTCTCTGACAACTTTAATGAATCTTTTTGCTTTTCCTTGTTCTTCAAATTTATGTTCTTGGTCCAAAGTTTCTATAATTCAATTGTTGGATCAGCTTCCTCTTGTTGACTCCTTTGAATTTATTTCTTTAAGCATTATGGAATGGCTATACTCTGGTCACCTAGGATCACCAATTGTTCCTTCCTTTGGACCGCTTGAAAGTTGATCTCCTCTTCACCTCCTAAACTATCCATCATCACTTTAGAAGCATAATTTTTCTATGGTTGGAATTTGTATCTCTAATGTAGGAGCTTCTTCTTCTTCTAGACAAGCCTTGATCTCCATAATTTCTCACTCTAAGATTGCAGTGAGACTTTCCTATGTAGCTCTATCTTGATCTCTTCCTCTCCCTTGCATAGATTTTTCATAGGAATTTATACTCAGTTCATCATGTACTAGCCTAAAAAAAATTCTTCTCATTGGAATCTACTTACACTTGTCTTTGTTTCCTATCTTTCAAATATATTTTTCTCTTAAACATTTGGAGTGTGACTCAGAGAAGATGGAACATTTCTAGATTTTTGCTTCTTTTGTTGAGGCTCTTGGACATCTGTCTCACTCCTAGGATGCTTTTTCTCAAGCTACCTATTTCCCTTTAATGATTCCTACAAATGTTGATGGAGATCCTTTTCTTCAATAGTCCCTTCAAATATTTTCCTTGGTCTTTCATCCCTAAGTATTCAATAGTCAATTAATCTTACGTAAATCCATTTGTTGGTGCAAATAGTTTAGTGAGTTTATGCTCAATCCACCATTTTGTAAAATCCAAAACTGACCTTGAAAGACTATCCAGATCTGTGTCCTCTTTATTTTTCCAATCATATAGTTGAACTATCATTTCTAGATTGAATCATTTTTGCATCACATTTGGATCATCTTCCATTAGAACAGGAACTTACAATATGTTATATGCTCTGATAATGATCAGTGACAATCTTGAATGCATCTTCTTTCTAATCTTGTTCTCATCTACAACATTTTCCCAAAAATCCTCAAGGTGAACTTTATATTGGTACTTTGATCTTGCAACTACTATGATCTTGTTGAAGGGATCAAAATCATACCTTTTTGTATAAAGGGGAAGAAAAAAAAAGTGGATTTATCTGATGATCCCTCAGCTACCTTTAGACATGGGAATATCACATTTTTTCCTTCTCCAATGGAAATTAGGAACTACAATCCCAACTTCCTCTTCCCTTTTTGAGTCTTGTCATAGACTATAAGTTGTCAAGTGAGTTCCAACAAGACCATCTTATTAGTTAGATACCTCAGAATTTTGTATAGCTCAATGGAAAATCCCTAAACTCATATGTATGAAAAGGTGGGAAATTGGATGAACCAAGCACCATAGTCCTCCACCAAATTCATTGCACCAATTGATAATCTCATATGCAACTTATTTTGTAGGTACTCACTATATGTAAGTCAAAGGCATCATTAAATCTTACATAATCATCCCTAGAATATAAATGTAAATGCGGGTATCAATCATGAACTTTAAAGTGCTAATTTCTACTCTAAATTAGTCCTTTGCATCTTAGTCCATCATAATTCACCCTTAGTGCTAGCATATAGATTATGTAAGATCTCATGTAAAGCTTTCTTGTGTGCTCTAGATTCATCAATGTTTCATTCAAGTTGTTACTTGTGAGTCCAACCTAATCTATCCTATCACCTTCTTATGTCACTTACTCAATGAAGTACCACCTCCAAGATTTGAATCTATAAGAATGAGGCATTCCAAAAATATAACTCAACATCGTGATCATGTTGCTATACTCTCGTTGCATGTCAAGATATACTATTTCCTTACAAATCTTGGAATGATGTGATCTATTATTTTTCAACCATCTCTTGTTAATTATTTCTTGACAAAAATGAATTCTTGCAGTATAGATTTTGAGTGCCTTCTCCTATGTTTTCATCACCATTTTTGGGTATGATGAAATCCCAAATGCTTCAAATATAGATCCTGGCAAAAAATCTGTGAAAATATTTTGGTTTGAATCCTTGATTGTTATGTCCCTAGGACTATTAGTGTTTGGAACATTCTATGATAAACTCTAGATGCTAAAAGGTAGGAGAGAAACTAGCTACAACAACAAATTCGCTACTCATGATTCTAGTAGCTAGGTGCATAGGATGATGGTCATTGTTACAAACATTCTTCAATTGAATTCTTTCAAATCAAGGCCACCAAGGCTTATATCTCCAAGTTATGCCCACTTCGAAATGATTTTGGATTTTGGATAAAATCATCTCCTTTAATTCTTCATTAACTATTCTCGTGTGGTGAGAATATGCAAAAAACACAAAAAAAAATAGGAATAATTCCTCCTAAAGATGAAGATTTTGGAACTTTGTCAAAATTTCAAATTCTTCTCCTCGGAATTTACTTATCATTCTTTCCTCGTGAAACTTTTAAATTTCACCAACTCACTAAAAAAGTTCCTTTTTGATGAAGTTCAAAATCCTCCTTCACAAATTCAAAGAAAAATCATTTTCTCTCTCTCTCTCTCTTCAATGATCACAAAAATTTCTTCAAAACTCTTCCTTCCAAACTCTCTAAATTTTTCTCTTGCTCTTAAGTTGTTATTCAACTTTGTCTGTGTGAAAGAAAGAATGAAATGGTTTGATTATATATGTCATCCTTCTGAAAAAAAAGAAAAAATTTATCATTAAAGTTGTAGGCTAATATTAGGCACCTAGTTTACTTAGTCACTGAGATTCTCGTTTATGTGCCACTTGTCATGTTTCTCCTTATTTTTTAAAAAGTTTTCATTTTGATGCTTTCAGTTTCATGATGAAGTTATGTCCCAATTCATCCAATTTTTATTTTTTTGAAATTAATTAATTAAAAATCAACATTTAATATAAGCAAGAGCCTACAATACAATGATAAAATTGTCAGCTTCTTAAGTGGGAGGTCTTGGGGTTGAGTCTATTCGAGCTAAATAAGTAAATAAATAATATTAATTAATTAAAAATAATAATATTTAATCAATTTTCTTGATTTAATGCAAAAATCATCTCAATTTCTCCCACACAAAAATGCTTTTTGAATTTCTTGGGAAATTTTTTCTCCTTGAAGAATTTATCCAACTGTTTGTAATTTTCATTTTTCGATTGATTTCACCATTTGGTCTTTTTTCCAAAGTTTTCAGACTTCGACTCTTTTCAAATTTCCAACTTTGTTGCAATTTTGACTCACAATTATCTACACTTGTGATTTTATGATCTCTTGGTCTTCCAAGAATATTTTGATTTCTCTTTCTTCCAAGAATCTTTTAATTTTGGATTTTTTCTCAAATTTTGGATTTTTCAATTTTTTCAATTTTTTTCTGAAATCTCATCTTTTGGCACCCGACAATTTGGAAAAGGTGGGAGTTTTTTCAATGTCTTGGACACTTTCCATGACCATGGTGGAATTATGTTGTGAAAAAATATGGGGACTAGGATTTTGGAGGGATGAAGGATTTTCTACACCAAAAGAAACCCTTGACTAAATTGAAATTGCACTCCAAGGATATTGGAGAGCACAACTTCGAGGGGGTCAGGATTTTTCTTGTTTAACCATTCCTTGGCATTGGTTGACTCATGCCCCAAGAAGTATGGAGAGCATGGCTTTGGTTGACTCATGCTACCTTAAGTTTGTAAAACCTTGGGTTACCAAACCTTGGCATGTCATTATTTTGACTCTTATGTCCCCTTCTCCTTAAACATTCTTTGATTTTTTATAAATGCTTTTCTTATTTTTGGTGTGAGACATAACATATCCAAATGTATTCTAACATCCTTGTGAGTGAATTTTTTAATCTATAACCAATATCAGGAAGATTGATGTGTCAAGAAGAATATTATTGCACTTGAAGTCATGATGAAAATTTTGAAAAGAAATTTTCCCTCACATGCCACTATGAAATCAATAAAGCATAATATGCTCATAAGATTCAAAAGGGAACCACATGTCATTAATCAAGAATAATCTCAACAAATTATAATATTAGAACTAGGTGAACTAGAATTAATTGATAACAATTTGATGTTGAGGAAGTCCTGCAAGGTTGGATAAGGTTTTCTTAGGCCTCATAGACTAAAGGTAAAAAATTTGTGGTTCAACACAAAGATTATGGATCTTCTCGAGAAATAGAGGATTCCATGAAGATGAGATTTATGAATGAGAGGAGGAACAAGATGGAGAGGAGGTCAATTTTCATAAGGATAAAATTGATTATGAGGTTCACAAAAGGGAACCCTAAGAATGAGGGTTTTTTACAATGAATTTATGGAAATATCTTACGAGGGGGGGAATATTGTGTAGGAGACATGAGAGAATGAAGGAGATGGAGAGAATAGCAAGGATGTTATCATGGATTCTAAGGAGAGGTTGAATTTCTTGGGAAATAAGATGGTTGTGAAAATTATTAAATGAATAATGTTATTATATCCTTCATAAAAATCACTGACAGAATAATAACATAATAGTGATGGGGATATGTAAGAAGAAAGGTAATTATAGAGGTGTGAAAGGAGGAAGGCTCTATACAACCTTAAAGAATTGGGACCTCATTGTTATCCCTAATTATATTAGTTAGTCATGGTCTATATTCTACTATTTGATTTGGGTCTACCTACCTTTGTTAATTAACAGCTTGTGAACTTTGATATTGGTATCAGGATTAAATGTGTAGATTTTGAGTTGAACTCATTAACTCGTGTTTCAAGAATAGTGATTCACCGAATCCATCTCTCATTAAAATAAATAGAACACTTAGCACTCATTGGATCTAGGTGATGCTTATAGAGATGACACCCCTGGACTTCCTAGGAGGTCACAATCCCAGTACTACTCTAGCTCATGTGTGCTTAAATAAGGAGTTTCCTCCATGGGGTTGCAAGAAGAGTGGATTTAACCATGGAGAAAACTCCATAATTAAACATGCTCATGCTAGAGTAGTCTTGGGATGGGTGACCTCCTAGGAAATCCCAATGCTTCACCTTGTGAGCATCACTTAGATCTAATGAGTGCTAAGTGTTCTATTTATTGTCATGAGAGATGGACTCAGTAAATCACTACTCATGAAACATGAGTCATTGAGTTTGAATAAAAAACTACACCATTAAATCATGATATAAATATCATAATTCGACTTGTGGAAAATATTTCCTACTTATCAGTTTGTGAACTTCCATCATAGTTTCTTGATTATCTCTAAAGACTCTTTTATTAAGGCTTTGGTTAATAAATATAGGACTATCCCTTAGATTTATTAGGTTATTATTTAGATAGACTTGCAAATGAGTTGGTACAAGTAGGATGTATTAGATTTTATTTTTTCATTCTTTAATACATGAATTTTAATGGTTGTTTCTTAAACTTGTTGATCTTGTTGTATTGGAAACGAGGTTTTTTCTACTAATTTTTTTTTTAAAAATTGATATTTAAAATTTGTATTAATAACCTTGATTGCAAAAGCATAAATTACAGATTGTAAATTTATGATATTTACAATTTAAAAATAAATGAATTTTTTGTCATCAAAACAGTTTATTTTTACTACAACTAATCATTTTTTTCCTCTTCCAATGAAGATCTTTGTAATATCTTATTAGATTTTTAAGATATCAGTAGGTATGGAGGAATGAAGGGATTTAGAGTTTAGCAGAGGGTATGGTAGCCATGGTGGTTGGAGAGATGTTTTTGATAGGAGTAACAGGCATAATGGCTAGAATAGGTCATTTTCATAGCATGAGGGAATTTCTTATACAAGCCAATGGAGAAAGTGTTGGTTGTTCTCGAGTAGAAGTGACTTTCAAAGAGAGGACTGGATAGGATTTAAAGAGATTTGTGGCAATGGGAGGGTTAGAAATTTTCCCCCTCCTTCCCGTTTGGTGCAGTGTTTCAACTTTACAAATCTAGGAGGTAGAGTGGATTTCAACACAATCACACAAAAGATGTGGCATCCTAAGGTGGTAGAGAATCACCTCAAATAATGTATTAAGGATCTAGTTGAAGAATGATGTTCATTTTATATTTTGAATGTGTAGTTGTGGTCTTGGAAAGAATCAGTGAGTTATCTAAGGAGTATTGTCTTTTTCTAAAGTGGGGAGGTAAATGGTTGGTTATTCATAAGTTAAAAGAATGGTGTAACAATCACTAGGGGCATGTGACAATTTTTAAAACTCCAAAAAATAAGTTTTTTATGATCACAAATGATAGTTCCCATGATAGGAATTGGATATTAAATAGTGGGCCTTAATTTCTAGAAGGAATAGGCTTTTACATGAAACCATGGGAGCCCAACTTTGATCTGACCAAAGAAGCCATCAGGTATTTCCTAATATGGATTGGACAAAGGAACTTACCTCAAGGATATTGAAATGAAGAGTGTTTTTAATTAATAGGAAATAAGTTGGGAACATATGTTGAAATGGTAGAAATGGTGGATAGGGTGACCTTTCAAATGTTTCCTCACATTTGCATAATGTGGAATGGTTGTCACCTTTACCAAAAATGGTGGAGCTATTTTCATCAGAAGAAAAATGGAGATAGGCTTTGTCTATAAAGGAGGAGTTGCATGTTCTTGTGGTGTGTCTTAGTTAAGAACATGATTTAGATAGCTTCTCTATGAAAGGAAGGTTGAAAGAGAAATAGGCGGAGAAGCTTCAAAATAGAGCATTGATGTTGTTTGAAGCTTCCTCTATAAATAAAGGAAAGGAATACCAGGGAATATTAATTATCAAGGAATGTTGAATGGAAATTTGATTTGGTTGTGAAATCAATTATGAATAATGAATGGATTGGGAATATGGGGGGAAGGCTGGGTGAAAAATGAAATAGTGAAGGATTGCAATCTTGAGGAGTGAAGGAGGTTTCAAGGGAAGATGGTGTAAGAGAGAAAGGGTTGGAAAAGGTTTTGATGGGAAGTGAAAGGGATAAATAGGGTGAAATGACCAACTTCAAAGGGGGAGAGATGAGTTTAGAAGTTGTAGAAGTTAGTTCTCCTCGACAGGACAAAGTTAAGGAACCTAGTCTTGATTGGGAGTTGAGTTTGAAGGGAAGAATGGAAAATCCTAATAAGGAGACGTGGTCTATTTAGATGATTTAGAGGGAGATATGTTTCTTAATGGAAATTTTGAAGGTTTAGAAGACATCAGGATGAAAGATTTAGAAATTTCTCCAAGAAGAAATTTAGAAAGCTCCTTTAATGATGAAGAAGGATTTGGGGAAGAGTCAGAGGAGAATGATCTGGTAGAGGAAGAGATGGAAGGGTCAATAGAGGATTTTTTAGGACTCTCAGATATTATTTTGATGTAGGAGAAAATAACTCTATCTCTATTAGAGAGGAGAACCCAAAAGATTAAGGTAGGGGAGAGTCAAAATCCTTGAAAGGAAGGACTTTAGTTGCTTTAATCCAAATTTATGGTAGTGCAAAAGGACAAAGAAAATTGAAAGCGAACAAAGGGTCTACCTCTTTTCAAAGGAGATGAAGCTTCTTTCATGGAATGTCAGGGGTTGTAATTCCCCTGAAAAGATTCGCTTAATCAAGTGAGAAAGGATCTTGTTATATTTCAAGAAAATAAGATTAAATTAGAGGATATTGGTGGAATGAATAAAAGGTTTGGAAGATGGAATATTGAATGGATGGAAGCTCTAAGAGCCTCAGAAGGCTTAGGGATTTTGTGGAAAATGGAGTATGCTTCATTAATTGTAATGTAGCAAAGTTTTAATTGGAAATGGTTGAAGGTAAAGACAAAACAACTTGGAATAGACTTTAATGTTATCAATATGTATGGGCCTTCTCAGAATAGGGAGAAGAGGGTGTTATGGAAAACTTTGAAGGGGGTTTTTGAGATTCTAAGTGATGAAATGGTGGTGTTAGGAGGTGATTTTAATGCAATCTTCTATCCCTAAATAAAAAATAGGAGGGAGAGAATGGAGGTAGGCAAGTCAAGATAACTTCACAAACTTTGTTATGGAAAATCCGTTAGTGGATATTCCTTTCAAAAAGTGGGAGTTTACATGAACTAATAGAAGAGTAGGTTTTGTCAACATTGTGGAAAAACTAGATAGATTCTTAGTATATGGAGTTTGGACTAATACCAATTGGACGGTGGAAGTGAAAATCTTGCCAATTCATGGCTTGAACCATTTTCCTATTGGCCTAAGCATCCAAGAAGATTCATCTCAAGAAAGATGTCCTTTCATGTTTGAGGCTATGTGGCTAAGGGTTGAAGGTTTTAAGGATTTGGTGAGAAGGTGGTGGAATTATGCACCATTCTTTGAAGGAAATAAAGCTTTTATTTTCTTTAAGAAATTATAGTTTTTGAAAGAGCAAATGAAACTTTGGAATAGTGAGTCCTTTCAAAATATATTTAAAAAGAAGTTGGATTTGGAGTAGTCTTTCAAAACTTTAAATGAGAAGGTAATCATCCAAGGAATGAGAGAGGAGGATTTTTAGGAAGAAAGGGCACTTTGTAAAGAATATGAAGGTATTTTAGCAAGGGAAGAGATCTTTTAGCGTCAAAAATCTAGAGAAACTTGGCTTAGTAAGGGGAATATAAATACAAAGTTTTTTCACAATTCGGTCAAGGTAAGTCATGCACATTTTAAGATTTTCTCTATTGGAAATATGGAAGGGGGTTTGTTAAAGGATGAAAAAATGATAAAAGAGGAGGTTGTCTCATTTTTTCAAAGGAAAAGAACACAAGATGTTGGGGATGATGAGGGCTTGAATGAGGTTTTGAAATGTATCCCACAAAAAGTAATCTTAGAATGGAATAGGATGTTGTATGCTGAAGTTTCAAAAGATGAGGTATTTCAAGCTTTGAAAGGGTTGGGTAGGGACAAAAGACTTGGTCTAGATGGATTCTCTACAAGGTTTTTCAAAGCCTTTTGAGATTTTTTGGCCCAGGATGTGTGGGAGGTGGTGGAGGAATCTAGAAAGGGAGGTTTTATGTTAAAAGAATTGGATAATACTTTCAGTACTTTAGTGCCAAAGAAGGATGATGTAAAGAATTTTGAAGGTTTTAGTCATATTGTGTTGTGCAATACACTGTATAAGATAATTTCAAAGTTCCAAGGATAACTTTAAGAAACCCCCTTTTGGAAAAATATATAAAATCATGGTGAATCCAACATTATTTTAGGGGAAAATTTTTAATTTGAATTGGTGATTTTATTTTTCAAAATAGGAAAAAAGGAATTTCATTGGCGATTTTTTTTTCATCATTTGAAAATTTTGTAAAACGGTGGCGAATCTTTAATTATTTCCAAAATCGTGACCAAAAGTAAAAATATATAGAAACCCTATATTTATATCATCCAAGATACGATAACCCTTTTTAATGATAGTTAGATGATCCTAAATCAATGGTCTAAATCCCATTTCGAGCTAAAAAGTTAAAGTACAACAAGTTGCAAAGAAAGTTTTTGAAATAACAACACTTGTCCACAATATAATCTATTTCAAGCCAAAGATTAGAACCTGGATAAAAAGTTTCTGATGCAGGAGCATCCTGGGTGTATGAGCAATCTTGCATCACCCAAAAATATTTTTATTTTCAGTCTTTTCTATTTTAATAAGGACCAATAGATAGGGAGGTTGCTATTTCTAGGAGCTTTCTATTTCTAGTAAGTTTATCATACGAGCTAGGAATGTTCTCATTTTCTACAGGAAGGTTCATTTTAGAGTTGTAAGCCTACCATAAAAAATCCCATTGCTCAAGCATTAGTATCAAAGAAGTTATTATGGATTTTTGGTGGAAAAATTTGCAAATAAATCTTCAGGCTCACCATTGGAGGCCTTAGAGTGCTCAGATGAGGTTCGAGAACTCAATGGAAGGGTACTAGTACCATTCCAAGCCTATAGATCACGAGCTGGTGTTTCCAAAAAGTGGTTATAATAGCCAATCAGAGCAACAGTTTGTGAGTTATGGCCTTCCAAATTTTGGCTACAAAAATTTATAAAATAATTTGTCAAAATTGTATTTGGCCAACTCTATGTGTATTTCTAGGGTCTATCAACCCTAGGTATTAAGTTTGAGCATCTGGAACCTTCCCAGGCGTCATAGAACTGCCTATTTAAGAAAGGCCTAAACATTGTCTAGGACAGCTCTAGGTGATAGTTCGCAGCTTGTATTGCAAATTATTGTACTAAAGGTGCCCATGTGGGTTAGAATATTGTACTTGTGAATTTTGTAATACCACATTTGTGGCACAAATAAGAAGTCCATATTTTGTTCTCGCATTTGCTATTATTTCTTTGTTTTTGTTATGAGTTTATGGTACTAAGGGAAGCACCTTTCATAATTTCTTAGAAAGTCTCCAAAATAGAGACACTTTTCAAATATATATAATTTACATATAACTCGACTTAAAGTTTTTGCATAGATTGGTGAATGTGACCATCTATTAAGGCATGCCTTGGAATTTGTGGGTGAAATCATTTAGTTTACCACATGGAAAGATTAGATTCCATTAGCGAAGTCATCATCAAATTAAAAATAATAATGTATCAGTATTGGTGATTTCTCTTAGCATGTGACCCAATTTTCATAAATTGCGGTGACATCACCACCCCTAAAGTGTCAAAAAAATTGCCAAATTCAAGGTCCCCAATGAGTAAGATTAGCCATTTGGAGAATATTTTCCACTGAAGTAAACTTTGTTTCAAACGTCATTGCTAATCGAGTCAAGAGGATTCTTAGTGTGGTGAATTGGCTTCTCCCTAGGAAGGTCTATTTATGAAGGGGTGATAATTGATCATAAAATGATTCATTCTATAAGGTTAAAGAAGATGGATATATAAGATGATGGTTAAATTAGACATTAAGTGGGCTTATGATGAAGTGGATAGAAATTTTCTGGTAAGGGTTCTGGATAAGTTTGGGTTTGAATTTAGATGGATCAAATGGGTTATAAGATCTACATCTCAACAACTCAATTTTCAGTTATGGTTAATGGTAGTCCTCAAGGTTTTATGAATCGAGAAAAGTTTTTAAGACAAGGGGACTGTTTTTCCCCGTTTCTCTTTATCATTTTGGTAGAGTTTTTGGGAAGACTAATTGGTAAAAGAAGGGATGAGCTATGGAAAGGTGTAAAGATTGTTGAAGGGGTGAAGGTTGTCTCTCATCTATAGCTTGTGGATGACACTTTTTTAGCAAGGGAAGGTTCAGAAAGGGAGGCCATGTTAATGAAGATTTATATGGTAAAGCTTCAGGCTAGAAAATAAATTGGAATAAATCTGAAATTTTCTTCTTTAATACCCCCTAGTGTAAGCAAAGAGCTATTTGTAGGATCTTGAATATTTGATGTGGGATTTTGCCAATGAAATATCTTGGGATTCCTTTGTTTCAAGGGAGAAATAGGGTTGATCTATGGAAAGGTTTGGTGGAGAAATGTTTGAAAAGGATGGAAGATGGGAAGAGAGATGGTTAAAGGGAGATGGTTAACCTCAATAGGGTGTATTTTGATGTTGAAGTTGGTTGTTTCTGTGGTTCATATTTTCTCAGTGATGTGTTTAAACATTCATACAAAAGTTAATTAGGGTATTGAATAAAAAATGAGGAAATTCTTTTGGAATGGTTCATTGGAGAGTGATAGGATAGCTTTGCTAAGTTGGGATAAAATATGTCAACCAAAAAAATGGGGTGATGCAAGGTTAAGGGATTGGAATTTAATGAATTTAGCTCTTGGGTCAAAACTTGTTTGGCAGATTTATGGGTACCTTGATCAATTATAGACTAAAATATTAAGAGCCAAATATTTGGATTCAAATGATGGGGAAACTATTCTGACAATTCAAAATCCTATTAAAGGATCGGCTATCATGAATTTTATTATCTCCTATAGAGATGTGGTCTCTAATCATGTCTCATGGAGTATTGGAGATGGTAGGAAAGCTCTCTTTTGGGATGACTCATGGAATGGTTATGCAATGCTCAAAGAAGAGTGTCAAGATGAGAATTTGAAGAGAGTTTTGTGTGATGGATGGAGTGTGAATATTTGAGACTATGTGTTTGAAATTGAAGGTCCCCTTAGGAAAGAATGGAAGTGGAAGGAGTGGAGAGTCAAGGGGTTATCTATTCAACAACAAGCCTATTTGAAGGCTTCGTTCTTGTTAAAGAAATTTTTTCTAGTTGATGAGGAAGATGAAGTTAAATGGTGTGCTTCATCTTCAAAGGAGCACTCAGTTAAACTAGGTTATGAATCGTTGGCACAGAGGAGATTGGCCACATTTGAGGCTAGAGATTTATGTTGGCATAAGGATTGTCTTCCAAAAGTTGGCTCATTTGCTTGGCTTGCAGTGTAAGGAAGGATTCTAATAGGGGAAAGGAGGAAAAGATTAGGATTTTATGGCTCATCTATATGTGGTATGTGTAATAAAGGGGAAGAATCTATTGATCGTCTACTGCTAAATTTTGAGGTGGCTTCAGCTTGTTGGAGAACTATGTAGAGTAAGCTTGGATGGCAGGGACCTTGGATGGCTACTTTGCAAGAATTTTTTATTTCATGGCCTCATATTAGACATGTTGCTATGTTAAGAAGTGTGTGGAGGTTATGCCCTTCAATAGTGATTTATAAAATTTATTGGCATATAGTTTCAAACATCCTTGGATTTCTTCTTTTTTGACCCTCAAAATTGGCTCACTGATATTATCCTTTACAACCCTTGCAACTAAATCATACCTCTCTGCAATTGACAACAACAACTCTCCATTGAGGAACACATTTGGAACTACCATTTTTCCCAAATGATTTTCCAAGTATTGGATGTTAGGTTTGCAAAGTTGGTCTATCCATAGAACTTCCTAAATACATCTAAAAACTTTACTAGTACAAAAGCATTTGAAATATGGTCATTTTTATTGTACAATCCTTCATCAACCTTTCAACCCTAAACTTGGTTCGACCCATTATATTTTTCATTTGTGGAGTTCTTCAATTGATCTAAGAAATTCTCAAATATATTTCTCTTGAGGTAATACCTATGGCTTGAGTGTTATCTTGAGGGAGGCATGGTTAATTTTTAGGGCTTCCTATAGAATCAATTTTAAGTCAAAAAACTAGGATATTTTGACCTTAAAATATTTATTTTGGACAAAACCCTCCCAATTTCATAAATTCATGATACCACAACCCTTTATTAGCCAAATACCTACAATTCCTCACATAAATACAAATAATTCACCTAGAAATTAGATAAACTAACTCAAAGAATGAAAACCATACTTATAAACTTTTTGCACACCACAACATTGAATTGTGTATGACAAATTCTTCTTGGACTAGCTAGACAACTTTAGAGCATTTTTGAGACCCTAAAGAATGTAGAATGAATCAATAAATGACTCATTCATAAAAAATTATTACCATATCAGCTACTTTATCCACCACTAGTTCATTCAAGCAAACAAACAACTTAGAAACCTTAAGTTTAGCAGTTTGAATCTCCACTATAGATCTTTACTAAATCAACACCACTAGATGATTGTGGGAAGTCCAACTTACTTTGACCACCAACTCACTAAATGAGACAAACAATAGACCAATAAGAATTCACCAAATCATAAAAAGCACTAAGATAAGTTCTCAACCCACTATATCTTAAGCGTTGATTTCTAGGGACACTTGTCTCATTCTCATGACCTTAGGCTAGATAACCATCATGCATCCTTTATCATGGGATCACAATAGTTGTTGATGTTAATAGGAATTTTACTTTCATAGAGACACAAGGGCTACATAAACATCAAGAACATTTATCATTAGATTATAAGTTCGCTATTGATTTCTACCATGTACTAACATATGAGATCATTAGTTTCTTGCACTTTATCTTTAATATAAATCGTCGATGAAAACATGAAGAAAATTTACCAAGAACCCAACTAACCATCAATTGCTACCTATGACCTTCCTCAATGCCACCTCACACTCACTCACTAGCCCAAGACATGTGGTGACATCTCATAATCCTAAGTAATATAAACACAATCACTTTTTATCACATATCACGATACCCATCGATCTTCTTAAAGATATAACTACTAGGAAAAAATGACATGAAGTATTTTTGGGCATCTTCACTTACACATTAAAAGATTACCATCCAATTTTACCAAGTGTAGAAATAAGGAGACTTTAGTAGATCAATCTTTAACCATAAAACACAAAGGATATAACATAAAGTTTTAACGAATGATGTTGGTGAAAAAGAACATGATAAATGATATAGCTTCACCATCCCATGAACACAATGGGCCCTATGGCTTCATCATCATGAGATGATGATGCAAATAAGAATAAGACACATAGACCTTCGATAGAAAAAGTGATAAGGACCCTCTCTATCATATAAAACAAAGGAAAGACTTAGCTAAAGTAAATAAAGGACTGCTTGACTTAGGGAAATGACTTAAGGCTTCAGTAAAATATTAAAGGGGGTCTCAACTTAAAATTCTTAAATGCTAGGACCTAAAAGGGAAGTCCCCTTCTTGAGACTTAATGACCCGTACTTAATTCTCTCTCCCCCTCCCTCCCTTCCTCCCTCCATCCCTCCTTTGAAGTTTTGTCTACCTTTTCTTGTGGCATTTTTGTCTCTCTCATCTTTGCATTTTTTTCCTTTGCAAGTTAATTTATGTGTGTCATTAATAACTATTGATTTTGTTATGTGATAAATATTTCCAAAAACTAGCCTATATTCCTAAAGAGACATCACAAAGTTCCATATATCTCACATAAAAGACTACGTATGGAAATGTAAATGATCTTCAATTCTTTACCCTAAAAGAAAAGTTGGCATTATGGAAATGTAAATGATCCTCAATCCTTTACCCTAAAAGAAAAGTTAATACTATGGTCCAAATGTAAATGATCCTCAATCCTTTACCTTGAAAGAAAAGTTAACATACGTGTTCCCCTCTTAATACGTAATGAACTATGCTAACTTTCTTAATTGGTGGGGTGAGCAGTAATAGATATTTAGTCAATAAATGAACTTGTGTATTAAACCAATCACTTTAAAGATAGTTAATGATACATTATTTAACTTATTTGACTTAGAAGTCTAGATGAATAATTTTGTACGTATATTATATTGATGTAGCTAACCATAATATATTTGATATTAAAGTAACTAAAAGAGTCTAATCTTAAACCAAACTCTTAGCACTTCTTAACAATTAATTAATTGCAAATTAGTATTGATATAAAATCATCATTATAATATCTTACTTTCAAATATTAGAAAAGTCAATTTTAAAAGCATTTGAACTTTTATTGGCTTGCGAGAGGGATATAGATCAACTCGTCCCTGCTGATCAATCGAACAAGAAGCACAAATATGGTAAAAAAAGCCATGCATAGCATAACATAGAATGGATAACACAGTTCAAGGAAACTTAGAGCAATGTACAATGCACAAAACAAGGATTATCTTATCACTACATAAAAGCTACAGTCGTGTGACCGTCCATGAGTTTGAAATAGCTTATATAGTACAGCTTATATTTGTCTGTCCCACCACCATTTTCAACCAAACTACCAATAACACCATAAAGTGTTAAATAGCTATATTTATTCCATGGAAGTTGGCCTCTTGGCAAAGAGACGAATGGGCAGACCACCTTCCATGTGAGGAATAGGAAAGAAAGTGATTCTCCCCTCCTTAACAATCTCCCACCTGCAACAATTTCTTCACACTTCACTAAGAAAGTATTTGAATCTAAAATATTTTGAACTGTTTAGATGGTATGTTTAAAATTTTACTAATCTCATATTAATATATTATACGTTTTATATATCTTGATTTTTTATCTAAAAATACATTTTTTTAGAATATATAATGATTGAAGTCTTAAAAAATTATGTTAAAAAAGAATTAATTAAGGAGGGCTAGTTCAAACATTTTTGATAGAATCTATTAGTTTTATATTATAAATACAATAAGATCTATATGTTCTATTAAAAAAATAGACTGATTCAAATGTGTAGGTTTTCAGTCAAACTCATTGACCTATGTTTCATGAGTAGTGGTTCACAGCAAAGAACTAAAATTCGAATTGGATAGATGGGCAAGGCTGATTGGACTCTCCTAGGTTACCAATGGACAAAGTGGAAAGACCCTTGAAATCTAGAGATTTTAATGATTTAAGACTTATTTCAAACACCTTTTATTGAATGTAACTTAAACACACTATAATATCATCAAATAGAAGCTAAAGCCTAACATACATAAACAATAAATCCATGAGATATGTAAAAATATTTGATGATTTTTTGGTAACCAAATGTCGGCAAAAATTGGCCAGGCCAAGCGAATCACCTAAGCAGGATGAATAGCAGCCATTTTTGTTTTTCTGGGTCACACTAACCCATCTCTCATGAGAATGAATGGAATACTTAACACTCATCCCAGTACTACTCCAACTCTAGCAAGCTTAACTATGAGATTTCTTAACCATGGAGGAAACTCCATAATTAAGCCAGCTAGAGCTGGAATAGTACTGGGATGTGTTATTTCATTCATTCTCATGAAAGATGGGTCCGCCTGAACCACTACTCATAAAACATGGGTCAATCAATGACTCAAAACCTACACAGTTGAATCCTCATAGCAATATCACAATTTGACTTGCTGTAAAAAATATCTTCTACTACTCAAAAAATAGACTTTCAAAATCATCTGTACAAATCAAAATTTAAAATATAATTTTTTACAAAAATTCTAAACTTATATCTGAACAAACCCTTCTTACCTAAATTTTGTTACAAAATAGTGAAGAAAAAAAGAAATGCTCATTCTAGCCAAGTCAGCTCCTGGACACAACCGCCTTCCTCCTCCAAATGGAGAAAATAGCATATCATAGTTCTTCCACAGTAGTTCTTCCTACATAAATACTGAGAATTATTAACAAGTAAAATTAACAAAAGTTTTTTAATAAATACAGTGAGCTGTGATGGAAAAATGAGCTAATTCAACAAGAAAATGACTACTCAATTTCATCCGATCTATAACTAGATATTTTTACTTTATAAATAAAATTTATGTATTAAGAGAAAAGAAGATAATGATAAAATTAATATAAATAATTATATATATGATTCATCAGTAGTTTTTACTTTATCTTTTTCTTGCCAACGCCAGGGATGGAATTTGAGAGGATCGTTATAGAGTTTTCCATTCATATGGACCGCATAGAAAAATGTCATTACTCCCCATCCTTTAGGTATCACATAGCCTGAGAATACAAAAAGTAAGAAAAAGATTTCAAAATAATTGAAATATAAAGAATAGGCTAAAAATATGTGTAGAATGGCAGTGCATGAATATTACCTTTAGCTGTAACTTCTTGTGTTGTTTCTCTTACAAGCCCTACTGCTATGCTTGACAACCGAAGAGATTCGTTTATAATCTGACCAATAAAAATTGATATTAATATTTCACTTCTTAATATTAATATCTCATTTCAATTGAGATGAGCCTACAACGTATCTTTAAATTGTAAGCTTCTCAACTAATTATTTATCGATATATATAAATAATTGAACTTATATATGGTAGCCAAGATAATTAATCATATGCTTTGCAATTGTTCCTTTCTTTCTAGTAGAATCTTGAATATAATATGTGACCTTTGTCAATTTTTATTCAAAATAATTCAGTTTATATGAATCTATATTAATTGTTTTTAAAAGAAAATTACAAATGAGTTATTTTTTAATCGTTTTTAAAAAGAAAATTACAAAGAAACATTTTGTTTCTCAAAAATATCTACTGATCATGTTCAAATTAATCATGGTTCTTAGAAAAATTACATACACATTGAGTGAACTTCATCTTTTTATAGTCTTCCCACTGAAGTTTCTCATCTCCTCTATCTTTTTGAATTGTTTCATGCTCCTCCTGCGAATACATACAAAAGGGTAAGAATAAATGAAGCACTTACTGATAAATCATTCAACTGATTATTAAAAGTAGTTTAACTTACCGTAAGTTGGTCTAAGGCTTCTTTAGAATGAGAAAGGAAATGAATAGCTATAGCCATTGTTCTAGAGGCAGTCTCATAGCTTGCAACCAGCAAAATAAAAAGAAAGTCAGCAGCAATCTCCTTTGGAAGATTCTCCTCATTTACAAGCTTAGATAGCAAATCATCTCGAGGATTTATTTTCCTCTCATCCATGAGCTTGTAAAACTTGCCACTCAAAATCCTTCTGGCTCTCAATCCTCTTGCATAAGCACAACCCAGTATCTCTAATGGAACTGAAACAATCCCATTTATCAAATCTGTCATGAGACTGCAGAGCTCATCTGTTTCTATATCTTCTGACACATTTAGCAAGTGCTTGGCCATCACATTCAAAACTAACTGCACATGTTTAAAAAAGAGCCCAAAAGCCCAATATTAGTCTGAAATATTGGATTTCTATAGTCTATAATGGCTATTGTATTATATTTCTAGATTCAATAGTGTAGAATTTGTTTTCATCAACGTTGAAATTTAATCTCTAGAACTGTCTGAAACATTGATATAAATAAATTATGTCTCTTAAATCTTGATAATAGATAAAGGAATGTAATATGAAACTTTGATACAAATAAATTATGTTTCTTAAATCTTGATAATAGATCAAAGAATATAATCTACAACTTTGATATAAATAAATTTAAAGCAATTGAATTCTAATATACAACTGAATAATTCAATATATTTTTTTCTAAATTGCAGTGATTCAACAGCACATCGCCATTGAAAAATAATGAAAATCCAGGGAAAAAAGCTAAAACTAGACAAATGAATAAATATACTTGCCCTCTTGCACTCTGTTTGAAGAACTAATTCTCTTGCTTCCCACTTTGTCATGGTTTGCTTGAATACAACTTGAAGGGCAGGAATGAAATTTCTTCTCAACTTTTCATTGGTTAGTAAATTAACAGCACTTCCATGGAGTTGTCTGTGCAGATCTCCTGTGACTGATAACATACTAAACTTACCCATCAGATCATGAAGTGATTTGAAGTAACTTGCTTTGAACAATCGTCCTTCATTTTGCAAAACAAACTTGTTGAAGTCAGGATCCACAGACACAACCGTTGGCCTTCCAAATAGATTGCACGTAACCATTTCACCATGTCTGCAATTACAATCAAAACCAAATACGGTACATAAATATTTGTAGGAGGTATTTTAATAAAAAAGTCTGATCTTGATATTATTTTGATTCAAGATGTTTCATGAGTGGAGGTTCACAAGAACCCATCTCTCATGACAAATGGTTATACACATAGCTCTTATTGCATCTAGGTGATGCTCACACAGGAGAAGCATTGGGTCTTTCTATAAATGTCACCCTTCTCAATACTACTCCAACTCAAGCGCACTCAATGATCAATAGGTGATCTTCTAGGAAGGTCTAATATCTTACAAAGTTTTTGAGTCAAACTCATTGACCCACCTTTCATTAGTAGTGGTTCACAAGAAGCCATCTCTCCTGACAAACGGTACAAATAACACTTTGTGTATCTAGGCGAAGCTAACATAGGTGAGACATTGGATCTTCTTGGGATGTCACCCATACTACTCCAACTCAACTTCACTTAGGCAATCTCCTAAAAAGACTTAATACTTCACACCTAAATACAATAAGAACTATGTAATATATTCAATCTCATGAAAAATAGATTCTTGTGAACTAGTGCTCATAAAACATATATCATATTCAATGTCATGAAATACAAACTCATAAAACATAAATCAATAAATCTGATACAACTGAATCCCGTATCTAAACCAAAATAAAAACAACTACAATTTCAAATTCAGTAGTAAGTTGATAAGCTTACGGAAGTATGTATTTGTGAAGAAATGTAAGAGGGTCAGGCTTGGCCATGTAATAGAACCATAAGAGAGTATGACCAAGAAAAGGCCAACCTTTGGAAGTAGGAGGTACTTTCTTCTCCTCTTCCTTAGAAAAATACAGCAGATTTGAGATTTTAAACTTGAACAAACATAGTGTGAGGGAAAATAACAAAAGATATCCCACAACTAAAAATAGAGGAGAAAAGTAGATGGATTCTTCCATGTTTTCTCTAACACTTCTAACCAGTTTCAGAATAGGAAATAAATTTCAGAGCTGGTGCAAGCAATTTAAAAGCTGAAACTCAATAAAGTACAAATTATGTAATCGGTAAAAACGATTTAATGATCTGCCGCACCATCCAATAAAATGGTGGATTAAAAAAACAAAATTGTTCATTTCTTTCGTATCATTCGATGAAATGATTGCAATTTTTAAAAGATATCTGAGAGGCTTTCGATGCAACTCTACAAGGAAAAAGTTAATAAGTTTCCAAAGCTATTTTAAGTTTTGGTTTTTAGTCATTATTAAATATTTGTAGAAGTCAAAGCAAAATATTATAATTATATGTTTTTATAAAAAAATTAAAATTAAAATTAATATGAGTTTTAATATATAATAATTATTATTTATATTGTAATTTAATAGATTAGATTTTATAAAAAAATTATGTTTGAGAAATCAAGAGAGATTGTCTTCAATGTAGGTGAGAGAGATTTAACTTACATTGAATCCAAGACACTCTCTCTTACACACTCATTTATCGTTTAAAATTTTTAAACATTTATATTTTTTCTTTATGAGATATATTATATATGATTACATTGATGACATTTAATCACTTTTCTAAAATTTATTTTTGTCATTATTAAATAGTTGTGAAATCAAAGTAAAATATTATAATTATTTATCTTAAAATTTAAAATTTGTTTTTTATAGCAATGTATGTAAATGGAAAATTAAGAAATGTCATTTTTAAATGTCTATTTTTTATAGATATTTTTTATTTAAGTGAACTAAGTACACCTACAATGCTATCTCTTATACATTTGGTTTTTTTTTTACAAATGATTGTTTTTAATTTAAAGACAACTCTATGAGATCCTTGCCTGTAATTACAAACGGAAAAGAAAAAAATTGATAGTAATTGATAGACATTGGTTTGAGAGAAATCGAGAGATGTCATTTTCAAAGTGGTTATTATATATATTTGTGATATAACATGATTTTGAATATATCCACAATAATATCTATTGGTGTCTTTTATATCATTTCTTATAAATGTTAGTAATATATATAATATTATATATATTTGTGATATGTGATTTTGAATATATCCACAATAATATCTATTGGTGTCTTTAATATCATTTCTTATAAATGTTAGTAGCATATATACTTGTAACATATAAACAACATCATTATTATTTTGCAAGTGTCTAAATTATTTGTTATATAAAATAATATTAGGCATGGACTAGAAAATAGTAGATAGATATAAAATCAATCTTTGAGACAAAGTAGAAAGCACAAAATATATAAACAAAAAGGCTTTTAGAAAGCTAATAAAAAAATAACAATGAGGAAGGAGAAGAGCTCCCATCATCTTGCTTATTTCCCACAAACACAATATCTCATACCTATTAAATGATTTAGAAAAAATATTAATAATTATTTAACATTTTTTTTAAAAAAATAGAATCTCTAGAATATAGAAGCCTTTATCTTAATCCTTTTTTCAATATAGCTTATAAATTTTTTATAGAATTAAATATAATATCCATTTACAAATAAAATCTCTTAAATAAAAGACAACAAAAAAGTGCAAAGCAAGTGTTGGGATGACTAATAGGAAACACGATGGAAGAAACTTTTTGACTAGGGCTAATAGGATACCCTTGGGTCAAATAAGGTAAATTCATTGTGAAGGAAGGGGGAGAGAACATACCAAGGGCTCCAAACATGACTAATAGATAAAGGTGGTGGAAAAATCATGAAAACTTTTGATCTATACAAAAAGAATCCTAATTTTCCCAAATCCATTGACAAAGAGGCACAAACACATTGTAATATAGGGCATTGAATAGAGAAAATCACGAGCTCAAGGAAAATTTGAAAACCATTACTTGAGTAAGGTAGAGTCGAAGATGTGCAAGATAGGACTAGTCAAGAAGGAAATCCCAATCAAACAAGAAATGAGGGCCTTGATGAAAAGAGTTTAAACAAAGGAAAAACTATAGATTCACAACATTACCAAAAAATGGAATAGAGGGAAACAAAAAAGAGTCCCCTATTCCCCTTCCTTATCAAGAACTCATCAAGAAACTTAGGGCATTGGTATGACTAGTATTGGAAAAATGAAACCATGGAATGGAGGGGGTTGCCCATCCTCTAATTAAAAATTGTAATGAATACAAGAATGTAATGCTAGAAAATTATTTTATAAACCCAAACCTTTGATATCTTTCTCTATTTTTCTGATGATTACCACTCAATGTCAATATTCTACATATATATGCATTCTTAAAAGTCGTGTCCCTTTATTATTAATATTGTTAGAAATAATAAAATCAAAATGAACTAAAAATAAAGAATTATAATTTAATCCAAGAGATTTTTGGATGAACATAGTTACCATATTTTATAAGAGCTTTCCAAGATCAACACAAACGAGAAGACAAGGATTTTGAAAGGAGAAAGCAAAGAAAACCCCTTGTGAACTATATGAATGAGGCAAATGCTTAAGAATGAAGAAAGAGAGAGAAGGAGACAATGTGGAGCCATAGGGCTCATTACATGAACTACATTGTGATTGTGTGTTTAGAATGAGAGAGAAGCATCTCTTATAAAGAGATGAGAAGAGGAGTTGTTTGTAACTCCCAAGTGAATGATTGCCACATTCATAAGTGTGTGCATAACAAGTGTCATAATCCTCTTAAGGAGGAATAAACTATTTTCCTTAGTAAAAAAATTACAAAAAAGACTTGTCCTCACATGTGGACTAGAGGACAAACAACATAAGGGATACCTTGGTTTATCCCATTTAATAAATACAACCAAGGAAAGATTACCAATTCTAACAAATATTAATTATATTATGTTAATAATATAATAATTATATTAATAATTAATAATTATATATATTTATTATTTATTATTTTATTTAATATTTTTATTTTTATTTCATAATATATTTACTAAATATAAGTTAATATATTTTTATTCTCATAGTTTTATAATAATATCTTATGCAATATTGCAGTGTGATTATAATAGCTATATCATTATTTTTCATATATATAATTTATCCTTTTAGTATTACAACTTTATATATATAATAGTTATTTTTTATTAAATCATATGTCAAGGTGGGGATATCGCAATCTATCTCTCTCGAATTTTCTTGTCCTTAAGCAATATCACTCATACATAACCTTTCACAAATACAAAGTATATTTTTAGATGCAAAAATGTGTTAGAGTAATAAAAATATTTTCTTATTAATTAAATCATATTGATTTAAATGCTGAGTCACTTATTATCTATGTTTTACTTAAGTTAAACTTTAGGCATATAATAATTAATTCTTTTATTAATTATTATCATGCAACCTAGGTTTTACCTTTTACGATTTTTTATCTCCTTTATAAGGATGATCTTTCTTTGTGAACATTAATTCACTTTTGATAATAGCAATTTATCTTTGTGCTCATCAAGAATGTCTCATTTGTAGATCTGAGAAATCTAGCCTCCATAGGTTTTGTTTCTCTCTTTCTGCGGCAGGTGTTTACATACAAGTGATTCTTGGGAGTTGTGGGGTTGACATTTCATCAACTTCAACATGGTATCAGAGCTTCAAGTCTTCATGCCCATTGTCTTTTTATGAGAGGTTAAGCTTGGCTTTCATATTTGTGTTTTTTTTTTCTTTCAGAGGGTTTCATTTTTTAGAGCTTTTTTGTAATTGATCTGGGGGGGGTCACCAATTTTGTGCCTTAAGTGTTTGTACAAGCTAAGGATGTGAATGGGATGATACCTAGTGAGAAGTATAGTAGGTTCTCCTCATCTTCATGAGAGGGTATTTTGGTTCTGCATGTTTCACATTCAGGTTCTGGGGTCTAAAGTGACCAATCTAGAATAACTCAATGCTTGAGGGTCTGTGGTCTAATGAGAGACTAGTCTAAGATAACTCAAGTAGTTTGACCATATGACGACACTCCCTAGTATGTACTCCACAAATTTTTTTTATTTGCCTCTAGTGGTGCAGTTATTAATGTTGTATTTATTTTTGGTGTTTACTTTCATTGATGGTGATTGGATGAATTTACTTTTATTGATGGTGATTGGATGTACTTACTTTCATTGATGGTTATTGGTGATTCATGGTAATTGTACTTTTAACATGTGTCTTTTGACTTGAGTTGGGTATCTTTTGTGGACTTTATCTCATGATTTTGGTACTCAATATATACTTGGTATATGTATGTTGAATTGGTATGTGGTGTTGGTATTGGATGATTGTTATATCAACTTTGATTATATTTTCTTCTTGAGTATTTTGTATTACCCTTAAGGTAGATTTGGCTATGAGGATTCCTTGCCTAGGAATGTTTTATGGTTTGATTAGTTGTATGTGGATCACTCATTATCTTCCCTACATGGTGGGAGTGGAAGCTTGACTACGTAACCACACAGTCCAGAGGTAGTGACCTCTTACCATTTGGGTCTCCCTCAGATTTACAAATGTTGGAAGGTCGATGATGTAGTTGTATCTTTATCATTTTTATCCCTATCTTGGAGACTTCTATTTAGTTGATGTATTTATATGTTATCATGTATCTTGTATTTTGATGTACTTCTATCTATTCTCGCATACCCTGCAACATGTGCAGTGGATGCTATCCATTAGATGTATTTCATTGTATCAGTTGTATTCAATCATTTTCTTATGAGATTCATATGTTATATTTTTATGATTATGGACATTGTACTTAAGACTTCAATAATTAATTCAAAAAAAAAAATGTGACTCAATGTGAAGGAACCTCTAAGGAATGAAATCTATATTGTAATTGCATGTGTAAGTTTGTGTATATTGCTTTCACATTGTTACTTTGATGTTGTATAAACTTTAGAAGAAGAAAAATAGTTCAGTAAACTTTGTAACATATTAGGTTTATTTGTTTTGGGTTCTTGAGTGAGGCATTACATCCTACGTATGTATTGATGTTTCAAATGACTACTTAGTATTCTTTTTTCTTATTACTAAATGGTAAATTTTTTATTGACATTTTTAGTACTGTTCCATTGCCCTTGAAATCAAATAGATTTCTTAACTTATTTCCTCAATGACATGCTTCATGAAAAATGGGTCTGACATGAATACACTTCTATATTTGTTTCTTGAGAATTAAATTATATTTATAAGTTTTAAAAAAACCTTTCAAATTATCTTCTCTAGTGTTTTCCAAAGATTCTACATTTCTTATATATGCAATGCCAGCATTAATCAAGTGATTCTCTTCCTTGTCAGTGATCTCACCCCAGGATTCTTTGAATCTTCGAGCCAATTTTATATAAAAACCTTTCCTTTTTCTCTTGTTGTTTGAAAATCATCACAATTTTTTAATGAAAAATGCATCTATCAATAAAAGAAAAAATGTACTTAAGAAAAAAAAAATTCCAAGATATGCACTAATTTATAATAAGGTGTCACTTGTCTTCGTGAATATCAAGCACATAATCATTGGCAGAGAAATTCAAAGATGTGAATATAGATCCATGTAAACTCACTAAAAATTATAATTTCTCACCATTGCAAGCATTGTTCTCCTTACAACATATTTTGTACCATTCTGACTCTACCATATAACTTAAGTCGATAGTGCTCAACTCTACATTGAGTTTCTTAATGATCATATTTTATTCATTTTTCACTTTAGCGGAAGAATTTAAGATAGTTTGTAATCTTGGATTTATCATGGCCTCATCAATATTTTCAAACATATGGCCATAATCTAACTAGTAATCCTTATTGGCTTTTCTTAATAAAATGTAGCAACTTGCTCCAATGGGTTGAACAAAGCATATAAGTAATGAATAGTACATATGAAGTATCATGACTAGGTTCTCTAATGTAATTGTTTTGCTATTGCAGATGTGCATTTCAGGACATGGTTGAGAAGAAACAAGTAGGTTTTTGATAAAGAAAATTGTGATGCTTAGACATAGTCAATGTTCATTTTGCTCTACTAGTGAGGTACTATTACATCCAAAGCCTTGGTAATAGATCCATAGGTGCAAGATACATCATAGGAGGAATAAAAAACTAGTAATAACATGATAAATATGAAAAAAAAAATTGAAGAAATTCTTTTTAAAAATAGAAAATGTAAAATTTTAAAATTCAGTAACGGCCACTACCAATTGTCAAAGTGGAAGATTCAAAAAACCTCCTAAGAAGATGCTACTGACGTGTGACAAATTCTTATGCTAGTTAAACCTTAAGACTTAGAAAAATTATTCATCAAATATTTTAGACCTTAATACATCAAATTATATTTACTAAAACATTTTAAACTAAACTATGGTAAAAAATAAATGGTGCATTTTTATTGATACAAGATTGATCTCGCGTTTTCAAATGCTCCTACATCAATATGTGACACAGAAAAATGCCACAAACAAGGATACTCAAGAATAGTCTCCATGATCATGGGCTTGGGGGAAATCATCTTCACAAATCTAGCATTTATATTTCTAAGGAACTTGGCCATCTCCTCCAATTTCTTTCCACCATGACCAATATTCAGTAAACTTGATAACAATGTAGGATGTGTGGTGTTGATCCATGTTTTATGACCTACCAATAGTCAAACAAAATACTGAAATCTTATCCTCTCTTGAATAAAGTCTTGTTTATGCTAAGATTGGTAGAAGATCATATGATGACTTCAAGGTTCCTTCAAAGTCATGTCTTAACTTTGGATAAGCTCGATGGTTAATGTTATTTCTAATGATTGCGAGGGGCCTTACATATCTTTACTCTAATTCATTTCAAGCTATACTAAATGTGGGAGCTATCTAAAGTATTTTCAATGAAGTATTTTTTTGGGATTTTTATGAAGTATGCAGAAATAAAATGGGATAGGATTTAGAAATTATATTCTAATCCTAAGGGCAATGATGACAACAAATGGTGCTCTAGTGGACAAATTTTAAATTTACCAAGCTTTGCATCACCAAGTTATACTACAAATACGTGTGAACAAGTGTAATATTCAAGGGTTATGCCAAAGATTTTCATTAAAATATGCATGAAAGGGTTCAGGTTAACTTTGCACAATGATTTAATCACTAAAATGTCAAAATTATGAACCAAAGCAATTCATCAATACACCATCACATTCTCCATTGCATTCAAAACACTTTAACTAAACTAAATGTAATCTAAGGGAATTTAAGAGAACAAGCAAGCAACAAGATACATCAAGCATTCACCAAGATTCAATGAAAACTCTATAATCTCAGTAGCTCATAGAAATAATCTCAAAAAATCCTCCCTTTACAAAAGAGTAGTAAGGCCTTTATATAGGTCCTAGATTAATATGGATGTTCTGGATGATCACAATAATCAATGGCTTAGATCATGCCACATCAACCCTAATTAGGGTTAGGGAAAGAAATTGAATCTACATTAATACAATAAGAAATCCACTACTATAGTGTGTAATAAATGCCCACTATGAATGCTTGTTTAGGAAGGGAGTGGGGTGTAAAAAATGACCACTAAGAACACCCACTATGCATTAAATTCTCTATTCTTGATTCCCCCACTTGAAGGCATTGAATTGACAAACACTATCTCCAACTCTTTTGTATAGATTCTTGGTGCCGATTCTTGATTGAATTCTAGAATTGCAACTACTCTTTCTACCTTTCCTAGAATTTCCTCCCAATCTAGTAGAAAATCTTGAGTGGCATGCATAATATTTGGGAAGATGGAAAAGTTCTCAAAATCATCTCTTTCAAAAACATTCAACTAAAATAACTCCTTCAACTTGACTTTTGAATTGTATGTTGTCATTTCATCCTCTACCAATCTCTATGATAACAAGGATGCAATTATGTTGGACACCCCCATTTTGATGTTGTCAATCACCCCTTTCCATTGAGCAGATTTCTTGGTGAAGCTCTCAAACATTTCCTTAGTTGTGATCACTGTATTGTACCATTGAAGGAAATCACAAACATCTCCTTCGTTGATAACTCGATCATTAATCAATGCTTGCTTTGAGGTATCCATTAGATTTTGAATATTGGAAATCATTTCATCTTGGTAAATATGTTCATCCTCCCATGATTCCTCCATGCACTAGATCCTAGAGAGTACAACTAATTCCCTAGTATGTATTTTCACCAATTCTTCTGCATGTTTGAATGCTTCTTTCTGAATTCTTTCAACCCAAATCTTTGTACCTTAAGTAGTCTATTTGATCTTCTAGATATCATCTACTACTTCAGCTAAAACACTCGTCAAAGAGACAAATGGTGTGTTGAAAATAGATTGATACAAGTATGATAAATGTGTTTCAATCATTATTTTGTCACTTATGTCAAACCCACTACTTGTTGATAAGACAATTGCTTATATGGTTTGAGTACTATTATTTGCTTGATTGATGAAGATGATTTGATCAAATGAGGTAACAATAACACCTAGAGGAAAGGTTGAGCTATGATATGAAAAAGAAGTACAAGGATCAATTAAGACAGTGATATTATAGTGCATTAATAATCTACTTAAGGTTACAAATAATGGATACACTAATTAAGTTTAAAGGAACAAGTTAAACAAAGTTTGTCTGCCAAGCTTAACATTCTACACAGTAGGTGCCAAGAAAAGTGTTAGGATTTAACCACAACTAGAAATAATAGTCACATGCAAATATAACCAATATCAAAAAATAATAGATCGCACATAAGAGGACACAGGGCACCAAGATTTAATGTGGTTCACCCAATCCCTGGGCTATGTCCACCAACAACAAGTCCAATATTATTATTATCCAATTGCTACAACCTTATTACAATCTATAATTCTTTACATCTCAATACCATTGCAAGAACCAATTTTTGCATCACACCTTATGAAAATCCCTAACCCTAAGCCTTTTTATACAAGTTTTTTGTTTCTTACAAAATTAGGGCTAAAATAATAGAAAAAATAATAATTGATGCCTTTTACAATATAAGATTATTTTTGGCTTCGAGGGCTACCCCAAAAAACCCCCACATGGGTGTTTTCCCTTGACCCCACCCTATACTACGACAGGGAGTGCACCTAGGGTGCTACCCCAGGACCCCATAGGGGCATTTCCCCTTGACCTCATCTTGGGGGTGCTGCCCCCAAACCCCTATAGAAATAATATGGGGAGAAAATTGCAGTGAATAAACCTCCAAGTCTGATTAGCCTCTACATCACAATAATCTCCTACTTGGAGACTGATCAAACTCCACAACAATAACCTCCCACTTGGAGACTGAACATAGCACCACTAAAACCTATAGCTCCCACTGGAATATATCAAACCACCTTGGACTCTATTTTTCTTTTACTTTGTTTAGTCTAGAAGACCAACTGAAGTTGAAGAGGAGTTCAGCTTCTCCCTTCTAACTAACTTAGTAAACATATATGTTGGATTAGCATCTGTATGGATCTTCTCTAGCTTTAATTGTCCATCATCCAAAACTTTCCGAATGAAAGGCACTACAATTGTATGTGTTTTGTCTTTGAATACAAAGCTGAATTCTTTGCAAGATGAATGACACTCTGACTATCTGTAAACAAATAATTATCCTTCTGAGGGTATCCTAATTCTTCTAGGAAGACCTGAAGTCATATCATCTCCTTGACTACCTCTATAGAAACAACATACTCTGCCTCTATAGTGGATAAAACATTAACCTTTTGTAACCTAGAAACCCAGCTCACAGTTGCCCCACCAATAGTAAATACATAACTTGTAGTACTTTGCCTAGCATCAATATCCCCTGCCAAATTTGAGTCAACATATCCATGTAAATTAGTAGTAGAGCCCCCAAAGTGTAAACACTTACTGGATGTTCCTCTCAAATATCTGAGAATCCATTTAATCACATTCCAATGCTCAATTCTTGGATGACTCATATACCTGCTAACAACTTCCACTGCATGTGCAATATCTGGCCTTGTACATACCATACATCAAGCTTCCTATAGTTGAAGCATAAGGTACCTTGGACATCTTATCCTCCTCTTCTTGTGTCTTGGGACACATCTCCTTAGTCAACTTCAAATGACCATCTAAAGGTGTACTGATAGCTTTAGCATTCTCCATAGAGAAATGTTGAAACACCTTCTCAATATAATCAACCTGAGATAAAGTCAATTTCTTGTACTTCCTATCTCTGCAAATCTTCATACCAAGGATTTGTTTTGCTACCCCCAAATCCTTCATAGCAAATGCATGTGTTAACTGGTGTTTCAGCCCCTTAATGTGATCCATGTTAGACCTAGCTACAAGTATATCATCAATATATAAACATAAAATAATGTAGCTACTATCATATTTTAGGGTAATATATCTAGAAATAGAACTACTCACACCCATTACCAAGTCATTCTAGCTTTCAGGAAAAGAACACAAAATCAAGAGAGCCCTAATTTCTTCATCAAAATTAGTATCCATAGAAGATAACTAACTAGTAACAGTATTAAACTCATTTAAATGATCTACAACAGATCCACCTTTTCCATTTTCATATTAAATAAACACTTCATGAGAAATACCTTGTTTGAAGTGGAGGGCTTTTCATAAAATTTTGCTAGGGTTTCCATTAACTTTTCTGTCATCTTCATTTTTGTAATGTTAAATGTCATTGATGGCGTCAAGAATAATCAAATGCTTCCAAGTGCCTTTCTATCTAAAAGATCTTAGTCCTCATTTATCATAGTTCTCTGGTTTTTAGTTTTTCCTCCCAACAGCTTTCATAAATCTTTTTGATAAAGATAGTCCTCCATTTGTAGCTTTGATAATTGAAAGTTATACCCATTAAACTTGTCAACCCTCAACTTACACTCATCTACCATTTCTCGTACTCAACCATGAGATCTTCCTGTAGAGGATCACCAAAAAAAAAAGTGATGATGGTTTGGCTAAAAAAAATGACGACAATCTGGCTTTGATACCACTTGTTAAGATTTAACCATGGACAGGAATAATAGTTAGATGCAAGTATAACCAATATTAGAAAATAATAGATTGCACATAAGAGAACACAAGACACAAAGATTTAACATGGTTCACCCAATCCCTAGGCTATGTCCACCAACAGCAAGTCCAATATTATTATTATCCAGCGATTACAACCTGATTACAATCTATAATCCCTTACAGGTCAAGACCACCGCAAGAACCAATTTTTGCATCACACCTTATGAAAATCCCTAACCCTAAGCCTTTTTATACAATCTTTTTGCTACTAACAAAATTAGGGCTAGAATAATAGAAAAAATAGTAGCCAAGACCTTTTACAATATAAAGTCATTTTTGTTGTTGCCCAGGACCCCGTAGGGGTGCTACCCCCAAACCCCCATAGAAATAATATGGGGAGAAAATTGCATTGAATAAACCTCTAAGTCTGATTAGGCTACACATCACAACAAAAAATTAGTGTAAGCCAAGTGAAAAATCAATTGGAGCTAAGAAAAGTCAATTTTAGTGTAAGCTGAATGATACAGTGTAAGTTGAGTGAAGATTAGTTGATTTCAAGCACCAGTAAACTTTAGTTTGTACTGAGTGATTTGATAGAGGATGTTGAGCAATGTAGTCTGTGTCAAGCACCAGAAGCAAGGTAATGCTAAGTTTTAGCATTATGAGAAAGATCAAGAATTCGATGAATATAAGCCAACAAGTTTGATTTCTTGAACTATGTGAACCGTGTGGAAGATAAGATTGATGAGCTAGTGGCACAAGATTCATGGTGAACCATTTTGAGTTGAATCCAAAGAGTATCAAAGAAGAAGTTTCTAGAATAGAATGAAATGAAATGATGGATAGATTCGTTGAATCTTAAATAATCTAGCCTAACCGTAAAATAGATGATGGAGGATGAATGACAAAATATCTTAATTCTCTAATTATAGAGATGGTTGGCTAAAAGCAAAGGTTGTCATGTGCGAGAACCTAAGGAAGAAAAGGAGTCTAGGATATTGCTTTATTCAATGACCTAAGAGAAGAGACTACATTGGTAAGCAAAGCAAGTAGGCTTAAGGGTATGGATGCTTGAAGGGTGAACAAGTTATCACAGCTAAAGTGTGTAAAAGCCAAATAGAATGGAGGACTGAAATAGAGATTTGTAATCTGCAAGTTTGTTTTAAGTTGTTATCAAATCAAGCCTTACTGTTACTTTCAAATCATTATATCAGTCTAAGGTAAATAATTTGGATTAAGGTTGACCTAACATTCATTTATGAATCCTTTAATCAGGTGACATTCTAAGTGAATGATCTAAAGTCCTCTAACAAGGCTCACTATTAGTGTAGTTTTTTATTTTTCCTATTTTGCTAGGTTTTTCTTACACTTTTAGTAATCTCATTTAGGTTAATAAAGCATGTCTTATTAGGTGAATGGTTGTGAGGTGTCACCTTCCTACATGTGAGCATCCATTAGCTATCTTGGGAAGATACTTTTCTATCTTTAGTTTGATAGATGGTTGCTCCTCATTGGTTGGTGTTGCCACCTCCTCCCTCTTCCTAGCCTATATAAGCATGCTACTTGGCTTGTATTTGCATCTCTTGTTTTTGCATCCTCTTAATGCTATTTTGCTTCCAACATCTGCATTACTCACTTGGAGACTAACTCTATGATGCTATTTTGATTTTGTATCATTTGCCTTCACAGTTTAGATATTTATTCTTTGCACTAGTTTTTTGGGTTATTAATCTTATCAGATTCTAACATGGTATCAGAGCTTTTCTATGTGCAAGAGTAGATTTTAGTTTCCTTATTTGAGAGATTCGGGGGGGGGCTAATAAACTTTATTGTAGTTTTTTGAAAAATGAAGTATGTTCTTCTCTTGCATATTTGGATGATCTTGAGAATCAGAAAAGTTTTGACAAAAACGATTTTTCTCTGGGGTTTCAATCTCAAATCTGACAACCAAACTTGCATATTTGGAGTTTTCAATCAGTTTTGCAGGTTCCAGCATGCTATTGATGGACTTAGGAAGTTGATCCAGCATTTGCATGTCATATTCTAATTTTTGGGGTCATTTTTTTATTTTTGGAGCCATTTTTTACTGTTAAAGGCATCTAATTTACACTACAGCAACATCTTCTGTACATCAACAAGAAAAATGCTTTCTGGATTTTGTTTGCAACCCCGAAAAACCATCTGGGTATCTTTTAGATTTTGCATGCAAGCTATATATTTTACAGAATCGAGCATGAAAAGCTACAGCCATACCCCTCTCCATTGGCAGTCACAAATTTGAACGCACTTTTCAAATGTCTCGTTCTTGCTCACACGGACTCTGATTTTGATGATTCTTATTATGAACTTGGCTATTTTTTTGTGCTCTATCCACTAGTGGAGTTGGTTTTTTATTTTCATGCATTAATTCTTCAGAGATTGCAGATTCTCGACCGTGACTGTTCATAGTTCTCGTTTTGAAAACTTCAGAGGATCATAACTTTCTCATACAACCTCGTATCGAGGCGATTCTTTTTTTGAAAGTGCATGATTTTTCGAGTAGATCACAGTGGTGCAATTTTTTTCCTTGATTATTGTGCCTAAGTTACACTTTCAACATATGCTCTTCATGAGGGTTTGTAATGCATTGAAATCAAGACCACTAAGTATTTCTTTCTAGTGGTAGTTGTAAAAGCACTAAAATAAAGTGCCAAATCATATTTCTTTTAGGGGGGTTCTTTGATTGAGTAAAAAGGCAGGGGGGGCATTGTCGTGGCTGGGTTCTCTTCTTTTTAGCATTCTTCTCTGCATTTCTTCATCATGGATCAAACAAATATACCCATCCTAACTCCATACAATTACTTTGAGTGGAAATCATGCATGACAATTCACTTAAAGAAAGTTGGATTAAATAGGATAACTATGGGACTTGAAACTGAACCTGCTAAAGATGAAGACAAGCCTAAGTGGTTTAACAAATGTGATGAGGCATATGGAACATTGTGTTTGTCTATTTCTCCTGACTTGCTATTTCACATTGAGTCTTTGGATACACCAAATGAAGTATGAACAAAGCTAGAAACACTATTTGGCACACAAGATTCAATGAGGGGTCATATGTTGGAAAATGAACTAAATAGTTTAAGTCCAGGCAATTTCAACACAATCCAAGATTTCTTCACTAAATTGAAGTCACTAAGGTTGTAGTTAAAACAATGTGGAATTGAAAAGAAAGATGAACAACTGATTCTTAGTATTCTCTCGAAGCTAAGTTCAGAATATTCTGTGTTTGTCTCTACCTTCTATGCTACTAAGGGTGCACTTGGTACTCAATTCACCATGCCATCTTTAGATGATTTTGCTATCAATCTCACTCAAGAACAAGACAAGCTAATCCAGATGGGCACTCTTAAGTCCTCTAAGTCACATGCCTTGGCTGCCAACTAAGGCACAAAAGAACAACAAGGACAAAGTAGTAACAACAATAGTAAGGACAAGAAACAAAAGAATAGCGAGGAGAAGAAGGATCAGATACCGGTTTCTTCAAAAGCAACTATTGATACACCATCTTCCAAGGGTGATAAGCCTAAGAAAGAAAAGGTCAAATGTGCCTATTGTAAAAGACCTGGTCATGATGAACATAAATGTTTGTAGAAACAACTTGATCACTTGACATACATTCTTGAGAAGAATAATATCAGTGTTCCTGAGTCTATCAAACAAAGTTTTGACAAAGGGTCTAATAAGGAAAAAGAAAATACTAAGGGGAATGGAAAGGGAAAGGCCCTTTTTGCAGTTGCTTCCTCACCATCCACTTGGGTTCTTGATTCAGGTGCTTCACACCACATGGCTTCATCTAAGGAAGAACTTGCATCCTTGGAGTCATGTACTATGCCTTCTATTTTGATGGGTGATAACACTCTTGTTGAGGTGTGTGGGAGAGGGTCTGTTGATGTGGGGGATGGCACATTCCATGATGTTCCTTGTGTACCCTCATTGTCAACTAATCTCCTATCGATATACCAGATCACTCACACTGGTTTAGGCAAGCGGGTTGAGTTCACTCCTGATTCAATGGAGATACGTGAGTTGCACAATGATTCTACAGTTGTAGTTGGGAGAGCAGATCATTAGTCACGACTCTATATGTTTTCTCACTTTGTTCCTAATCCTCCTTTGACTATTTTGCTCACTCACTCTAATGATGTGAGCAGATTATGGCATAAGTGGTTTGGCCATCTTAACTTCCACTACTTGCATCAACTTAACCAATAGAGCATGGTCACAGGGTTGCCTTCTACTTTGACATTGGAGTCACCTGGAATACATGATAGATCTTCTGATGGGTTAGATTCACTTGAGCAGTCTTCTACCTCCACTTTTGATGCAGAGAGTGATTCAAAGGACTCACCTCCTTCCTCTCCTAGTCATCATTCACAGGTTGATGATTCTCCTCTAGATTCTCCATCTTTTGGTCCACTTTGGGCTAGATAGACCTTACAGTTTGTAGGTGATTGAGTTGGGGATCCATCAGACACCAAGCAGACTCATTCACAATTCCAGGTTGCTCTACATATCTTCATTGCTACTGCCTCAAATCCACAATCCTTTCATGAGGCTTCTGGTATTTCTGAGTGGGATACAGTTATGCAGGAAGAGTATAGTTCCTTGATGAGGAACCACACTTGGGATCTTGTCCCTTTTCCTAAGGGAAGAAAACTTGTTCGATGTAAGTGGATCTACCAGACAAAATTTGCAAGCTTTGTTGGGGGTGTGGGATGCTTCATTTTTTGGGGGGGCCTCTTCCTCTCACTTGGAGTCCTAATTTTCTTTGGGGAGTCTCTTTTCTCTCTCTTTTGGGGTAATTTTATGTACATGGGTACCTCATCAGGCTTGACTTGTCGGGACCCATTTCTACATCCACCTAAACTTTGCTTATGGGGGGGGTATTAGTGTAGTTTTTTATTTTCCTTATTTTGCTAGGTTTTTCCTACACTTTTAGTAATCTCGCTTAGGTTAATAAAGCATGTCTTATTAGGTGAATGGTTGTGAAGTTTCACCTTCCTACATGTTGGCATCCATTAGCTATCTTGGGAAGATACTTTTCTATCTTTAGTTCGATAGATGGTTGCTCCTCATTGGTTGGTGTTGCCACCTCCTCCCTCTTCCTAGCCTATATAAGCATGCTACCTAGCTTGTATTTGCATCTCTTGTTTTTGCATCCTCTTAATGCTATTTTACTTCTAGCATCTGCATTACTCTCTTGGAGACTAACTCTATGATGCTATTTTAATTTTGTATCATTTGCATTCATAGTTTAGATAGTTTAGATATTTTGTATCACTCCTAAGAAGGTGATTGAAATCCTTTAACCATGTCACATTTAATAGTGTGCATTGTAACCTTTAACAGGGTTAGCCTTTCTCAAGGCATCACTTCAAAAGAGTGAGAATGAGTAGCATGTTACTATTGGTTTATCCCAAATTGAGTTTCCATGTTAAATCATTATGTCAAATGTGTTATTGAATCTATTATGTTTCATGTTTACATTTCTGCAAATTTGATTTGATGGTAACCTACAAGTTTAAGTGATTGTATAATCTAATGGATGCATACATGATGAAAGTGATTTATGGATATGGGTTCACTAAATTGTGAAAAGTATTATTTGTACATTTGGACCTAGTATAACTATTTTACACCACCACCCCCCCCCCCCCCCCCCCCACCCCCTCTCAAATATTCTAAAGAATTCCAACAATTGGTATCAGAGCCATCTACTTAAGAGGAATAGTTTGAATGTACTAGAAGAAAAAAGATCAAGATGTCAAAAAGAGAGGTACCCAAGCTTAATAGAGATAACTTTTCTGCAAGGAAAAGTTTGATGAAGCTATACCTATGAGGTCATGGAGATCATGCACAATCTACCATCACCACTGAGCATGTTGATCATGTAGGAGCCTTAACTGTTGAAGATCTGAAAAAGAAGAAAGTACACAACTAGGCAATGTTGGAGATTGCCTCTTCCCTAAGCTATGATGAGTTTGATGATTTCAAGGGTTGTGACAGTGCAAAGAAAATGTGGGGTGCTCTACACACTATCTATGGAGGTGACAAAAATGTTTTAGAAGCCAAAGTTGAAATTATTAGAGGTAAGTTTGATGATATGAGAATGCAAGAAGGTAAGAATATTGCTCAATATTGCTCTAGGGTAAAAGATTTTGTTAATGCAATTAGAGGAGCTACTAGTAAAATAGATTATGATATTGTACGAAGCAAAGTTTTGAGAACATTGTTGCCCATCTATGCTATTAGAGTTTTTGCAATACAAGAACTGAGATGTATGTCATGGAATGATCCAACTCTTAAAGGTTTGGTAGGTAGGCTCACTGCTTTTGAGCTATCTAATTTTGATGATTACAAACCTGACAATGTTGAATCTGCTTTCAAAGCTAAGTTGTCATTGAAGGAACCTAACAAGAAGAAGAAGAAAGAGGTAAAATATGTGTCTAGTGAGAGTGATACAGATAAGGAAGATGTAGATCAACTTGAAGCACTACTAGCAAGGATGTTTCACAGAGGTAAAGAAAAGTTCAAAGGTAAGTTACCTATCATGTGTTTTAATTGCAATGAGGTTGGTCATATTGCTACTAGATGTCCAGACAAAAAGAATTATAGAGGTGGTGACAAGTACAAAAGTAGAAGAGATGAAGATAACAAAGATTACAAAGACAAAGGCAAGAAGTCTTACTACATTGATGAAGAGGAAAAAAAAGATGGATTCAACGATCATGATGATGAAGTGGTGTATGTTGCAATGAATCTAATGAGGATGAGTTAATTGTGCTAGTGTCTTGTGTGAACAATAATGACAAATGGATCATTAACAGTGTGTGTTCACATCACATGCCTAGAGACAAAAGTAATTTCATTACCTTGAATTTTTATGATGGAAATAGTGTATGATTTGGTAATAATGCACCCTGTCTAATAAAAGAAAAAAGTTCTATCAAATTCACAGAAAATATTCTATATGAAAATGCTTACTATGTTGAAGGGCTTAACTATAATTTTTTGAGTGTGTCACAATTAAATAATATAAGTTGTAAGGTTGAGTTTGAAAACAAGATTGCTAAGATATATGATACTGATGCAAAAATAATTGGAAAGGGCAATCAAACTAGAAGTAATCTATTCTACCTTGATATGGAGGATGTTACTTGTTTAATTGTAAAATTTGATGATGTGTAGCTATGGCACAAGAGGTTATGTCATGTTAATTTTGATAACTTCGTTAGTATCAATAACATGAAAAGAGATAGAGGTTTTCCTAATTTGAAGAAGCCTAACAACATAATTTCCAAACAATGTTAGTTAGGAAAAATTACAAAGTAAAGTTTTAAGAGTAAAACTCCTACATATAAAGGAATATTAGAGATTGTTCATACTAACTTGTGTAGAAAAATTGAAGTGAAAAGATACAAAGGAGATAAGTATATTATGCTACTTGTTGATGATTGTTCTAGAATAATGACAGTTATGTTTCTAAAACAAAAAATCTAATGCTTTCCAAATGTTTAAGTGGTAATTAGCAAGAGTTGAGAAGAAAATAGGTAAAATTCCAAAATGTTTGAGATCTGACGGAGGAGGAGAATTTACATCAAATGAGTTTCAGATGTTTTGTAATGACAAAGGAATCAAAAGATAGACATCTGCTCCTAGAACCCCTCCACAAAATGGAATTTCTAAAAGGAGGAAGATATATGTAATGGATTGTGCTAGGACACTCGTGATGGAGAAAAATATTGCTTTGAAATACTAGAGAGAAGTTGTAAGTACAATTGTCTATACCTTGAACCATGTGCAAGTCAAGAAAGGTACTTATTCAACACCTTTTGAATAATGGTATGGATACTCACCCAATGTAAAATATTTTAAGGTATTTGGAAGCAAGTGTTATATTTTCAAAGATTTCAAGAAAAGCAAAATAGATGCAAAAAATGTAGAAGGTATATTCCTTTGTTATTTCACAAGAAGTAAAGCTTATAAGTATTTAAATACCAATAGTAACAAAGTTGTGGAAAGTGCAAATGTGAAATTCGATGAATATATAGAAGTATATGAGGCTGAAATTATGAAGGAACCAGAAGAATACAAATCATTTGTATATTTTTATGAAGGTATGTCTGTTAATGAAGATGTTGTAAACCAATTTGCAAACCAATAGCAAGTTTCTATGACTGTCGAGTTGCATTCAGGAACTGAGCTACATTCAGGTGTCAATTTACAAAATTTAGTTGAGGCATATTCTGATTCTAAGATTAGTGTACATGAAAGAGATGTTGAACTACCTGACAGAGATGTACATAGTGATTTATAAGTTGAGAGACTAAATTAAGAAACCATAGCTAAACCGAGATTGTCTAAGTATGTCAAGAGACATCACCCTGCTACATATATCATTGGAGATAAAGATGCTAGACCAATACAAGGAACAAGTTGAGAAATGATACATGTTTGTTGAGCATGCAAGAATCTAAAATAGTGAAAAAGGCCTTAGATGATGTAGACTAGAGTAAAGCCATGGAAGAAGAGATTGAGCAAACTGAGAAAAATAAGACTTGGACTCTAGTTCCTAGACCAAAAGATAAAAATGTGATTGGTACCAAGTGGGCATACAGAAACAAGTTAGATGAAAATGGTGAAGTCACAAGGAATAAGGAAAGATTAGTTTGTAAATGATATGCACAAGAAGAAGGGATAGACTATGGAGAAACATTTTCCCCCTATTGCAAGACTGTAAGGAGTAAGAACTCTGCTTGCTTACTTTGCATAAAAAGGTTTCAAAGTTTATCAAATGGATGTTAAGTCCACATTTCTTAATGGTATATTTGAGGAAGAAGGTTATGTAGAATAGCCAGAAGAATTTTTTTGATGCTGACAACAAAATCATGGTATGTAGACTACACAAAGATTTATATGGTTTGAAGCAAGCACCAAGAGCATGGTATGAAAGGCTTCATAGTTATCTTGTGAAGATGGGATTTGAGAGGACTGATGATAATAGCAATCTATACTTAAAGATGGAGAAAGGAAAAGGTATTTTACTATCTAAAACTTTTGTTGATGATATCATATTTGGAGGTCAAAATACTTTATGTAAGGCTTTTGCAAATGAAATGAAGAAAGAATTTGAGATGTCTATGTTTGGAGAGATCAAGTTCTTTGTGAGTTTGCAAGTACATCAGATGAAATATGGTGTATACATCACTCAGTCAAAGTATGTTAAGGAGATATTGAAAAAATTTGGATTGAAATATTTTAAGCTAGTAAGCACACCTACGATGATAGGACATAAATTGTCAAAGAATGATGATTCAGCTGAGGTGAATCAAATAGTATACAAGTCTATGATTAGCAAATTACAATATGTAGTACACAGCATACCTGATATTACATTATCTGTTGGGATAGTTGTAAGATTCTCTACTAATCCCAAGGAGAATCATTCAATGGTGATTAAAAGAATAATGAGATGTCTGAAAGGAATAGAAGATTATGGTCTAGATACCATAAGAAAAATAAGAAATTTAAATTAAGAGCCTATATTGATGTTGATTGAGCTGGAAATATTGATGATAGAAAGAGCACAAGTGGATGAGCATTTTTATTAGGCAAAAGGTTGGCTACATGGACTAGCAAGAAAGAAAACTACATTTCTCAATCTACTACTAAAGCTAAATATGTTGCTACTAGTAAATTGCACAAACATTGTATAGATCAAACGGCTACTCAAAGGTATGAAGGAAGAAATCATTGAATATAATATACTTTATTGTGATAATACAAGTTCTATAAATATATTGAAGAATCATGTGATGCATACAAAGGCTAAGTACATTACAATCAAGTATCATTACTTGAGAGAGTTAGTTCAAGACAAAGAGGTGAAGATGGAATATGTTAACACAAAAGAGCACATAGTTGATATCTTCACAAAAGCATTACCTAAGGATGTCCATGAGTATCTAAGAGGTAAAATAGGGGCAATACCCCTATCAAAGGCTATCTAAGAAGCATAAGGAGCTCTCTACATCAACCAAGTTAATTGGCATATGTTACACATTGATGTAATGGATCTTACTTTAGGAGCTCCCTAAAGTAATCAAAGAACTAGAGTTACAAATCGGTCACAAGCTAGGTGATCAAGGAAGAAACTAAAAATGTTCATCCCTACATATGAAGATGAAAATTCTTTGGCATTGTTGTCAAAGAGAGAGAAAGACAGAGACATCTGGAGAAATCATTAAGGGAGAAAGACAAACAAATCTGGAGAAATGAGGGAGCAATCTTGATCAACCTGATCCTGCTAAGGGAGATGAAAGAAAAGACAAAAGAAACATGAATTCCTAGTAAGAGGGAGTTAATGTCAAAGGAGAAATAAGAATTTATCAAGAGGGATTCATAAGGATGAGTTGATTGATTGTTTGTTAACCAGAACAGAATTTTGTAACCTATTCAGAAGATGAAAGTTGTCGATAAAGGGAGAGATTTCAATACAAGGGATTATTTTCTTTATGGTATTTTTCTGGTTGTACTGATTAAGTGTAGTCATTTTAGTTTTCCATCAATGCCAAAGAGGGAGATTTTTTTAAACAGAATGATACAAGTATGATAAATGTGTTTTAATCATTATTTTGGCACTAATGTCAAACCTGCTACTTGTTGATAAGATAATTTCTTATATGATTTGAATACTACTATTTGTTTGATTGATGAAGAGGATTTGATCAAATGAGATAACAATAGCACCTAGAGGAAAGGTTGAGTTATGATATGAAAAAGGAGTGCAAGAATCAATTAAGACAGTGATATTATAGTGCATTTATAATCTACTTAAGGTTGCAAAGGATGGATACACTAATTAAGTTGAGAAGAACAAGTTAAACGGAGTTTATCTACCAAGATTAATATTCTGCACAGTAGATGCCCAACAAAGTTAACGTAAGTTGACCAAAAAATCAGTTGGAGTTGAGCAAAGTCAATTTCAGTGTAAGTCGAGTGATACAATGTAAGTCGAGTAAAGTTTAGTTGATGCCAAGCACCAGTAAGCTTTAGTTTGTGCCGAGTGATTTGATAGAGGATGTTGAGAAATGGAGTATGTGTCAAGCACTAGAAGCAAGTTAATGTCGAGTGTTAGCATTATGAGAAAAATCAAGAATTCCATGAATCTGATCTGACAAGTTTTATTTCTTAAATTATGTGAACCGTGTGGAAGATAAGATTGATGAATTGGTGGTACAGAATTCATGGTGAATTGTTTTGAAGTGAATCCAAACAGGATTGGAGGAGAAGATTATAGAAGGGAATGAAATGAAATGATGGGTAGATTCATTGAATCCTACTTAATCCAACCTAACCCTAAAATGGACGATGGAGGATGAATGACAAAATATCTTAATTCTCTATTTATAGAGATGGTTGGTCAAAAGCAAAGGTTTTCATGTGCAAGAACCTAAGGAAGACAAGAAGTCTAGGGTATTTCTTCATGACCTAAGAGAAGAGACTGCATTGGCAAGCAAAGCAAGAAGGTTTAAGGGTATGGATGCTTGAAGGGTGAACAAGCTATCAAAGCTAAAGCGTGTGAAATCCAAGTAGAATGGAGGACTAGAATAGAGATTTTTAATCTACAAGTGTGTTGTAAGTTGTCATCAGATCAAGCCTTACTGTTACTTTTTAATCATTGTACCAGTCTAGGGTAAGTCCTTTGGATTAAGGTTGACCTAATAGTCATTTGTAAATCCTTTAACCGAGTGACATTCTAAGTAAATGATATAAATTTGTCTAACAAGGCTCACTCCTATTAGGGTGATTAAAATCCTTTAACCAAGTCACATTTAATAGTGTACATTGTAACCTTTAACAAGGTTGGCCTTTCACAGGGCATCACTTAAGAAGAGTGAGAAGAAGTAGCATGTTACTGCTAGTTTTTTCCAAATTTGGTTTCCACGTTAAATCATTGTGTCAAATGTGTTATTGAATCTATTGTGCTTTATGTTTACATTTTTGCAAAGTTGATTTGACAGTAGCCTACAAGTTTAAGTGATTGTCTGATCCAATGGATGCCTGCATGATGAAATTTTTTATGGATATGGGCTCACTAAGCTATGAAAAAATTTAATTGTACATTTGGACCTCAGATAACTAATTCACCCCCCCACCCCTCTTAGTTACTCTAAATAATTCCAACATGGTGGACCTTCTTCTCTTACTAGATGAGGCAAGTGGTTGATTATTGATACAAGGCTTTGATTTCTCTTTTCTATTTTTGGCATCCTTCTTCTAGCTTCTGTAATCTATCTTTCAAAGATTTAGTGGAGTCATCTAGAGCGATCTCATTCCTACCCTTGTCAATTGTAGGAGTTGTAGTCTACAAAATCCTCTAACAACTTTACTTGAATCTTTTTGCTTTCCCTTGTTCTTCAAATTTATTTTCTCGGTCCAAAATTTCTATAATTCAATTGTTGGATCAGCTTCCTCTTTTTGACTCCTTTGAATTTTTTTCTTTAAGAATTTTTGAATGGCTATACTATGGTCTCCTAAGATCACCAATTGTTCTTTCCTTTGGACCGCTTGAAAGTTGATCTCCTCTTCACCTCCTAAACTATCCATCATCACTTCAGGAGCATAAAATTATATGGTTGGAATTTTTATCTCTATTGTAGGAGCTTCTTCTTCTTCTTCTTCTAGAGAAGCATTGGTCTCCATAATTTCTTACTCTAAGATTGCAGCAAGACTTTCCTATGCAGCTCTATATTGATCTCTTCCTCTCCCTTGCACAGATTTTCATAGGAATTTATACTTAGTTCGTCATGTATTGGCCTGGCCAAATTTTCTTCTCACTTAAATCTCCTTACACTTGTCTCTATTTCCTATCTTTCAAATATTTTGACTCAGAGAAGATGGAACATTTCCAAATTTTTTGCTTCTTCTGTTAAGGCTCTTGGACATTTGTCTCACTCCTAGGACACTTTTCTTGAGCTACCTATTTCCCTTTAATGGTTCCTACACCTTCTAATGGAGATCCTTTTCTTCAATAGTCCCTTCAAATATTCTCCTTGGTCTTTCATCACTAAGTATTCAATGGTTAATTAATCTTATGTAAATCCATTTGCTAGCGCAACTAGTTTAGTGAGTTTATGCTCAATCCACCATTTTGTAAAAGCCAAAACTAACCTTGAAAGAGTGTCCAGATCTCTGTCCTCTTTATTTTTCCAATCATATGGTTGAACTATCATTTCTAGATTGAATCTTTTTTGCATCACATTTGGATCCTCTTCCATTTGACTAGGAACTTACAATATGTTGCATGCTCTAATAATGATCGATGACAATCTTGAATGCATCTTCTTTTTAATCTCGTTCTCATCTGCAACATTTTCCCAAAAATCCTCAAGGTGAACCTTATATTGGTACTTTGATCTTGCAATTGTTGTGATCTTGTTGAAGGGATCAAAATATACCTTTTTGGATAAAGGGGAAGACGAAAGAAGTGGATTTCATCCAATGATCTCTCAGCTACCTTCAGACATGGGCATATCACATTTTTTTCCTTCTCTAATGGAAATTCCAAACTGCAATCCCAACTTCATCTTTCCTTTTTGAGTCTTGTCATAGACTGTGAGTTGTCGAGTGAGTTCTAACAAGACCATCTTATTGGTTAGATACCTTAGAATTTTGTACAGCTCAATGGAAAATCCCTAAACTCATGTGTATGAAAGGGTGGGAAATTGGATGAACCAAGCACCATTGTCCTCCAGCAACTTCATTACACCAATTGATAATCTCATATGCAACTTATTTTGTAGTGTACTCACTATGTGCAGGTCAAAGGCATCATTAACTATTGCATAATCATCCCTGGAATATAAATGCAAATGCAAGTATCAATCATGAACTTTCAAGTGTTCATTTCCGCTCTCAATCAGTCCTTTGCATCTTAGTCCATCATAATTCATCCTTAGTGCTAGCATATAGATGATGTAAGATCTCATGCAAAACTTTCTTGTGTGCTCTAGATTCATCAATGTTTCATTCAGGTTGTTGCTTATGAGTCCAACCTAATCTATCATATCACCTTCTTATGCCACTTGCTCAACAAAGTACATTATCCAAGATTTGAATCTATAGGAATGAGGCATGCCAAAAATACAACTAAATATCGTAATCATGTTGTGATACTCCCATTGCATGTCAAGATATACTAGTTCCTTATAAATCTTGGAATGATGTGATCAATTATTTTTGAACCATCTCTTGTTAATTATTTCTTCTCAAAAATGAATTCGTGTAGTGTAGATTTTGAGTGCCTTCTCTTGTGTTTTCATCACCATTCTTGGGTGTGATGAAATCCCAAATGCTTCAAATATGCATGCCAAGAAAAAATTTGCGAAAATATTTTGGCTTGAATCCTTGGTTGTTATGTCCCTAGGACTTTAGTGTTTGAAACATTCCACGATCAACTATGGATGTTGAAAGGCAGGAGAGAAACTAGCTATAGCATCAAATCCACTTCTCATGATTCTAGTAGCTAGGTGCATAGGATGATGATCATTGTATCCAAACATTCTTCAATTGAATTCTTTAAAATCAAGGCCACCAAGGCTTATATCTCCAATTTATTCCCACTTCGACATGATTTTGGATTTTGGATAAAATCACCTCCTTTAATTCTTCATTAATTGTCCTCGTGTTGTAAGAATATGCAAAAAGCACACAAAAATAGGAATAATTCCTCCTAAAGACAAATATTTTGAAATTTTGTCAAGATTTCAAATCCTTCTCCTCGGAATTTACTTTTCATTCTTTCCTCATGAAACTTTTAAATTTCTCCAACTCACTAAAAAAGTTCCTTTTTGATGAAGTTCAAAATCCTCCTTCACGTATTCCAAGAAAAATCATTTTCTATCTCTCTTCAATGATCACAAAAATCTTCCTTCTAAACTCTCTAAATTTTTCTCTTGCTCTTAAGTTGTTATTCAACTTTGCTTGTGTGAGAGAAAGAATGAAATGGTTTGATTATATAAGTCATACTTTTGAAGAAAAAAAATATCACTAAAGTTGTAGGCTAATATTAAGCACCTAGTTTACTTAGTCACTGAGATTCCCATTTATGTGCCACTTGTCATGCTTCTCATTATTTTTTAAAAAGTTTTCATTTTGATGCTTTTAGCTTCATGATGAAGTTATGTCTCAATTCATTCAATTTTGATTTTTTTGAAATTAATTAATTAAAAATCAATATTTGATATAAGCAAGAGCCTACAATACAATGGTAAAATTGTGAGCTTCCTTAAGTGGGAGGTCTTGGGGTTGAGTCTATTCGAACTAAATAAGTAAATAAATAATAATTAATTAATTAAAAATAATAATATTTAATCAATTTTCTTGATTTAATGCAAAAATCATCTCAATTTCTCCCACACAAAACTCACTTTTTGAATTTCTCGAGAAATTTTTTCTCCTTGAAGAATTTTCCCAACCTTTTGTATTTTTTATTTTTCGATTGATTTCACTATTTGGTCTTTTTTCCAAAGTTTTCAGACTTCGACTCTTTTCAAATTTCCAACTTTTTTGCAATTTTGATTCACAATTTTCTACACTTGTGATTTTATGATTTCTTGGTCTTCTAAGAATCTTTTGATTTCTCTTTCTTCCAAGAATCTTTTAATTTTGGATTTTTTTCTTAAATTTTAGATATTTCAAAATTTTCAAATTTTTAGGTTTTTTTTCAAAATCTCATCTTTTGGCACTTGACAATTTGGAAGAGTTGGGAGTTTATTCAATGTCTTGGACACTTCCATGACCATGGTGAAATTGTGTTGTAAAAAAATATGGAGACTAGGATTTTGGAGGGATGAAGGATTTTCTACACTGAAAGAAACCCTTGACTAAGTTGAAATTGCACTCCAAGGATTGCGGAGAGCATGGCTTTGAGGGGGTCAAGATTTTTCTTGTTTAACCATTCCTTGGCATTGGTTGACTCATGCCCCACAAAATATGGAGAGCATGGTTTTGGTTACATCGTGGATTATGTCTGAGGGAGACTTAATCCTCAACAGGGTTGAAAATGTGTCTACAATGAACTCTCTATTTCCACTTTTCTCATCATCCAAGCAAACTGTGTGCCACTAAAATGGGAAATCATATGGTTGGTTGATTGACCCATGAATTACCTTTTCTTTCATTATGAGAAGTGTGGGGATTTCATGATGGAATCTACTATGCCCTACATCTAACCACTCCATTTTTTGCTCTAGGAAGAAACAGGGGCATGAACAAGGGATCCATGAAATGAGCGATGTGGTAGCCTAACTTATTACAAAAACAAAGCATCTACTTCACACCAAGAATTAAGGCCAAAAAAGTGTGCTCTTTCTTTGAAGATATCAACTTGAAAATCTCAAATGGTGAAGTTAATGATTACAACAAAAAATCGGCCTATGATGTATGACCACTCTTAAACATCACATACTAAGAGGAAAATTGAGCTTGAAAATGGTAAGTCAACTTTGATTATTTAACACTTTTAGGTTAGAAATTGAGTCTTAATATGTAATGCTAAAGTTGTCTATAGGCATTGACGATAGTGCAATGGTATCTTGTAGCCTTGAACTTCCTAAGAGAAATATCAATGGTTTTTTATAAATAAAAATAGCAAGCGCATGCTTGGCCTGTAGAATGACAGAGCTAGCACATTAACCAAAGCTAGCACATTCACAACAAAAAGTGCAATGCCACTTTTACCTCTATAAAAAAAAAATACAACCCATAAAACAATATCGATGGTTATACAAAAATCTCTCACTACCTTAAGTTTGTGAAACCTTGGGCTGCCAGACCTTGGCATGTCGTTATTTTGACTCTCATGTTCCCTTCTCCTTAAACATTCTTTGATTTTTTGAAATGTTTTTCTTATTTTTGGTGTGAGACATAACATATCCAAATGCATTCTAACATCCTTGTGATTGAATTTTTTTAATCTATAACCAAAATTAGAAGATTGATGCGTCAAGAAGAATATTATTGCACTTGAAGCCACAAAAAAAAATTGAAAAGCGATTTTCCCTCACATGCCACTATGAAATAAATAAAGCATAACATGGTGATTCAAAAGGCAATCGCACGTCATATATCCAGAATAATCTCAACAAATTACAATGTTTTTTATTAAGGAAAACAAGTTTTGAAGGGAGTTTGAAACCCTTTAGAAATCATAAAATTTTCAATGAAGCCCAAACCATACAAAACTACAAACCAAATGTGAAACAGGTCACCCTGCAAGACACAATGACCAAGGTGGCATCGTAGATAATACAAAACTCATTAGCCACACAAATAGGTTTTGAATGGGCACAATAAGTCCCTTACCATGTCAGACAACAAAGAAACAATAGGCCAAAAGAGCCAGGAAAACCAACAAAAGGGACAACCACAACTCAATCTTTTCCTTTCAATCCCAACTTTTGACAACATAAAGCCATATCAAAAGGAGTGGAGGGCTTGACCTTTTTTCCTTTAACTGTGATCCATCCATCCTCCACCAAACTAGATGTCTTCTGCCAAGCAAAGTTAGCAACACCACAACCATCCCCTAAAACCCCCACAGCCAAGAAATAGACCACAATAGAAGAACAATCAATAACCTCCAAAAATGGGGCAGCAATATCCAAAGATGAAGTCGTATGTGGGACAACAGTCGAATTTCCAGAGATAGAAGATGTCACCACTGAAGGGACAATCGTGCCATCAGAAATAATAGTCAAGTCTGCCACCAAAGTTTCTAGAGAAGAGTCACCATTCCCAACAGAAGAATCTTTTTGAATCATGTAGTGATCATCTAAAACCCCCTTCCACCAAGAAGGAGACTTCCTCGGTCTAGATTTTTCAAAAGAGCAATGGACAGCAAGGTGGTTAGTCTTGTGGCATATCCTAGATTGGAAAGGGATGCCCTCATAATCAAGAGGCTAGTTCCAAGGGCCATGTGGAGATTTCAACTTAATCATTTCAGGGAGTCCCTTCAATACGTCGATCTCAACCAGGATGCGGGCATATGTTGTCCTAAACACATTGGAAGATGTAGTGTCTACCAACAAGAAGTCCTCGAGGGCTTCCCCCACTACCTCCAAGACAAAATCCACCCAAAGGTGAAGGGGAAGATTCAAAAACCTAACCCATAGAGGGATCTTATTAAAAGATTCTATTGATGGGTCAAACTCCTTATACCAAGGTTTATCCATCAATGGAAACTTCTCCCCCTATGAGAAACCATGGTGCAGGATGGCATTTCTATCTTCAGTAGATTCAAATTTTACAATGAAAAAACCCCTTGTAATAGGGTATATCTGAGTTGTACCTAAAATGAATGGCTTCCAAACATAGGAGATCCAAGCATGCAGCCCTAGCAGAGAGAGCCAGAAACGCTTAAAGAAAAATATATCGCACTAGAGGAGGGATCATCCACATAAATAGAGACCTCATCAACAATATCTGGCTCTAAATCTATCATTATCAGGTTACTAACTACAACCGCGTAGCATTACGGAACTCTGAACACACAAACTACCCTCTGATGCTTGCCTCATAAGCGGCAACATCAGTGTAAGATATTGTAGAGGCCGAGACACCATGAGGCAAAGACACCATGGAGAGACCACCAACCAATGTTAAAACCAGGTGAACAAGAATTAATTGATAACAACTTGATGTTGAGGAAGTTTTTCAAGGTTGGATAAGCTTTCCTTAGGCCTCATAGACTAAAGGTAAAAATATTGTGGTTCAGCACAAAGAATATGGATCTTCTTGAGAAATAGAGAATTCAATGAAGATGGGATTTATGAATGGGAGGAGGTCAATTTATAGAAGGATGCCATTGATTGTAAGGTTCATAGAAGGGAACCCTAAGAATGAGGGTTTTTTATAATGAATTTATGGAAATATCTTATGAGGTGGGGAATATCGTGTAGGAGACACAAGAGAATGAAGGATATAGAGAGAATAGAAAAGATGTTATCATGGAGTCTTAGGAGAGGCTGAATTTGTTGGAAAATAAGATGCTTGTGAAAAGTATTGAAATGAATAATGTTATTCTATCCTTCATAAGAATCACTGATAGAATAATAACATAATAGTGATGGGGATATGTAAGAAGAAAGGTAATTACAGAGGTGCAAAAGGAGGAAGGCTCTACACAACCTTAAAGAACTGGGACCTCATTTTTGTCCCTAATTATAATAGTTAATCATGTTCTATATTATACTATTTGATTTGGGTCTACCTACCTTTGTTAATTAACAGCTTGTGAACTTTGATATTGGTATCAGGATTAAATGTGTAGATTTTGAGTCAAACTCATTGACTCATGTTTCATGAATAGTGATTCACCAAATACATCTCCCATGAAAATAAATGGAACACGTAGCGCTCATTGGATCTAGTTGATGCTCACAGAGTTGAAGCTCGGAGACTTCCCAAGAGGTCACATGTCCCAGTACTACTTGAGTTCACATGTGCTTAGCTAAGGAGTTTCATCCATGGGGTTGCAAGAAGAGTGGGTTTAACCATGAAGGAAACTCCATAATTAAGCACACTCAAGCTAGAGTAGTCTTGGGATGGATGACCTCCTAGGAAGTCTTAATGCTTCACCTTGTGAGCATCACCTAGATCCAATGAGTGCTAAGTGTTTCATTTATTGTCATGAGAGATGTGTTGGAAATCTGATTGAAAAGCTCATTGTTGTTGAAGATCAAAGAGGGAGATTGTTGTAAAAGAATGTTTTCGATCATTTTTTTTCCATTGATGTCAAACCTGCTATTTGTAGGGATGATATTTTCTTATAAGATCCAAGCACTATCACTTAGTTGATTGATGAAGAGGATTTGATCAACAAGATGTGACAAGAGCATCTAAAGGAAAGGTTGAGTTATGATGTTGTAATGAAGTGCAAGGATCCATTAAGACAATGGTTAAGTAATGTATTGATGACATACTCAAAGATATAGAGGTTGGTCACAGTTAGATACATTGGAAGAAGAAGTTGTAAGAAGGATGACTACAAAGCTTAGACTAAAATCTTTAGTGGGTGCCGAGCAAGTTAGTTGAAGCCGAGCAAATTCTCAGTAGGATCTGAGTAACATAAATTTCTAGTATGTGTCGAGTGATCTTCAAGTGTCGAGTGAAGATCAAGTGTCGAGCATTAGAAAAATTTTAGTCAGTGCCGAGTGATCTTCAAGTGCTGAGCATCAGGAAAAACATAGTGGATGGCAAGTAACATAGTATGTGTCGAGCACCAGTATTTCAATAGTGCCAAACTACTGCATTATTTCAAACGATGAAGATTCACCAAATCTAAGCCGACATAGTGGTTGCATTGAATTTTGTGAATGAGTTGGAAGATAAGGATGATGAGTTGTTGGCACAGAATCTTATGTAAACCATTTTTGGGCGAATTCTAAAGAATTATTCAAGAAGTTTCTATAGGAAATAGAATATGGGTTAGCTACAATGAATCCTACCTAATCCATGCGAATTGAAATTGAAAAATGTAAGAATCAAGTGGGAAAAGAACTCCAAGACTTCTATTTAAGAAGTCATTAACCAAGAAGCAAAGAGCTGCTGACATTATTGCTGTTGAAGTGCCAAATTTGTGAAGTGGTTGAAAGGGTGTCAAGAAGGAGACATCTAGGAGAAGGAAGAGCACAAAGGCTCTACTTCTACGTGGTCCTAAAGAAATGGATGCACTGGTACATTGAGTATGGAGACTCAAGGAGACAAAGCTTGAAAGAAAAGGCAAGCTATTGAGAGTTGCAGAGATTGAAGGCCAGGCAAGGGTATAAGCTAAGAAGTGATTTGAGATCTGCAAGATAAGTTGTATGTTGTAGTTAGGTCAAGATTTTCTAATACTCTCTAGCAATTGTATTAGATCTGAAAATCCTATGGACTTAGGTTGGCCTAACAACCATTTGTAAATCCTTTAACAGGGTGGCATTCCAAGTGAATGTTCTAAATTCCTCTAACCAGGCCCACTTCTAACAAGGTGGTTAAATCCTCTAACAAGGTCACATTGAACAGTATGTTGTAAGCCTTTGACAAGGCAGGCCTTTCACAGGGCATCACTTCAAAAGGCTGAAAATTGAGTAGCATGTTACTGGTGGTTTTTCCCAAATTGGGTTTCCACTTAAATCACGGTGTCATGTGTTGATTTCTTGTGTCTTTTACTTGCATGTTGATTAGATAAGTTAAAGCTTGGATGGATGAATGGTTGAATGATTTCAAAAGTTTGAATAGGACATTTGGACCTTGAATAACTGATTAACCCCCCCCCCCACCCCAATTATTCTAAAGCAATTCTAACAAGATGGATGCAGCAAATCACCACTCATGAAACGTGAGTCAATGAGTTTGAATCAAAAACTACACCATTAAATCATGATGGGAATATCATAATTTGACTTGTGAAAATATTTCCTACTTATTAGTTTGTGAACTTCCATCACAGTTTCTTGATTATCTCTAAAAACTCTTTTATTAAGGCTTTGGTTCATAAATATAGCACTATCCCTTAGATTTATTAGGTTATTATTGGATAGACTTGCAAATGAGTCAGTACAAGTAGGATATATTAGATTTTATTTTTTCATTCTTTAATACATGAATTTTAATGGATGTTTCTTAAACTTGTTGATCTTGTTGTATTGGAAATGGGGTTTTTTTTCCTAATCTTATAAAAAATAATTTGATATTTAAAATTTGTACTAATAACCTTGATTGCAAAAGCATAAATTACAAATTGTAAATTTGCGATATTTACAATTTTTTTTTAAATGATTTTTTTGTCATCAAAACAATTTATTGTTACTACAACTAATCATTTATTTTCCTCTTCCAATGAAGATCTTTTTAATATCTTAAATGATTTCTAAGATATCAGCAGGTGTGGCGGAATGAAGGCGTTTAGGGTTTAGCAGAAGGTATGCTAGCCATGGTGGTTGGTGAGATGGTTTTGATAGGAGTAAGAGGCATAATGGTTGGAATAGGTTATTTGACGGCATGAGGAAATTTCCTATACAACCCAATGGAGAAAGTGTTGGTCGTTCTTGAGTAGAAGTGACTTTCAAAGAGAGGAATGGATAGGATTTATTGATAGAGATGGTGGCAGTCGACCTATGGAGAAGTCTAAAGAGATTGGTGGGGATGGGAGGGTCAAAAATGTTCCCCCTCCCTATTTGGTGCAGTGTTTCATCTCTACAAATCTAGGAGGTAGAGTGGATTTCAACACAATCACACAAAAAATGTGGCATCCTAAGGTGGTAGAGAATCACCTCAAACAGTGTATTGAGGATCTAGTTGAAGAGTAATGTTCAGTTGATATTCTAAAGGTGGAGTTATGGTCTTGGAAAGAATAAGTGAGTTATCTAAGGAGTAATGCCTTTTTTTGAAGTGGGGAGGGAAATAGTTGGTTATTCGTAAGCTAAAAGAATGGTGTAACAATAAATGGGGGCATGTAAAAGATTTTATAACTCTAGAAAATGAGTTTTGTATGATCACAAAGGATAGTGCCCATGATAGGGATTGGATATTAAATAATGGGTCTTATTTTCTAGAAGGAATAAGCTTTTACATGAAGCCATGGGAGCCCAACTTTGATCCAACCAAAGAAGCCATCGAGTATTTCCCAATATGGATTGGACAAAGGAACTTACCTCAAGAATATTGGAGCGAAGAGTGCTTTCAATTAATAGGAAATAAGTTGGGAACATACATTCAAATGGTAGAAATGGTGGATAGGGTTACCTTTCAAATGTTTCCTCACATTTGCATAATGTGAAATGATTGTCAGTGTTTACGAGAAATGGTGAAGTTATTTTCATCATAAGGAAAATGGAGACATGCTTTGTCTATAAAGGGGAGTTTCATGTTTTTGAGGTGTTTCTTAGTGAAGAACATGATTTAGATAGATTCTCTATAAAAGGAATGTTGAAAGAGAAAAAGGCAGAGAAGCTTCTCAATAGAGCATTGGTGTTGTTTGAAGCTTCCTCTATAAATAAAGGAAAGGAATGCAAGGGAATTTTAATTAGAAAGGAATGTTGAATGGGAATGTGATTTGATTGTGAAATCAATGATGAATAATGAATGGATGGGGAATATGAGGGGAAGGCTAGGTGAAAAAGGAAATAGTGAAGGATTGCAATCTCAAGGAGGAGCAGAGGAGGTTTCAAGGGAAGATGGTGTAAGGGAGAAAGGGTCAGAAAAGGTTTTGATGGGAAGTGAAAGGGATAAACAGGGTGAAATGACTAGCTTCAGAAAGGGAGAGATGGGTTTAGAAGCTATGGAAGTTGGTTCTCCTCGACAGGACAAAGTTAAGGAACCTAGTCTCAATTGGGAGTTGAGTTTGAGGGGAAGAATGGAAAATCCTAATAAGGAGGTATGGTCTACTCAGAAGACTTAGAGGGAGATATGTTTCTTAATGGTAATTTTAAAGTTTTGGAAGACATCAGGATGAAAGATTTAGAAATCTCTCCAAGAAGAAATTTAGAAAGCTCCTTTAATGATGGAAAAGGATTTGGGGAAGAGTCAGAGGACAATGATCCGACAGAGGAAGAGATGGAAGGGTCAATACAGGATTTTTTAGGACTCTTAAATATTATTACGATGTAGGAGAAAAGAACTCTATCTCTATTAGAGAGGAGAACCCAAAAGATTAAGGTAGGGGAGAGTCAAAAGAAAGGAAGAAGGACTTTAATTGCTTTAATCCAGATTGATGGTAGTGCAAAAAGAAAATAAAAATTGAAAGCAAAAAAACGGTCTATCTCTTCCCGAAGGAGATGAAGCTCCTTTCATGAAATGTCGGGGGTTGCAATGCCCTTGACAAGATTCAATTGACCAAGTGGGCTCTTGATCAAGTGAGACAAGATATTGTTCTGTTTCAAGAAAATAAGATTAAATTGGAGGATATTGATGGAATGAATAAAAGGCTTGGAAGATGGAATATTGAATGGATGGAAGCTCTGGGAGCAATATGTATGGGCCTTCTCAAAATAGGGAGAAGAGGGTGTTATAGAAAACTTTGAAGGGGGTTTTGGAGATTCTAAGTGATGAAATGGTGGTGTTAGGAGGTGATTTTAATGCAATCTTCTATCCCCAAATAAAAAAGAGAAGGGAGAGAATGGAGGTCGGCAAGTCAAGATGACTTCACAAACTTTGTTCTGGAAAGTCGATTAGTGGATATTCCTTTCAAAAAGCAGAAATTCACATGAACTAACAAAAGAGTGGGTTTTGTCAACATTGTGGAAAAACTAGATAGATTATTAGTATATGGAGTTTTGACTAATACCAATTGGATGTGGAAGTGAAAATCTTGCCAATTCATGGCTCAGACCATTTTCCTATTGGCCTGAGCATCTAGGAAGATTCATCTCTAGAAAGATGGCCTTTCATGTTTGAGGCTATGTGGCTAAGGGTTAAACATTTTAAGGATTTGGTGAGAAGGTGGCGGGATAATGCACCATCCTTTGAAGGAAATAAAGCTTTTATTTTCTTTAAGAAATTGCAGTTTTTGAAAGAGCGGATGAAAATTTGGAACAAGGAGTCCTTTCAGAAAATATTTAAAAAGAAGTTGGATTTGGAGGAGTCTTTCAAAACTTTAAATGAGAAGGTAATCATCCAAGGAAAGAGAGAGGAGGATTTTTAGAGGTATTTTAGCAAGGGAAGAGATCTTTTGGCATCAAAAATCTAGAGAAACTTGGCTTAATACGGGGGATATAAATACATAGTTTTTTCACAATTCGGTCAAGGTAAGGCATGCACATATTAAGATTTTCTCTATTGAAAATATGGAAGGGGGTTTGTTAAAGAATGAAAAAATGATAAAAGAGGAGGTTGTCTCCTTTTTTCAAAGGAAAAGAACACAAGATGTTGGGGATGATGAGAGCTTGAATGAGGTTTTGGAATGTATCCCACAAAAGGTAATCTTAGAATGGAACAGGATGTTGTATGTTGAAGTTTCAAAAGAGGAGGTATTTCAAGCTTTGAAAGGGTTGGGTAGGGACAAAAGACCAGGTCTAAATGGATTTGTACAAGGTTTTTCAGAGCCTTTTCGGACTTGTTGGTCTAGGAAGTGCAGGAGGTGGTGGAGGAATCTAGAAATGGAGGTTTTATATTAAAAGAATTGGATCATACTTTCATTGCTTTAGTGCCAAAGAAGGATGATGTAAAGAATTTTGAAGGTTTTAGGCAATCTGTGTTGTGCAATACAGTGTATAAGATAATTTCAAAGTTCCAGGGATAAATTTAAGAAACCCCCTTTTGAAAAAATATATAAAATCATGGCGAATATAACATTATTTTAGGGGTAATTTTTTTAATTTGAATTGGCGGTTTTATTTATCGAAATAGGAAAAAAAGAATTTCATTGGAAATTTTTTCCCGTAGTATGAAAATTTTGTAAAACCATGGCAAATCTTCAATTATTTCAAAAAATCATGAGCAAAAGTAAAAATATATAGAAACCCTAAATTTATATCATCCAAGATACAATAACCCTTTTTAATGATCATTAGATGATCCTAAATCAACAATCTAAATATCATTTCAGGCTAAAAAGTTAAAGTACAACTTTCAGAGAAAGTTTTTGAAATAATGACACTTGTCCACAATATGATCTATTTTAGGCCAAAGATTAGAAGGACAAAAAGCTTCTTAGAAAGTCTTTGGAATAGAGACAATTTTCAAATATATGTAATTTACATATAACCCGAGTTAAAGTTTTACCATAGATTGGTGAATGCAACCATCTATTAAGACATGCCTCAAAAATTGAGCGAAAACATTTAATTTACCACGTGGAAAGATTAGATTCCATTGGTGAAGTCGTCGTCAAATTAAAAATGATTATGTATCAGTATTAGCGATTGCTCTAAGCATGTGACGCAATTTTCATAAATTGTGGGTGATGTTGCCACCCCAAAAGTGCCAAAAAAATCATCAAATCCAAGGTCCCGATGAGTAAGATTAGCCATTTGGCAAATATTCACCACTGAAGTAAACTTTGTTTCAAACATCATTGCTAATCGAGTCAAAAGGATTCTTAGTGTGGTGATATCCTCAGAGCAGAGTGGTTTCTCCCAGTAAGGTCTATTTATGAAGGGGTGATAATTGATCAGAAAATGATTCATTCTATAAGGTTAAAGAAGATGCATAAGATGGTGATTAAATTAGACATTAAGCGGGCTTATGATGAAGGGGCAAGAGCTTTTCTGGTAAGGGTTATGGATAATTTTGGGTTTGAATCTAAATGGATCAAATGGGTTATAAGATCTGCATCTCAACAACTCGATTCTCAATTCAGGTTAATGGTAGTCCTCAAGGTTTTTATGAATCAGAAAAGGGTTTAAGACAAGGGGACCCTCTATCCCCGTTTCTCTTTATCATTTTGGTAGAGGTCTTGGGAAGACTAATTGGTAAAAGAAGGCATGAGTTATGGAAAGGTGTAAAGATTGTTGAAGGGGTGAAGGTTGTCTCTCATCTACAGCTTGTGGAAGACACTTTTTTAGCAAGGGAAGCTTCAGAAAGGGAGGCCGCGTTAATGAAACAAATGCTAGATGTATATGGTAAAGCTTCAAGCTAGAAAATAAATTGAAATAAATCTGAAATTTTCTTCTTTAATACACCCCAATGTAAGCAAAGAGCTGTCTATAGGATCTCGAATATTCGATGTGGGATTTTGCCAAGTAAATATCTTGGGATTCCTTTGTTTCAAAGGAGAAATAGGGTTGATCATGGAAAGGTTTGGTGGTGAAATGTTTGAAAATGATGGAAGGATGGGAAGGGAGATGGTTAACCTCAACAAGGTATATTTTGAAGTTAAAGTTGGTTGTTTTTGTGGTTCATATTTTTTCAATGATGTGATTAAACATTCCTAAAAAAGTTAATTGGGGTATTGAACGAAAAATGAGGAAATTCCTTTGGAATAGTTCATTGGAGAGTGACAGGATAGCTTTTCTAAGTTGGGATAAAATATGTCAGCCAAAAAAATGGGGTGATGCAGGGTTAAGGGATTGGAATTTGATGAATTTAGCTCTTGGGGCAAAACTTATTTAGCAGATTTACAGGTGCCTTGATCAATTATGGATTAAAATATTAAGAGCCAAATATTTGGATTCAAATGATGGGGAAACTATTCTGACAATTCAAAATCCTATTAAAGGATCGACTATCTAGAATTTTATTATCTCCTGTAGAGATGTGGTCTCTAATCATGTCTCGTGGAGTATTGGGGATGGTAGGAAAGCTCTCTTTTGGGATGACTCATGGAATGGTTATGCAATGCTCAAAGAAGAATGTCAAGATGAGAATTTGAAGTGTGTTTTGTGTGATAGATGGGTTATGAAAGTTCCAGAATATATATTGTAAATTGAAGGTCCCCTTGGGAAAGAATGGAAGTGGAAGGAGTGGATAGTTAAGGTGGTGCAGGAGCATCTAGGCAAGCTAAGTGTGAAACCTAGGTATTTCCTTATTTTTGGCTTGTAGTGATGCTAACCACATCACTAGTCTAATAATAGGTCCTATGTGGTCCTTAGGTGTGTTTAGGAGACTTCACAAGACCCAAAGTGACCAAGTTGCTAGAAGTTGCCGACTATTGTCAACTAGGTGACTTAGGTCCGGTAAAGGCTAAAATGGTCTAGAAAGGTTCCAATGGCTTTGAATAGTTTATTTGAAGTCATTTTATTCATATTATATGTCTACTTGGTATTTGTTCCAAATTTGGAGGTCTAACTCCATTTAGAACAAAAGTTGCTAAAATGTTGTCATGTTGTCATGACAACATTTTCTTGCAAAAAGCAACTTTTTGCATTTTTTGAGTTTGCAACATCCTAACTGTTTAGAACAATTATGGAACTGATGGAGGAGCCTTTAAAAAGGTGAGGACGACCATTTTCATGGGTTGGACAAGTTGGTTTTGCATTTGTACGAATTGTGCAAGTATTTTGTTGCCGATTTTATGCATTTGAAGGCATTTTTAATAGAGGAGGATTGAATAGCCTGATTTTTGTGTTGGAAAAGTTTTGAAATATTGCTTTTCATCTTTTTGTAGTGTTGGTTTGATCATTTCAATTCGTTTGTATTAGTTTAGAAAATCTTTTTGTTCTTGCCAAGTTGCTGATCTGAATAAGGTTGCACTTAGAAAATGGGATCTTAGGGCCTCTTCCCACCAATGGAAACCTCTGGTATTTTGGGATTTGAAAACTAAGGTCCATGAATATTATGTACCAGGAAGGAGGGCCCTTGGAAGCATCAGCAAGCATTTTTAAGTGATGCCCTAGGCAAGCCAAATGCAACTTGGCTAGGAATCACAGTTGGAAAAATGAGCTATGGAGGGGATTGAGCGTGCAAACACCTCAATCTAGCCACACAATGAGTAAGGAGAAGGTCTAACCTTGCTTCGGTCCAAGGGAGAGGTCATGGAACATTTTCCAAGGTGGTTTTCCATCACAACAGCGATAAAGCACTTGAAATCCTCATTTTTGGCCTAAAATTGTACTTTGGTTGTACGGATAGTTTGGGGGTTGAAAAATCATAGAATCTTGAAGTACTCCGAAAAGGGTATCCATAAATGTAATTTGTTTGCAGGATTGTTAAGAATTTTTTCAAGAAATCTTGTTTCCAGCTATTTAGGAGGGCTAATTCCTAGTAGCCTTTTTGGAGCAATTTGGTGTATTTTTCCTAGTAGATTGAATGCACCTATGAAATCAGCATTGTTATGTTAGAAGGAATCTAAACAAATCCTGAATGAAGAACTAGTACCCTTGGAGCTATAGATGGACTTGAGGGTTAGTAGCGGACTAGAGCCGGCTAGTAAGAAATTTGATGTTATTTTGTTGGTGTGCCCCCAACTAAAGGATTAGGATTTCTTGAGCAAGGTCCTAATAAGCATAGGGTGTGAAGAAGCCCTAGTGGGTCTAGTGAATGACCTAAGGTAGCCTTGAGAGAGCTTGGGGTTTGGAAGCAAGGTTGGGGTGTTGCATCATAAGGTGTTATCTATTCAACAACAAGCCTATTTGAAGGCTTTGTTCTTGTCAAAGAAATTTTTAGTTGATGAGAAAGACGAAGTTAAATGGTGTGCTTCATCTTCAGGGGAGTACTCAATCAAACTAGGTTACGAATTGTTGGCTCAAAGGAGGTTGGCCACTTTTGAGGCTAGAGATTTATGTTGACATAAGGATTGTCTTCCAAAAGTTTGCTCATTTGCTTGGCTTGCAATGCAAGGTAGGATTCTAATAGGGGAAAGGAGGAAAAGATTAGGCTTTTTTGGCCCATCTATATGCGCTATGTGTAATAAAGGGGAAGAATATGTTGATCATCTACTGCTGAATTCTGAGGTGGCTTCAACTTGCTGGAGAATTGTGCAAAGTAAGTTTGGATGGTAGGGACCTTGGATGGCTACTCTGCAAGAATTTTTTATTTCATGGCCTCATATTAGACATGGTACTATGTTAAGAAGTGTGTGGAGGTTCTTCCCTTCAATAGTGATTTGGGAGATCTGGAAGGAATGGAATGGACATCTTTCGAGAAAAGAGTGAGTTTGTAGAGAGGTTGGTTTGGAGGATTGATCATGCTATTGAGGAGGTTTTAAGTGCAACAGTTTTAGAATGGACCTAAAGAACTGTGAATTATTGAAAGAGGATGCAAAGATTCAAAAAAGGTAGCTAGGGATAAAGATAAGGAAGTTAGGTTGTCCAGAAGCAAATAAAGCAAAAGCAAGTGCAAGAAGTACTAAGTGGGAAGTATCGGAAAGTAAACTTTGATGGAGCATCAAAATGTAATCCAAGACCTTCAGGGGTAGGATTTATTGTTAGAGATTAGGAAGGAACAACTTTGACCTATGGGGGAGCAAGATTAATGGAAGGATCAAATAATTCTGCAAAGTTTCAGGCCGCTCTAATAGAAATCAAATGTGCCAAGAGGGTTGGTGGGCAAAAGTTCCACTTAGAGGGTGATTGAAGCTATTATATGTAACCATATTTTGACATGGCATTTGGAAAACTATGTGATAGCTATTAGAAGGTAGTTAGAAAGTTTGAAAAATTTTAAGATTAGCCATATATCGGGAAGGCAATGTGGAATCAGATAAGCATTCGAAATGGGTAGTAAGTTTCAAAGAGGAAGCGAAATATTTTTTTGAATTGTTTAACTATTGGGAGGTTGATTTTGGCGACCCAAATATGACCATTGTTTAGTTCAAAGAGTTAGGTTTTTTTTTATAGAAAGGCAAGTTTGAAAAGGTGGCAATTTAATGATATTTGAGTATTTCAAAACAAGTTATGTTTGGCAACAGTAACAATTATTTTTTGATCACCTAAGGAGTTAAAATAAGTAGATTTGGTGTGTATGGGTGATTGTCTTGATAAGCAGGTGACAAGCTTTATGAAAGGATGGTTTGACACTTCATAAATGAAAAAGGATGTGTGAGTTGGTGTGTTGGAAGTCAAAATATATTCTTTTGAAGGATTAAGTAAGTGGCAAGTTTTTTTACAATGCAAATGAATTTTGCTAATTAATATCATTAAGAAAGTGAAGCTGGCATTATGTAGGCCACCCCTGCATTCAAGATGATGAAACATAAAAAAGCCCTTTTTTTGGCCTGGTCAAAGATCATCACCTAAAACTATTGCTTTGTTGCCCTTCAAAGGAGATCATAAATGTAGTGAAAGTAACAGAGGGGCATTTGTTTCAGGACTCAGCTCACCATTGGAAAATCAAAGTAGATATTGTGGCAATGGTTATGGCTTGGTATTTAGAACTAGGAACCCGGAAGTTGAAGTGAAGAGGGTTATGGAAACCTTGTTTCAAAGGATTTTATAGTGGGTCTAAATGGGATGCTAGAGTGGGCATGGTCAGCGATTGGCTTTGACTAAAGTGAGCGTTTTGCGAATGAGGAGGAAGGGGAAGCGCTCGGGAAGTTTGGTTTCATGTGGTGGTTGATAGGTGTGGATAGAGAAGCCTACAAAGAAACAAATTATGTTCGAGTTGAGGAAATTGGTTGATAAGATTGGAAGCTTCCAAGAGCCGCAAGAGCGATAGGTGTGTGGCTTTAATGTAGCGCATCCCCGTAGGCGTTGGTCTTCCAAACTTCATCGGTGACGAATAGTGGTGAAAGTGGAATTTCCTGCAAGGGATTGAAGAGAAAGGCATGGCATTGTTAAATTTTGGCAATGTTGACAATTTTGAGTTTGATTAATGAATATGAAAGTCGGGAAAATAGCTAATGAAGCATAAGGTTTTTTGAAACCAACCTAACGAATGAAGATGATGTTTTGATTGAAGGCAGCCAGGGATAGGGTTTTGGTGGAGGAATTAAGGTTAATCCAAAAGAATGCAGTAAGGGAGATGGAGGACTAGGCAGGCTGCACGAAAAATATGAAAAAGCTTGGTTTTTCCCCTGGAACAAGTGGGTTGGGTGACAATGAAGATTCAATCCTATGAAACGCCGACAAAGGGTGATGGGTTTTTGAAAGACTTGGAATAGGTGAACAAGAAGCAAGAAAGCAATGGCAAATAATTTTGAATCTTGGTGGATCTGTTTTTGGAGATGATGTCATATGACTTATCGTGTATAGGCCTTTTGTCCTCGATGTATTTAATATGTAGGGTGGTTATGGGTGGCTTTTTAAGATATGAAAAGGGCTAAAGATAGATAAAGATATAGGATGTAGTTCTTTTAGTAAGGTGTTAAAAGTCATGTGATGTCATGCCCATTTTTTATGTTCTTTATATGCAATGCTCTTTTTTAGATGATTAAAAAATCTCTAATTACCAACCAAAAATATATATCTTATTTGATTTAAACATTTTTATAACATTTAATCTTACATTATAAAATATTTGACCACTTTAATAATAATAATATCTAAACATTGAAAAAAAAAAACAAATAGAAAAGAGGATAGCTAAGGCCGGAGTTATGTCCCTTGTTACCTCCTCATATTGGCTTATAACTGTACTAGCTTCTATATATATATATGAAGAGAGATCGTTCTCCACGACAATTTACGAATTGATGGCAATTCTATTGTTTACACAGAAAACACTGTGCTGAAAAGTTGTGTAAGATTTACAACCTTGACAACGGGGCTAAACCTATTGGTACTTTTCTTTTTGGTGTTTCCTTGTCAGATTTGTAGATTTCTGTCTTCCATTAAACATTTTAAAATGTGGAGTTTCAAAGAGAGAATCTCCAGCAACACAGGCTTCAGGGAACATATCTTAACATCTATCTTCCACTATTGGCAATTCATATGAAACTCAAATATTATTAGGGCCCATTGGCATTTCAGAAGAGTGAATTACAAAAGAATATTTTTTATAAATAGTAAAACTAATTCACTCTCGGAAACGTACTGCGTTCTATCATTATTATGAAATGGTCAGTTTACAACCAAAATTGATCTGAGTGTAGAAAGCATCTCGACTTAAACATTTATAACAATGTTCATTTCTAAAAATGCACAGTTCTTGGAAGGTGAAAAAAGTGAGGGTTATATCACATAGGTGAATAGAGTGAGGGTTATATCACATAGAATGTCTACTGCATTATTTTAGATATTCCAAACTTGATGCTACTTAATCCATAAGTTGAAAAATGTGAATGATGAATTGCGCTAGAAATTTCTGCTTTGGAATCATCCATTAAACTCCCACAAGTAGTCATCACATGCAAATATTTTACAAAATGAACATGTTATATAAAATAGATGCACATAAAAAGAAATGAAGGGTGATGGCTACTTAATCCATATGTTGAAAAATGTGAAAAATGTGAATGATGAATTGTGATAGAAATTTCTGCTTTAAAATCATCCACTAAACTCCCACAAATACTCATCACATACAAATATTTTACAAAATGAACATGTTATATAGCATAGATGCACATAAAAGAAATGGTCTACTTCTTCATATACATAACAAACTTATGAAGAATGTGAATGGTGAACTACAAAAAACTTATGAAGAATGTGAATGATGAATTATAACTGAGATTCCTGTTTTGGAATCATCCATTAAACTCAGCATATCATGAGGCAAATATTTTACAAAATGAATCCTCTATGTAATACAGATGCTCATAAAGGAAATGAAGGGTCCACCCCTTCCCACACATTATGAACTTCCCAACATAGCTGACATTATTTCTTATGTCCTTATTCTCAAGAGCTTAATATCACATCCATTTCATTTAATTTATTTGAGAATATATCAATTTATTGACCCAACACCTATTTATACCAATTGGCATTTCCTTTGGTAGGAGCACGAGAATAGATGTGTAGATAAATCATGATGATCAACTACTTACTGCCTCCTATACATATCTTTCTTGATAAAAATTCAATTAGATGTGTCAATGCAACCTTATATGATTTTTCCTGTGAATGGGCATTTGAGGTTTCAACCTCCATCTGATGGCAGGGTAAATGAGATGTGGAGACCTCCAGAAAGTGGATGGAACAAGGTCAACTTTGATGGCACTTCCAAGGGGAATCCGAGATATCTGTGGCTAGGGACGATGCTGGGAATATCCTGATGATTGTAGCTAAATGGCTTCCAACTGAAACAAATAATGAAGCTGAGGATGAGATCATGGTTGTTCTATTAGCAATTAAAATGACAATAAGGTTGGGGGTCAAGAAACTGCATTTAGAAGGAGACGCATATTATAGTTAATGGTATCATGTACAGAGATTTGGGATCTTGGCACTCAAATAAGCAGATTAGAAGGACATGTTGGTGCTTGAGGCCTTTGATGAGCTCAAGGTAACCATGTCTTAAGAGAAGCAAATGATGTTGCATACAGGCTTTCCAGAGTATCTATGCCAGAGCAGACAAAGGATGAATTCATAGAAGACTTTAGGGGCTTCCAGTTGGACTCATTAGAGGAGATTAATTTAACCTTAAGGGATGAAATGGATGGATGGGGTGTAGCAACATAGTACGTTTAGGAAAGTAACATCTTAGATGTATTGGGTCCATATTCCTTTGTGTAGTCATCATGTTATGGATGCCCGATTGGAAGTGATCTATGATGACCATTTAATCATTAGACGTGCTGTTTAAAAAGGTCATTTCACAGGGTGTCTTTGGAACTTTCTGGAATTTAAAAAGTCTATAAGGACACGAAAGTGGGAAAGGCCAGACACAGGAAAGTGACAGCTATTTTGAGTGAATTCAGACACGGCTGTGCTGATGTAAGTGAATCTCCCCTTTAATTCTCCAAATCAATTGCCATCAGAAGGATTAGGAGTGTGTTTAAATCAGCTGATGAGAGATTCTGGAGATGTGTGGAGCAGATATTCGATGAAGAACACTTGCAATCTGATTTCAGGGCAAGAACTAATTTAGAGATATCCTCCATCTTGTTAGCATCGGCTATTGAAGTTGTCTGCAAGGAGAGAGGATGCCTCAAAGGTGGTAAGCTTCTGTGTTAAACCAGAGTGGTCAGGGGGAGTGCATTACCCATGGTGGGTTGGTCTGTGCTGGGAGTTGGCATTGGTACAGGCGATGACACTAGGCATTTGGTGGACAGGGCCATAAGGGACTTTCAACCCTTTCTTGTGTGGGGCTCGTTGAAACTGAAGGAGAAAAGGATTGAGAAAGTGTGAAGTGCTGAGAAGAATTACTACTGCCCATACATGACGAGGAAGTGGAGATGGAGCTTTTGGAAGCAGAGAGGAAATGGAAGATGAAGCACAGTCTGAAGGAGTCAGTGGCCAAGCTGCGACCAGAAGAGGTTGGTGAGGTGCAGATTCAGCCTGCAAGGAGAAGAAGAGCAAGGTGGATATGCATGGTGGCACATTCATACCCAATGAAACTCGGGAGGAAATATTCAATAAGTGGAAGAAATAGTTGATTGATGGTAGAGGGCTCTGCAACTGAAAATCCGTACAGCCCTCACTGATCTCCCCCATGCAGGCTTCAAAGGCCTCATCCTCTCCGGGGACCAAGAAATCTAATCACTTAAGGCACCTAATTCCAGCTGCCTTTAATAATAGCAATGTTAAGGAGAAGAACGACAGTTTTAACTCTCACAACCAACATACATCTCATCATCGAGCCCCGGATCATCATGAAGAACAAGGGAAAAGTGCCGGAGAAATGGCCGACAGAGGAGGCAGAGCATCATTCAAGCAGGCTCTCCAAGGTATTCCTCCAGTCCCAGTCGGAGCCAAGTTCGTCAAGGGACCCTCTTCCACCAACGCTTCCGCCCTTCCGGACTGCCAAGGAGATGGAGGTAAGGATATTTCTTCATCCTGTTTCGTTGTCAAGCCTAATGACCTGATGGTGGCAGAGTTGGATAAAGAAAACAGTAGGTTAAAGAACACAGCTATTTTTTTTGCTGCCTTGGATCCTCCTAAATTGCCTTCAAGGAATTATCTCAATGACTGGTTTCATAGGGTCTGGAGCCTCAAACTAGGGCATCATTTTTCATTCTGCTGTATGGTTCAGAAAGGACTTTTCATAGTTATATTTTGTAACCCTGAGTCCCAAAAAATGGTTGTGAATAAGCAATTATGGAAGGTGGGAAATGCAGAGTTTAGGGCTTTGCCTTGGTCTTTGGATTCAATTAATTATGAAATTCTGGCCCTAGCCAGTCCTAGATGGGTAACTGTTAGCAACCTTCCTCCTATTATCTGGAATTTCATTCCCCAACTTATGGAGCCAAATGGGAAAGTTCTTAAGATCGACCGCTCTAACTCACTGATCCCGAATGCTGATATTAGAATCCTTACCTCCATTCTTCCAGGTGTTGATGCCCCTGAGAAAATATGTTTGGCTGTGGCTCCAGCTCTGGTCTGGTGTCATGTTGATTTTATGGGAGGTTTAAATGCTTGCTACCTTTGTAGAAGAAAAGGGCATAAGAGAAAGGATTGTCCTCTGCTGGTTGTTAAAAAGAAACCTAGTCGGGTTCCCGTACCTACTCCCGTTCCGCCTCCTAAGCTTAAATCTGTTATTTCCTCGGCTCAAATAGACTCTGTTCAAATTTCCTTAGACCCGCAGGCATCTTTATGGATGGAGGACTCTGATAAACTAATGGCTTCTCTAGAGGTTTTTAAAGACCAATTTGGTCAGGAGTCAGGTACTTCTAGTGGTCAAAAATCTCAGGATCCTCTGGATAATCTGAAATCCCTTCTGGAAGTCCAAAATCTGGATTTTGGGCTTGACTTTGAGACTAAGGGTGGCAATAATAGGAGGCTTAGTGCCCAACAATTGGCTTTGAGGTCGCTGAAGGATAAGGCTAGCGAGATTGTCAAAAGCAGATCCTCCTCCAGTGTCAGTCTTTTCCCCACCCCGACCAGGAGCAGAGATGAGATTGCCCCTCCTCTGACAATTACCCCTTGCTGTGAACTTGGGTCTGATAAAGCAGATTGCCCTGATGAGGATACTCCTATCATTCACAATATGGATTACTTGAATGATGAAGAAAGACTCCATAACTATTCCCTTCGTGTGATCCCAGCTGGATCTATTGGACCAACTTTGGTGAGGGAAGGAGATTTCAGACCCAAGATATTAGAGGATAATTGCAATTCAGAGGAGGTACAACCTGATGCTGCCCCTGAAGTCGGAGATGGGGAATGCTCCAATATGGAAAGTGTCACCAAGGAGGAAGCTTTTGTTTTCAGTGCTGACAAGAGTAAAGAAAGTATGAGGGGCATTTGAAGTGGGATTGATAATGGAGAAGTTGTAAAAAAGAAAAGGGGTAGACAACCTAATACCAGTGGTAATACCAAAGCTTTCAAAAAGACTAGATCCAAAATGCCTGAATGCTTTAAGGGGTTTCCGACCCCAATGGACACTGAAAAGTAAGCTTTGGTATGGATAAGCTAAAATTGGCTTCTTGGAATGTTAAAGGTTTGGAAACTTCAGATAGGAAGTACATTGTCAAGAGATTTCTAAGATGGCTCAACAACATTGACATCCTGTTTTTACAAGAGCTCAAGGTTGTCAGGTTTAACCTGGAAATTGCTCTGAAATGTATCTGGAAGGATGTTGCTTCCTTCTCTAACAATCACCCTAAGGGGAAGGGGGGAACAGCCCTCCAGGTAGGACCTAGATGGAGGAAGAATATAGATAAATGAGGTAATTCTCCCTGCAACAGAGCATCTTGGATATCCTTCAAAGCTGATAACTTTGAGTTTGGATTATACTCAGTTTATGTCCCTAATGAATTCTTCAAAGTTAATCTTGATTGGATCAGCCCCAACTTGGTTCAACTATACCTGTTTGCACTTAAGGAGGGCTTGTTGGGTCCGACTATCAATTCAGGCCTCATCAAACTTATATATAAAGGAGGGGATAAAACTTTGATTAAGAACTAGAGACCTATCACTATCCTAAATGTAACCTATAAAATTTTGGCTAAGATTCTGGCTTCTAGGTTAGTCCTCGTCCTCCCCAAGATCATTAGCAAGACAGACAGGTTTTGTCAAGGGCAGATATATTTTGGAGAATCTCATCACATTCTGGGAAACTATGGATTGGGCCAAATATTCAGGGCAGAATATTGTATGATGTTGATAGACTATGAAAAAGCCTATGACAGGGTGGAATGGGGATTCATCTTTATGATGCTGGAAGCATTAGGCTTTCCAGTTACATTTATTAATATGGTGGGAATTCTTTTGAAGGATGCAAATGTGGCAATTGAAGTGAATGGTATGAGATCAGAATGCTTTGATTTGACAAGGTACATTAGGCTGGCATACCTCCTTGCCCCTGCACTTCTTGTTATTGCGGCAGAAGCTTTGCATTACTTGCTAAGGGATGTCTCTATTTCTCCTAAGGTTTCAGGATCTATCCTTCCAAATGGTAGTGAGATTTCTAATATTCAATTTGCAGATGACACAGCAATATTATTCCAACTTGATGAGGTTAACATGATGCATCTGATGGCCAAATTGGATTTACTTTGCACTGCCTTAGGTAGTAAGATATCAGTTAACTTGAACAAATTTCCAGAATCATTCATAGTAGAGAGATGCATATTTTGGATTCGATTGTGTGCCATATTTTTGCATCAATGTTTCGGATCACACTCAGTGATGCATGCAACTGATCATTTTTTTTCCTCTAGCTCTTCACATCCTAATGATGGATCACTGAGTATGATCTGAAACGTTGATGCAAAAATATGGCACACAATCAAATCCAGAATATGCATCTCTCTACCAAGATATCAGTTGCTAAATCCATAATCCTGGGATGGGACCATATTCCTCCAGGCTGGTGCATCAGATATGGTCTAAGCTGGGGAGGCCCTAACCAGGTAGTTAAATACCATGGAATACCTTTCGCCATCAATCCCAGCATTAATGACATGTGGATTTGGGTTAAAGAGAAAATCAATGGCAAGCTTCACAAATGGAATGCCTTTTATCTATCTTTAGCAGGCAGGGTGCAAGATTGTCAGAAGATCCTATCATCATATTCTATTTATTTCTCATCAGCATGGTTGTTTAATGTTAATCAGTCTAAATATCTGCAAAAAATTATCCGAGACTTTCTTTGGTCTGATGGGAAGGGGAATGGTAAGACTCATGTAGTCAAATGGGATTGGTGCACAAAAAGCAAGGAGTTCAAGGGGCTTGGTCTGAAAGATCTAAGACTTCAAGGGTTGGCACTAGCTGTGAAATGGATTTGCTAAAGCTATACATGAAGATGAACCCTGGAAAATACTCATTAGACACAATTTGACTAAAGGCTATCCATGTGGCGCCAAGTTTTGGAATAATTATGAATACTTTAGATTTTCTATCTCTCAAATGTAAGACAGCAGTGGGGTGTTCTAATGTCTTTAAGGCAATTTGGAAAAGATGGGGTAAAGTGAGACCCTTGTTGGGGACCATTGTGAGAATAGAGGTAGGCATTAGATGGTGCAATAACTGTTCTATTTGGTGGAACTTGAAAAGGAATTATAAGCCTCTAGCCCTGGTTCAGGGGTTCTCAGCTAAGAAATGGGCCAAAAATGGTATTAAAACATTCAGGAACATCTTGAGTAATGACAGTTTTATAGACTGGACTGAACTTAAGTCCAGGATCTCCTTGTATGATTCTCAGAGGAAAACCTATTCTATGATTGCTAATGCCCTTGATGCTGCGGGGGTCAGAAGGAGTTGTTCTTCTCTTGAGTCATGCTCATTCCAGCTGAGATGGCCTGATTCCTCTCCCTTACACCTAATTAAATCCAAGCACGTTTATTCCTCCCTCTCCTCCAGCACTGCCATCCTTGATCATCTTAATACCAGTTGGAAGTTATCCCTTCCTCATAATGATTGGAAAAAGATTCTCACCCAACTTTGGGCCAAACCTATAGAACCTAAACTTGTTTGCTTTATTTGGAGAATGTTGCCACATAGGTTACCATTCACTAAGCCAGGAGGGGAGCCTAATAGCTGTTCTGTTTCTAACCAACCTGAATCAGTTGCTCATGTTTTCTTTCAGTGTCTTTTTGCTCAGGATATTTGGCATATGTTTGGTTTTGTGTTTGATGAAAATGTCTTTATTGAGAACATTATATTTGGCAAAATCTGTTTGTGGCATCAAGTATCTTAACATGTTCTGGTCCATCTTTTCTTCATTCATACTCTGGTATCTATGGAAAGTAAGGAACAATAACGTATTTCAGGGTAAAGAAAGGATTCTTACTGAGTCTCTAAAGAGACTCATAAGGGCTGACATTGCCGTGCAGGTTACTGCCATCTTCAAGATGGAGGAGCAGTTCCAGAAATTCATGCAGGAAGGTAAAGGTCTGCTGACTAAGAAGGACCTTAAGTATGGCTTCACTACTATGAAGGAGAAAGATTGCAGCACTGTAGAACGACTTCAATGTCCCTTTGTCGCAGTTGATGCAGCAAATCCGCAAGGAAGGCAACTGGAGGGCGCAAGGATCAGGAATGAAGGGACCGAATATGACATTTATGCCTTCTCCTTTGAGGTTCACTACTTCAGAGTCTAGTGGTGAAGAGGAAGAGTAATATATTTGAACTAATCAATATGCTGTAATGTCATACCTTTTGTTGTAATATGCTGTAAACTCTCCACTTCAGCCGTTGGGCTGTGACATTGTTTTGTTTTTGTTTCGCTGCTAGCACTGCTACTCGGAACTTGCTTGTACTCTCTTTTTGTCTCCTTGATATGCAATAGTAATAAGTGGAAGAAATATGGTCTCCTACGTTGTCTCTGAAATTTTGTCTGCTCTGGCCATAGTTCACATACTCAGACTCAGTGAGTGCTCGACAAGCCCAAAATTTTCAGCTCAGCAAAAACTCAGCAACTCAGAAAAGTACTAAAAATTAAAATCTCTAAAGAAACATATATTTTTTATAGAATTCAATTACAAGATGTATTAAATTAGAGATTGACATCTCAATAGAGAAAATGCATAGTTTTATAGCACTAACATCATGTGAAAAATGCATCTTAACCATCGTGTTACCTGTATTGACATTTTTACCTACATTTTTTTACATCTATGAAAACGCAAGAGTTAAACTTGAGAGTACTTGCCCAGCCAAAAAAAATGAGAGTACTCGGCAACTCTGAGAGTATTTGCAGAGTTTGCAAACTATGGTTCTGACCCTAGTCCGTCTAAAGGGCATTTTGTAATGTATAATTTGTATATTGTATATGGGAACGATGATGATAGTAGTCTGTTAATATGCTTTACAATGTAATAGGCAGGCTGCAGGATAACCTTATGTCTGTAGAGGGTTTTAGGTGTTTGGCAGCCCAGATTAGAAATAATTATGCTTTTGGGGAGATTGTCTGGTTAGTCTGAGAATCTATATGCCAGCTCTGTGGCCTTTTTGCAAAATTTATTCTATATTAATAAGAATCAAAATATTCTCACCAATCAAAAAAAAAGATGCATCAATGCAACCTCCTCTAGGGGTATACCATTCAACAAACAAACAAAAGATTTCTCAATGCATTTTTTTCATGCTAACTTAAGGCATCTTACAACTCAACCAAAATTCAAAGTGTTTCTGCCACAAAAGGCAATAAAAGGTGTGCCTATTAAATAAGAAAAACTACAACATAATCTGAGACATCTGCCTGCAGAAAGGCAGAATTGTATACTTTCCTGAATGGGGTTGACATCAGCAACCCATTTTATAGTATTTTAGTCCTCAAAACTATATGAAGCAATCTCCTCTGTAACATCCAATACCTCTTCAGCTTCCACTTCTTCCGCCTCATATTCTTCTTCTTCGTCGCTAGGCTCTCCATCACGCAATGATTGTCGAAGCAACCGCTCTTCTTCACGCAGACGTTTCCATTCGTTGACCCAGCCCTGCCAATCCTCCTGCAATTTCTTCCGTTTCTCTCTGTCTTGTTCACTTAACAATAATGAGACATCCTGATCCTCAGCCTCGTATTTTTTACTATACTTCTTCAAATTTTTGGCAATCTCTTCTTCTTTTTCTGGACTCAATAGAGAGGGTGGCCTTGGGCGCCATAACAACTGTGAATCAGAGTAAAGGCATATATAAATAGAGAACTAAAAAACCTCTACGTTTAACTAGTGGAATTCAGCATGCTTTTGGGTTCTCACCTGATAAAAATGATCCCTAGAAACACGGTATAGCAATTTTCCATTGAATGACCATATGTTAAAGCCATTTTCCATCTCATGAACAGTTGTAACATATGTTGCTACATATCTGTAAATAGACTGTGTATCAGCAGCTATGAGAGAAGCACAAAGTAGCAAAACACAGATAATTTATGTAACATTGGGAATGAAAAAATTACCTTCCAGTAGGATCCCATTCAATGTCTGTGGCCATGAAATGCTCACCAGTTGCCATTGTCTCAAGTTCATCCACATTATAAAACTCGAGCTGGCCATTGTGAGTTTTCAGCCCTGCCAAAATAATGAAGCGTCCAATAGGTGACCAGAAAAGTGCATTTGCCGATCTTCCTTTAATAGTGGCAAGTTTAGAAACCCGACCAACATTATTAGGGCTTCTCATTGAATAGAAACTGACATCTGGCTTAATCCCATCACCATGAATAATAGCAAATCTGTGGCCTTTGGGCTCCCATGCAAATGCAACAATTTTGTCATTCTTATTTTCTAATTCTAACACCTCTATGGGAATATCTCTTTCCTTAATTCGGAAAAGTTCAAAGCCAGTGTGGGTACTTTTCTTAGTTTTTGTATACCGGTCCACTTTTACTGCAAGGTACTCTCCATTGCTTTGCCAATACATCTTGCAATCACTTACACTGAAGAGATTTTTCTGCCTCAATTCTTCCCTTCCAGGAATTTGTACAAGACTAACCTGAGAGAAATGTCACTTATTTAATAAAAATAAGTAAAACAGGGCTCTATAAAAAGCATAGTGATTTGCAACACTTGTTCAATAATCTTAGAACCTTTAACTGAAAGGATACAATTTGATTGTAAACTGATAAAAGTGAAAAGGTAAAAATGTTAAAAAGCTTACTCTTGCAGGTTGGTTTCCACCACCTCCCTCTGGCACAAACAGCGATAATATTGGATCTGTTGGAGACCAACTAAAATCAATTACATTGTCGACTTTGAGGAGTTTCTTATCAAGGAGACCCATTGTATCTGTTTCATAAACACTGATAGCATTTTTCCCAATCCTGGCAAAATACTTATCATCTCTGCCACCTGCCCATCTGGTCAGATTTGATTTGCATCAATTGAGAAACCGTCACTGTTAAGTAAGAGATACAAGCAACAACAATACTAATCATTTAATATACAAACACTAAAACAATATTTTCGGAAATACCTGAATACAGGCCATGACACACCAGCAACTCCTCCAGTTCCACCGGTTGCAAAATCATCAGCACTTCCTTTAAATTCTCTCGCTACTATACCAGTTCTCATGTCAAAGATGTTTAAAGTAACCCTCTTGAACAAAAGGCATTCTTGTGTCAGAGAAAATTTACCTTTGAAATAAGTATTTAATATATTAAACAATGACTTGTACTTAACATCTCAATCATGTTTTGCAATAAGAAGACATATTATTTTTTCTGGAATAATTGATCACACAATATCTCCACTGTTAAAATACCTGTGTGTCTCTTGGGTTACTAGGCTCGTGGCTGCTGTAAGTTACCAGGAATTTCTCCCCAGGTGAAATATCAATCAATCTAACCTACAAGAAGAATATAGAAGATAAGTCATATTTCTATCCTATATTTGACAAATGAATGATTTCTACTGAATATTTTTCAAATATCAAAGATTTTCAAAAGTGCAAGTAATTCTCAATTATAATGATTCAGACACCCAACTAAACTTTGCACCCAAAAATACCTGTGTATGTGCAAAACGCATCAATCTAGTAAATGTTGTAGCACCTCCCCAAACAGCTGCTCCCTGCCTGTGAAGAGTTGCCAAGTATGTTCCAAGTGGTGACCACTGAACGAAGCTTTCAGTCCAATGCTGCAAAAGAATAGGTCCTACACTTCAGTAGACTGGAAAATAAAATGCAACCATTTTCTCTCTTCCCTAGATTAGAAAAAAAACTACAGTTAGTGCCATGATCTTCTTAACTGTACGACGGTACACTAATTCAGGCTTGGATTGCCTAGCATCATTCCAATAAACTTCAGTATCTGACTGAGCACGAATGACAAATTGGTCACGTCCCTTCTCATCTGTGAGCCAGAGGTGTAAATTTTCCTGCAAAATAATGATACTTCGATTTGTAAATGTAAAACAAGATTGCCAAGAACTCCAAACATGTTACTAGATGGTTCACACTTACAAGCAGCAAAAGTCAATAATTAAGCTTTCACAATGAACATTCCAGTAAATTCTTGTGTGAATTTAATAATTTTAGATAAGATATAATGTCATCAATAAGCAGAAAGGAAGGATGAACATGAAAGAGTATATATAACAATATTTAATCATTTATTTAAGTGACTTTTCAGGTAAAACTTCTCCACAACTTCAAAATATGTTTTGAACCGTGAAGAATCCAAATTAACCAACAAAGAACAAAGAATAAAAAGGAGTACATACAATAGGAGTATATGTCTTGGTTTCAGGAGGAACCCATTCGTCTGATACTTTCATGTATTTCTCAAAGTCATCAAACATGTTAACAGCAAAAATGTGTGCTTTGTCCAGCTTATACCCATTCGTCTGTTCTTTCGCTGTTTGTGCCTCCTGAACCAATCAATAGGCAAAATGGGAAAGTATTAGGTAAAATCATTATAAAAGAGAAAAAGAGTGAAAACATCAACACAGTCACTATAGAATAAAAATCAAATAATCTAAGGGAAAAACAGGGTTGTTAGTAGTGCAATTGTACGGGATAACATCAACTTAGGTTATAGGCGGAAGAGGCCCAAGAAAATCTGAGAATAGAGAATTTGCATTTTCTACAATAAGGGTGTTGTGGAGATGGAATGGTCTTAGTCATAGAATAAGCAGTTTATGAGGATATCCATACTCAGCATGACAATAACTTGAAGATTGACAACATGCACCATTTAATTTGTTGGAGACAAAATCAACCTGACTGCTAGCTTTCTCATCAAAATTCATAGCACAGAGTCCCACATCGAAAGGAGTATGAAGATTTGTCCCACATTGAAAGGATCATGAAAATAATTTAAGATTGTTATTCGTTGGTCCCTTAGACTCATATGTAAGTCATTAAAATCATTCATTCATTCATTGTAGAGTGTAAAACATTTTAAAAACTAGACATAAGGTTGCAATTGGAACAAAATATTATCTAAATGTGAAAAACAAAGACAAAAAATTTATTAAAAATTTTAACTTCTTATGCCATTCCATATAACTTAAATAATCCAGTCTATTTGAATGAATGAGTCAATACAAAGTATTTGTACCGATATGGAGGTCCATAAACCATACCTGAGGAGTGTTATACTCTATAAAACAATAACCTTTAGTCTTCTGTGTCTCAGGATCAACTGGCATCCACAGACCTCTGTCCCTGATTGTTCCAATCTGGCCAAAAATCTTACGAACAACACCTTCAAGTTTCTCAAACTTCTCAGGAGGCACAACAGGAAGATTGTCAACAACAATGACATTACCAAACCCCGTCTCAAACTCCAACGAATCTTCATGTTCCTCTTCATCATCACTGCAATTAAAAGAAACAATATAACATAAGCAATAGGGATAGCACTCCCACACAATAGGGTATTAGTTCTCTGGCACAGCCATTGCCATTTGAAACCATCAGCGAGAGTGTTATTCCAGCTGTGGCGAGGAAACTTACAAAGACGTCAAATAACTTGGATCTCTGAATTTTAATGGGATTAAATCAGATTGGTAAACAGTGAAGGGTGAATATAATCGGGTGTGCTCCAGAAAATATCAGAGACCTACAGAAGGACCGAGCAAAAAAACACAGAAAGAATGCAACCCAATGGCACCTCAATTCTTTTGGCGGCCCGTGAAAGATAAAATCCAAGGTCAATTAATTGAAAAAAGGAGACTTTCAAGAGCCCTGAAAATATTGAACATGCTGAAAATATACCCACCTCTTGATGCCGAAATCTTCACCAGGGGGCAGCTGTATTGCATCCAAATCCACCTGCGAAAAATCAATGTTAAGCTGATGAGCGGGCACAGGCAGGGGCATCTCCATAGTCTCTCCCATGCTTAGGGCACGTTAGTATCAGATTTAGGGAAAGGAAGGGCTAGAAATGTTTAGGGGTTTTGCCCGATCCCTGTTAGGGCTTCAGATAGAGCACGCTAAATGAGCTTCACTAAGATGAACGGTAACCATTTAGGAGCAAACTCATCCAGAGAGACATTTTAGGATCGTTAATAAAAAAATATTTTCTCTTTCAGTTTGATTGTCATTTGGGAGAAGCAATTTAGTGGGATAGCAAGGGTTACCTCATGAGTTTTTTATTTTATTTTTAAATATGGTTTATTAAAAAAAATTAAATTATCATTTTTTCCCTCTTTCTTTTAATTATTAATTTAAGAGATATTAATTATAAAATAAGTAAAAAATAATTATTAATCATATAAGTCTTAAAGAGCACTATAGTTGGTTAGAGACTTATGGTCATTTCATATAGGTTATAAGTCTAAAATTGTGTATTTAAATTATATATATGGTTATTTCTATCTATTTATCGAATGAAATTATTAGTATAACTTTGCAAAAATAGGTATGTATTCTTTTAAATAGAATAATAAATACATTTAAAATTAACATGTAGAGACATCATAAATATATTGTTCTCTAGACACCTTGAGAATGATATCCTTTGAGATCATTTGTATTTAGTTATTTTATCCATTTGAGTGAGTTTAGGTTTGATTTGTCACACTTACCATGTCTACAACCCCTATATTCAAGTTGCTTCCACTATATAAAGGAAATACTTTTCACATTTGACTTACGCTTTTTTGGGTTCATATAGTGGTAGATAGGAAGAAGTGAGTTTGGTCCTTCATTGCACCTATAGCTCATTTTACATTGTTGTTGCATATGTTTGAACTGGATAACTGTAGGTAGAAAGAAGTAATGTTGGACCTTTCTTCTCAATTTTTAGATTCAGAATTCAATTTCCACAAAAGATAAATATACCATATTGTTAGCTTCCTTACTATGATAACAACAAAAAATCTTGGAAAAAAATCTAAAAATTGTAAAAAGACCAGAAAAATGTATTATCCTAGTGATAACCTGGCAATAGGCACCTTGATAATATTAAAATATAAATAAAAGAGCTAAAAAAAAAATGAAAAAGAGAAAAGAGCAAAAAAAAAAACATGAAAAAGAAGAAAAAGTGCCTTGATAATAGCAAACAAGCATCTTAGTAGCAAAATAAAATTAAAAAATGTGTCAAGCAAGTGAAAACCAGGTAAACATGTGCCTCTTGTATTTCAATTCTTCATCTATCAATACATTTATTGGCACTTCTTGCTTTTATGAGCTTAAGTTTCCTACTTTCATGAGCTTTGTTTTCCTTCTTCAAGTTGTACATATCATTTCATCGCTTTCATGATACTTTGGTTCTTCCTAGAACCTTCATAGCTTGAAATCGATCAATATCATAGTCTTGGGGCAATCAAACCGTAATAGGGGAAAATTCCCCAACAACTCAACCAAGTCATCCTTGTATTGGTTGTTGCTAATTATCCAATCTAAATTGGTTTCATATTTCTCAACCATTGAAGGGTTTTTGTAAACACACTTTGAACAAACAAGATAACATAGACTATCACATCTATGAGCTAAAAATAATTGAACCTACTTGATTAATGTTGATTTTTCTTTGTGTTATATGTTAAATTGATTTTTTTGCTTATTATTCCCTTTGATCAACTCCAGGATGTGTCTTCTAGAGAAGAAAGGATTGGGGGCATAATACTTATTTTGTAATGCTTGTAGGTTTAATTTTGATGATCTGGAAATGTTGAATAAACAAGTGTTTATGGTAAGAGCCTCCATCACAATTGGAATGCCTCATATACCTTGACTCATTTTATCTAGGCTCTATAGTGAGTTTGGAGCTTCCCCTTGTCTTTTATTGACTGATTTATCGTTATTATCGCAATTCAAATATATACCCAACAATGTGAATGTGTGGCTTAGTACAAGTGCATGATACTAAAATCTATCATAAGATATGAGCAATAAAGGATCATTGCAAACATAATAATCATTGTTGCATAGGAAAAGAAGGATGTAAATCTTGTTTGGTGTGTTTTCATGGAAGAAACATTTAGGTCATCTTGGTGCTTTGTGCCTTGGTTATTATGTTGTGTTTAATGAAGACTTGGAACCCCAATCATATTGGTGTTCTCATCATTTCTCATAAGAAGTTGATTGCAGACCATGTCAGCTTTGACATGATTGAGTACATGTGTATTGACATAACATTTCCTACATGACATGTTAGTTATATTCATAAGCCATATCACATAGATCCATAATTGCATTTGCATATCATAACATAACATCCATTACATGTGCATCATTCACTTCATGGCATATAAAAATATAAATAGACATCATACAGTGTCAACATTTATATACGCATCATAGAAAAGATAAAATACATCAGTGCATTGCATCCATAACCAGTGATTTAAACATAATGCATCCATCCATAACTAACATGAGGCCAATTAATCTCAAGGAGAAACCTCAAACTACCCTTGCTAAGAGTTACACACGAAAGCTTAATCAAATACACAACAAGGAACATAAGACGATATGTAACAATTCAATATGTGTAATTATTTAACTTGGCATATACAATAGCAACATGCCCTACTGTGAGGTCTTCTAGGTTTTGGCCTTATATAGAATAATAATTACGATTCTGAGTCCAAGCTTGCATGTTTTATGTTCTATTCCTACTGATCTATCTTTCCTACATATAACCAAGCTTCTTATATAGCCAATTAAGCCACAAGTCGGCTAGTTAAACATTTAGTTACATTATAGGTCTAGTCTTGGAAGAGTTAACCAAAATCCAAGGAAAGGACAACATAAGATCACATGCACTCGAGGATAGGTCCACACAAGAGTTAGGAGTCGTTTCCCAATTGTGCAAGACGCTATGTCATCACAAGAAATTATGCAGACAAAAATAACATGCCTCAATGGATGAAAATTGTAGGAAATAGAGACCATGAAGAATGGCATAGAAATCAAAGAATATGAAACATCAGAATGTATGCACATAAAACAAGGATCTAAGATAGGTCCTTAACATGATGTCAACTATGCTCCACCTAAAACCAAAAGCAACAACAACTACCTCTTGAACAATAGACTAGTAGAGAAAACAAGACACACACACACACACACACACACACACACACACACACACACACATTTGGTTGAGGCAAGATTGCTTGTTAACCCAAGATGCTCCTACATCAGACACGCGAGGTAAGAAGAGAATCGATGTCCACATCAGGACTCAAGTGTGTTCTATCCTAAATCATAAAGATCTAGTTCAGTTTGCGATATCCATGAATTGTATTCAACTAGTTTTCCTTTCCACTAAACAAGGTATTCCACGTAATCCTTTCCTCTGATGCTTCTTCTTATTCTAGTATTCAAGATCTATTCAATGCCTTCCTCTTTCTTCTTTGGATAATTTGAATTGTTAGTCAATTTACTTTCGGGCTCACGGTACTCAAAGATATCATAGATGATAATGTGGGTGAAATGTCCATATTTTTAGGCAATTCCACTTCAAAAGCATTTCCACTATCAATATTTCTCAAAATTTTACAAGGCCCGAATTTCTTCATCTTTAATTTGTTGTATATTCCAACTGGAAATTTGTTTTTCTTCAAATGAACCATTTCTTGGTCTCCTTCATTGAAATATTTATGTCTTCTTCTTTGATCAACTCGTTGTTTATATTGTTGATTATTATTCTGCAAGGTATCTCTTACACCATCATACAAATCCTTTATGAAACTCACAAAATCTTAGTATCAAAACTATTTTTTTCCTCCTTACTTGAGTTTCTTAGATCTGTAGTTCCTCTACGGTGTAATTCATTTAGGGCCCGTTTGGTTGTTGGAATACAACCGGAATAGGAATAGGAAATTAGAATATGATTTGTATTCTTTGTTTGGTGCATGGAATAGGAATAAGGAATAGGAATACATATTCTCATTCTAGCCCCAAAATGAGCTTTTGTCCATTCCAAAAAATACCTGTAATTGAAATTGCTATTCTTGCATTCATTTTAACTTTCTCAAATTTGATTAAATTTTCAAATCCGCTTTGACCTGGGGTGAGCGCTAGAACTTTGTTTTCAATATTTTCAAATATTTTAGCGATTTTCCAATGGCACTAATTGCATCTTCAGAAATATTTTCAAATGGTCCCGATTGCAAGTTAACCCTATTCCAATTTAAGCTTGCATAACCAAACAAGGGATAAACAAGATTGGATTGCATTTTTCCATTCCTATTCTTCATTCTCCATTCTCATTCAAATTTTCTATTCTAATTCTCAATTCCTTCGCTTGCAACCAAACGAGCCCTTATGATCTTTAAAAGTGTCTTCTTAGAACTTCTATTCACAAAGTTATTGTGTGAAAATTTAGCTTGTGTCAAGCCCAAGTCCCAATTTGCAGGCTTACTTACAACCAAACATCTCAACAAGTTACCCAAATTTCTATTCACAACTTTGGTTTGTCTATCAGTTTGAGGGTGGACTATAGAACTAAATTTAAGCTCAGTATTCAATTTCTTCTAGAGTGTCTTCCAAAAGCATCTAGTGAACTTAGTATCTTTGTCTGAAATAATTATCTTCAATAGTCCATGCAACCTCACTATCTCTTTGAAAAATAGTTCTGCTATATGTATTGCATCAAATATTTTCTTGGAAGGTATGAATGTGTCATTTTAGAAAAAAATTCCACTACCACAAAGATGGAATCAAAACCTCTCTAAGCTCTAAGAAATCCAAGTACAAAATCCATGCTTATATCTTCCCAATGTATATTACAAATAGGAAAAGATGAATACAATCCCCAATTCTAACTATTTCCCTTTACTACTTGATAGAATCCACAACTTCTCACAAATTTCTAAACATCTGTATACATCTGTAGTCAATGGTATCTTTCAACAATCAATGTCATTGTCTTATCAATTCCAAAATGTCTAGCAAGTCCACTATTATGCTTCTCTTTAATGATGTTGCTTCTCATAGATACTATAGCTATGTAAAGTTGAATTTCTCTGAACAACATGTCATCTTGAATGAAATAGTCAATCCACTTATCTTGTTTAAGTATCAAACAATACTTACAAGATTTCCAAGGTTTTGCAAAATCAAGGTGAATTTCATACAAAGTCTTCAAATTATCAAAACCAAGAACTTCAAACTTCATTTATGTTAGCAAACTTCTTCTCCTACTCAAAGCATCAACAACTTTGGTTGATTGTACACTTCTATATTTCAATACAAAGGTGAAATTCTACAAATATTTTACCCACTTCATATGCCTCTGATTCAATTTGTTTAGACTTCCAATATATTGCAAGGCCTTATGATCAGTATACAAGACAAATTCATTAGGAATCAAGTAATGCCTCCATCTCTTCAAAGCTTGAACAATAGCATAGAAATCTTGATCATAAACTAAGTATTTCCTTCTAGCATCATTCAATTTCTCACTAAAGAAAGCTACAGGTCTTCCTCCTTGACTCAAAACAACTCTAATTGTGTTTTCGCTGGCATCACAATCTACTTGAAAAACCTTAGTAAAATCAAGCAAAGCAAGTGTAGGTAACTCTACAACTTTTGTTTTAATATTTCAAAACTCTTATTTGCTCCTTTTGTCCACTTGAAATCTCTTTTTATCTCATCTCATAGTCTATGTCACAGTGTTAAATACTAAACTAAAATTTCTGATAAACTTCCCGTAAGAACCTACCAACCCATGAAATGATCTAACTTCCCCAAAAGTCTCAGGTGTAGGCCATTCCAATATAGCTTTTAATTTCTTAGGATCCATCTTCAAATCTTCAGCATAAATCACAAAGCCAAGATACACTAGCTCCTCTTTCATAAAATAATATTTCTTTAAGTTAATCGATAACTTTTCCTCTTTCAATCTTTGCAACACTTGTCTGATATGCTCAAGATGTTCTTCTTTAGTCTTACTGAAAATCAATATGTCATCAAGGTACACAATCACAAATTTGCTAAAGAATTTCTTCAAAACTTCATTCATCGATCTCATGTCAGTCCTAGGTGCTTTAATTAAACCAAAAGGTATAACTAACCATTCTCACAAGCCTTCATTAGTCTTAAAAGTAGTTTTACATTCATCTCCTTCTATGATTTTGATCTGATGATATCCACTTTTCAAATCAATTTTGGTAAAATATCTATCCCCACTCAAACATTCCATGATGTCATTGATCTTAAGCAAAGTAAACTTATACTTTTTTGTGATCTTGTTTATAGCTCTAGAATCGATGCACATTCTCTAATCTCATTCTTCTTAGGTGCTAATACAATAGGTACTGTGCACAAGGACTCAAACGTTCTCTTATCAGACCTCTCTCAAACAATTCTTGCACTTGTTTATTTAATTCAACATTCTTTGCACAGGTTAGTTTATGTTGTAATTTATTTGGTAAGCTAGCTCAAGGTATCAAATCCATACAGTGTCTAATACTTCTCATAGGAGGTAGTCCATTAGGTCCATCCTTAGAAGTAACACCTTGAAATTCATCTAATAAAGCTTTTATCTCAGGTGCATGCTCAATTTCATCTTGTTTTTGTTATAGTGATTAGAAAAATGGAGAGTGGGGTGTATCAATTATCCTTGGGTCCAAATGTACCAATTCAACTTTTAACAACTTCAAACAACTTAATCAAACTCATAAATCCACTCAACCAATATAGTGAATCATCAATAACCCAATTTATCCATATCAACACTTAGCTCTCTATTTTAGTGTTAATTGAATTGCAGAAACATATAATAGTAAATAACACGATACATGAAAACAACATTCACACAAGTATAACACCAAGATTTAATGTGGAAACCCAGTTTGGGAAAAACCATCAAGTATCATGCTACCACTTTTTCACTCTTCTAGAGTGAGCTAGGTTAAGAGCCAACCTTATAAAAGGTTACAAAACACATTGTTGGGTCTGACCATGTTAAAGGATTTAATCACCTTGTCAAGAGTGGCCTTGTTAGAGGTCTTCAAAAACATCCCATTAGAATGTCACCTTGATTAAAGGGTTTACAACATGACTATTAGGTCAACCTTGATTATAGGATTTTTACTGCCACAATGGTTAGAAAGTAATAACTAGGTCAGTCTGATAAATTACAACTCACTTTGCATGTTCTGATCTCCATTTGGCTCATTCCTAGTTCATTGATTCGTCCTCATCACATTCTTCATCTCTGATTTGTCTGGCAACACCTCAAGCAATCTTGCTTTCACCAACTCCTCACTTTTCCTCTACAACTCTTATTTTTCGACTTATCCTTCACAAATTAACCAACAAACTAACATGCAAAACATCTCATATGCCTCCTTAAATAGACATGTTTAATCTTTTTATGCTTAAACATTATCGTAGATCTTAGGGTTTGATTAGAATCATTGAATCTATTCATCATCTTGTCTTTCTTCTTCTATCCTTGAAACTTCTAGAAAATTCTCATTGAATCTTCACCTTAGATCACTTAACAAACCTATTTCATACATTAAATATGATAGCTCATCAATCCTTGTCTTTAACACATTTTGACTATTCCATAAATTCAATTATGTCAGCCTCAAATCTTGATTCTTTCTCAAACTAATGATATGCTTACACTCAACCATCACTATGCTCTTCAACTATCATCACTGAGTAACTCAATCACTACTAATCTGTCTCACTCAGCTTGCGTTGGTTTGCTCGACCATCATTGTGCTTGGTTTATTACATCTGGTTACCTTCATCTTGCTTGGTCATTACCATCATTGTGTTGATACTTAAGTTCCTTAATCTTTTGCTCAGTGATTTTTAACTTCTTTGTTAAACTAGTGTTTTACTTAACTTCTTGACTTTAATCAATCATCTCTTCTACACTTCAACTCATCTATCTTCTTCACTCAATACAATGATCAAACAACATATTATCTTGTCAAATATTAACTGATCAAGTGCCCTTTGTAGTTCCATTATACTTACTCATCTTTACTCAACCACTTCACTAGTTCATCTTGTTATCTCCCTTTCCAAATCCTCTTCATCAATCAAATAATATGGCATTCTACATTGTTAGCAAATGTCTTACCAGTAAGGTTTGACATCAATGACAACATAACAACCATTTCAATTATAGTTCCAACAATCTCCCTCTTTGAAATTGATGGCAACACCTTTAGTTTTTTATAAGAAAAACAGGTTTTAAGGGATCTTGAAACCCATAAGTTTTACAAAAACAAGTTTGATAATAAGCCAAAGAAGCCCAGCCAAAACAGAGGTCCAACAACTGAAAAAAGACTCAAAGGCCCAGCCCAAAACAAAGGCCCACAGAAAGGCCAAAAAACAAACAAACTAAAATAGACTACAGAAAGCCTGTCGAAAAGCCAAAAGCCAGGAAGACAAAAAGACAAAAGACAAGAAAAATAGTCTTCAGTTATCTTCTCCATTTCCTGCATAGTCTGAGTTGCCTCGATTATCTTTTGCTGCTCCTTTGCCATTTGATCCTAGACCTTCTCAATGCCCTGATCTATATTGGTGAGAGTACTGATTGTGGCCTTGTCATCATCCGACTTGGCCTTATCCCTGTTCTGTCCTCCCTCCTCCTCCAGCAAGCCCCTGTCCTTAAGTTTACTAGCAAGGGATTGGATGTTGTCATTCATTGAACTTAGGAGAGAAATCATCTGACTTGCCAAGTTGCGGTTATAGTTTTCAAGATTTCTTATTCTGCTTTCATTTAAGCTTTCTCTGTTTTCTTGATCCTCCTGGCTATCATTACCTGTCTTATTCTTAATACTTTCCATCTGGGATACCCTTTCTCTAACTTCCTCCAGCTCATGGAAGAGCCATTTGATTGATCTGAAGTTGTCAATCATACTACTGCGGGCATTATTCAAAAGGTTCATTCCAGTCTCCCTTGCGTTGTCCGAGATGGCCAGGATAGTTGGGTTTATGAGCTCATTGACCCTAGGCTGCTCCAGGTTGTCCACCAGGATCTGAGGATTCATAGCTTCCCTAAAAATCCCCATAGTAGTAGTCCTCGCATTGAAATTTTTCCAGGCCTTTATCCTATTTTTGACTTGCACTTCCCCCTCGTTCTCGCCAGTGATGACATTCACTTTTTCCTCCGAAGGAGGCTGAGACTGGACAGGGGAGAGGGGAAGAGGAATATCATTTGTCCTCTGATTTCTAGTCTCTTGAACTCTCACAACCTCCCTCTTCTATTTTTTCCCAGGTTTCTCCTCTTCCACCTCCTCCTCCGACACTTTGTCAGAATCTTCCGTATCCATTTCCTCCTCCTCCTCAGCATAACCCTCTTTTGCATGAGCTTGGCCGTGATCCCTAGGGCTTTTCCTGCTGGGAGTTGTAGCAATGGACAATTTCCTGGCTTGACCTTTTTTCTTCTTTCCTGAGGAAACATTCTCCTCCTCCGAGCTAATGCTCTCAATGTCATCAGAGTCGGAAGAAAAGCTGGAGCTGCCTTCGTCAACATCCTCAACATGAGGAGGGTTCTTGCATATAGAATGAGCTTTGAAATGCTCATGGATGAGGAGCAATAATCCCTCATGCAAAGCAGGGTTAACAGTGGCTTTCTTCTTGAAACTAGAGATTTCCTTGTTCATGGAAGTGAGAAGGTAAAAGGGTATGGAAACTCTTTTCTTATGGTAAAAATGATTTAAAATCACAAAATGGTGAGTTCTGACCCGATCAAACCTAGGGTCCAGGGTAACATAATCAATGAGGGCATATAAAACATACCTCCATAACTTCTTTATAGTCTCCGTCACATAGAAAGACTCTTTCTTTTCCAACTTGTTCATCTCTGCAGAATTTTTCATGAACTCCTTAACTGCATTGGACGAAAGTTTCTTGTCCCTGTAGAATTTGAAACCCTCCATAGGGATACCAGTGACCTCCGCAACCACCTCCTCTGTGATTTGGAAGGAAACCCTATTCACCTTGACCTTGCCGTTGTTCCACAAGTTCACCATGTTGTTGGTGACCTCAGGGTCAAAACCATGGAGTTTTTCGAAAAAATTCGCAACTCCGCCCTTTTCCAATTTTTTCCAGACTTTGCCCATATTCGTCAACTTCTCCACTTCACCCGCCGGCTCCTTTCTGCTCTGTTCTCTAGTCATGACATCCATTTTTTCCTCAACAACTCTCATGAGCCCCAATCTTTGCAATTTTTTTCTAGCCAAGATTTTGGCTCTGTTTCTATTATTGGGTTCGTGATCGTTCGCCTCTCTGATACAATAGCGAGTGAAAATGATAACGATCCTCCAAACATGTTGAAAAGATAGAGAAAATCCCTTGAGAATACGAAAACCAAGAAACATATTATTGCTCGTACCAACATCCATTCTTTCTTTATTAAACATGATTACAGTTAGATTGACCCATACTTCCGTGGATTTTCTCCAGCTCAATTAGTGACTTAGCCTCCATCGGAATATCTTTTTCAGAATGCCAGATCATCTCTTTGTCTGCTCCCACCCCTTTGTTAGTGAACCAGTCAACAACTAGGTTTGCCTCTCTAAACGCATGAGTGACGTGGACCTTCTCAAATTTTGTGAGAGTGGCATGTGTCTCATCAATTATATTTGCAATCGACCACGAGGGAGGGAAGATACCATTAATATTGTTAATTATGTTTTTGGAGTCCCCTTCAAGCCAAAGTTTGGAAACTCCAGCTTCAAAAGCCAACTTAACCACATTGCACGTGGCTCTGGCTTTAGCCAAATGGTCAGTTTGGGTTCCAAGCGGGAGAGCAAAGGTCGCAATCCTCTCCCCAAAACTGTTTCTTATAATTCCACCGCTTCCAGAGGGGCCAGGGTTGCCCTTAGAAGCACCATCGAAGTTGGCTTTTGCCCATCCTTCCGGGGGTAGAATCCATCTGGCATCCTGTCTTTGGGATCCCTGTCTTTTTCGTTGACCGTCTTCCTGTCCCCTATATCAACTTCCCCCTCCTTCATCACTTGAAGGTTTTCTTTTATGTTTTTCAAAATCTTCCTTCCCAAAATTATAGTCGGCTCCTCTCTTTCCTTGAAGATTCTGTTGTTCCTTTCCTTCTAGATACTCCAGCAGAAGTGAGGCAAAAACCAGACATAATTATCCTGTCGGCCTGCAATTTTACAGAGGCTTTTCCAATGACTAAAAAAGTTGATGAGGTTATCCTGCCAGCACCAGAGAATCTCCATATCCTGATTAAGAGAATTCCACACCTCCCTAGCAAAGTCACATTGAATGAAGATATGATTTCCCGACTCAGACTGGTTTTTATAGAGTGGGTATCTTCTGGGCATAACATGGCCTCTCTTCATGAGGTTATCTTGCGTTAGAATTTTGTTCTAAAGGGCCAGCCAATAAAATATGTTGATCTTAGGAGTGAGACCCGAGAGCCAGGCATCCGCCCAAGGGGGTTTCTCCTTTAAACCCCAAAGAGAGTTGTAGCCAGAAGCAATAGAATAACTTCCATTGGGATTATCCCTCCAGACCATCTCATCCTTATTATTACTAGGGATCAAAGCGTTAAGCATAGTCATTATTGGTTTCAAGTCCTCAGAAATGAGGGAAAGTTCTCTCCATTATTGACCAACCCTATAATTGCTTACTTTAAACCCATATAGCTTTGTGCATTCTTGCACCCATCTCTCAAAAATTGGGTTGCTAGAAAGTGGGCCTTGACATAACCACCTGTCAGACCAAAACTGAATATCCTCCCCATTGCCTAGTTTCCAAGAGACCCTAGCCTTAGCCAGGTCCCTAGCCTTCAGGATACCATTCCAAATAGTCGACCCTTTAGGGATGTCCTCATTGAATAAAGTAAAATGGAGAGAAGGTCTTTTGAGGTATTTATTTTCCAAAATATCTCTCCATTCACTAGTGTTATTGAAGATACGCCAGATTTATTTTGCAAGAAGTGCCTTATTGAGATGGGTAAGCTTTCTAATGCCCAGACCTCCATACCTCTTGGGGAGGCAAACCTTCTCCCATGCAACAAGAGGGTACCTTTTCTTTCCTTCCAGTCCAGTCCATAGAAAGTCTCTTTGGATTTTCTCCATTTTCTCTGCAAATTTCACAGGAATTCCAAAAAGGCTCAGAGCATAAATGGGAAGGTTCTGAACAGTGGATTTGACCAGTTGACATTTCCCAGCCTGGCTGAGAGGGGCACCTTTCCATCCAACCATCTTCTTGTTGAATCTATCCAGAATAGCATTCTAAAAAGAGTCAGGGGGAGAAGAGCCCAAGGGGATACCAAGATAGGATGAAGGGAGAGAGCCCACCCCACAACCAAGGATTTTGGCAATTTTCCTTTGTCTTACTTCAGGGGTGTTAACAAAGAAGGTTGAGCTTTTGTTCCAGTTCATCAGCTGACCAGTCCCTCTGGAGTAAGTATCAAGAACCTCTTTCAAAGTCTTAGCTTCTTTCACAAAAGCTTCCCCCCCCATAATAGTGTCATCCACAAATTGCTGGTGAGTGAAGGGGTCATTTCTCAAAGAAGGCTTAATCCCTATAAGACTTCCATCAGACTTTTTATGTTCAATAAGCCTCCCAATGCAGTCAGCTAAAATAATGAAGAGGATAGGTGATAGGGGGTCTCCCTGCTTGAGACCTCTAGAAGGTTTGAAGAACTCAGAGGGAGCTCCATTAATCAGAACAACAAGAGAGGTGGTAGACACCAATTGAGAAATGAGGTTACACACTTTATTGTCAAAACCAAAGGCTTGAAGGACCTTTCCAAGAAAGGACTAGTCCACCTGATCATAGGCTTTTGAAAGATCCAGTTTGAGCAACATACCTTCTCTCTTGGAAGCTTCTAAAGAATGAATAACCTCATGAACCATCAGCACCGAGTCCAAGATTTGTCTCAACACCTTTAGTTACAATGCAATGGCAAAAGTGTTCTTTGGGTTTTCACTTTCAACTCCATTTGTGTTCTATATCAAATCTTCATTAATATCCTTAGTTTCATTTTGATTCTCATCCATGAAATATCCTGATATGCTCCTCTTTACACTTATTTTACACTTCTCCCTCTATGATACCAAAAGAGATTCTTCATTGTAACTGGACACACATGTCCCTCACACATCTTTAGATATTAGGTGGCACCTTAGTACACATCTCCCTCTTTGACAATAATGACAAAGATATCATCCTTTATACTGACTGATCTTTGAATTATGTCTCCTTCTTTCACCTTTTTTTTAAATCTTTGTCCTTAACTGTATCACTATGCACCTACTTGCATCTTTCTCAAATCATGCTATTGTTCTTCTTTTCACAGCTTTAGGCAACTCCTAAAGTGTGACCTCCTGCATCAATCTGTTTCATGTTCTAATGATAAAAATTGATGCATTGTTGCATCCCTTTTTAGTTTGTTTCAAATAGGGGAATGACCCCTGACTTACCTCTTAGATACACAAATGAATCCTTGGGTAGTGCCTTACTGAATATATCAACTATTTTCTCATTTGTATTCACATATTCCAGTCTTACTTCTTTGCCTTGCTCTAAATTCCTTAAGTAATTATACTTGATTGAAAGGTACTTTGTCTTTGTGTGCATCACAAGATTCTTTGATATGTTTATAGCACTTGTGTTATCACAATATATCACCATAGATTCAACAATCTCTTCCTTCGTACCTTCCAATGATTTCTTTATCTATACTATGTTTGAGCAATTATCTGTTGCTACAACATATTCAACTTTCATTGTGGATTATGAAATACAATTTTGCTTCTTACTTTTTGATAAAATCAATTTATTGCCTAGGAAGAAAGCTCCTTCACTTGTACTTTTTCTATCATCAATGTTTCTAGCCCAATTAGCATTTGTGTAAACTTTCAACTCAAACTTGTCATTCTTCTTATACCATAAACCATGGTCTTCTATTCCTTTCAGATATATCAATGTCATTTTCATAGCCATCAAGTGGTTCTCCTTAGGATTAGCATAAAATATTGAAACAATTCCAACAACTAATGTCATGTTAGGATTGATATGAACAACATACTGCAATTTTCCAATCATTGACCTATACAATATCTTATTTACTTCATCAAAATCATCATTCTTTGAAAGTTTATGTCCACTAGTCATAGGTGTTCTAACCAGTCTTCAATATTTCATTCCAAAGGTCATCAATATCTTCTTGATATGTTTTGATTGTGTAATGTATATACCTCCTTTCATTTTATAAACATTCAAACCAACAAAGAAGTTTATCCCTCCAAACATTGACATCTCAAATTCTTTCTTCATATCATTAGAAAATGATTTGCACATCAAGTCATGTCCTCCAAATATGATATCGTCAACAAATATTTTAGCTAACAATGTCTTATCCTTAGATTCAATTTTTTAATGCAAATTGCCTTTATCATTAGTTCTTTCAAAACCACTTCTCACCAAATATGCATGTAATGTTTGATACCATGCCCTGGGGGCTTGTTTCAAACCATACAATACTTTGTATAACTTACATATCATGTTCTTGTTTCTAGGTTCAACAAATCCTCTAGGTTGTTTAATGTAGAATTCTTCTTCCGAGATTCAAATGTGGATTTGACATCCATTTGATATACCTTGAATCCTTTGTAAGAAACATATGCAAATAATGTTCTTACTCCTTCCAACCTTGAAAATGGAGAAAATGTCTCTCCATATTGAAATGTCCCTTTCTCTAATTTTATATGATATTTCAAGCCTCTAATCAGATCTTTAAAATAAACAACCAATATTTCAAAGATCCACCAATTTCTCAATAAACCCCAAATTGGGTATGCCGAAAATAGTGCCAAAAACTTCACAGCTTCACATATTATTAGTAAATCTGAAAGTGGACATTTTTATAGAAATTTTAGCAGCATAACAGCCTACCAAATGACATTTTCAGATCTGTATAACATTTACACAACAGCTCCCAAACGGAGGATAAAAACAATGCTCATCGGGCTCCCAAAAACAACATAGAATAGCCCAGAAACACCACAAAAACACTAATAATCTATCACAGAAGTATAATCATGACCAAATACATATATTCAGCTCTATTTTAACATCTAAAAGTCTGAAATACAACAGCAACCCAAACTGATATGAAATACTCAACTGGAAACACCAAACTCTTACACAAAACACACCCGAAAACTCACAAATCTGCACTGTTTAGGACAAAGGCAAACTCTGTATGAGCATGCATATGGAATGGCTTCAAAATCCCATCCTTAGCCTTCCTAGAAACCTAAAAACTCCCATTCTTGGGTCTCCTTCTCCACAGGTTTGGCAGCCTCTAAAGAACAACAAAGCAATGCGCAAAAATCAAGTTTTGGAATGAGCCCAAAATGCCTCCAAACCCTTTAAAAGAGGGCATAACCATAACTCACATACAAGAGGGGTTAATAAAACATATTTTAATAATAATTTTCATTTATTAGTCCATTAGCTTCCAAAGATTATCCCCTTTTTCTGAAACTTCACCTTTTTGGGCCTGCCTGCCTTAGAAAAGATTATTATTTTTAATTATTTGAAAAGGGGACATGACAAGTCCTCCCCTCCCAAATATTGCTTGTCCTCAAGCAATGGCTGAGAAATAAACCAATCAATCCACCTGGATCCCAAATGTAGTCATGAACTATACTACTGCCAATTAACATAGGCTCCTGCAATATCCTCTGCAATATGACCAAGAGGAATCCATAATCAAACTGACAATTACAGCTCAACCAAACTCCAAAATCACCACTGCCACAGTCAGAAACCCATGAGACACAAACTCTTAGAACATTAAAACCCAAGTAAAGTGGACAAATCAAACTACCAACACAGTAAATACCACCAACGCATCCCACTGGCCTATACGGAATGTACAATCCAACTCTGCAATGATGGTGAATGCTCTCGAATGAAACTGTACCAAGTATGGAGAATCCACACACTGTACAACTCCTGCAGTCAACACAACTCTGCAAATCATCGGCCACTTTCTCATAACCATAACTCCCATGCACTGCTGATGGTGAAAAGACATTACAAGATAAAGAGTAAGAAATGGAACCCAAACCAAATTTGCCATGAACAAGTGATATAGCCCACTGTTACTGACTACCAGCTAAGTTAGGAGATGTCATAGCCAAAGGAGTAGAATCAGTAACAACAACTGCTGAAGCATCACTCCCAAACTCCTGCTCTAAGTCATGTATTATCAAGTTGTCAACTGTAGAACCTATCACCATGTCATGCTCATCACAACTCTCATCCCAAGGCGTTAAACTATCCCATAACTGATGACAAGCACTAGGAACCAAAGTACATCTTTGTATCATCATCTCATCAGCATGGTCATCAAAGGTAAATTGATGAGCGTACCTCACAGTGTAATGCCGATAGAATGCACCAATCTCAGTAAGTGGCTCAGACTGTAATCCAGATGAAACTAACTGCAATTGATCATTAACCATGTTGGAACTGACTACTACCTCTGAAGATATCACCAAGGGAGTAGTATTACTAGCAGGAACCATGCCAACTGCCAACTCACCAACATCACACATGATCTTTGATACATCTCTAGTCTCTGTGCCATCAGTACTAGAGGCCACCACCATGTTAGGCATACAACAATCTAATACAACACCCAACTCAACTGAACCTGACTCTAGTGGGAATGAACCTGATATGCCAATGTTAGTATCAAGGATGGATGCATCCCCATGTCCACTATCTCTGACAATCTCGACCATGGACATCCTCGGATCACCAAACACCACAGCTTGTGACTGTATAGAATCAGGTAAAGATTGTAGTCACTCTAACTCCATGGTCACCTTAGCCAAATGAAACTATGACTCCTTGAAAGCCAACTGTGTACTCTCAAGAATCTCAGAAGTCACCTCAAGCTGCTCAGTAAGCTCATTCACCTCATCTTCCCTGGCCAACAATGCATCATATGCTGTACTGCCCCACTCCATAAGATAATCTCTGTCGGCTACCAACTGCATATAATCCTATCTCAGAATCTGGATAGCCTCCCATAAAGAGTGGAACTTTGTCAAGGAAAGATAACTGCCTCCCTACTCATCACTAGTAGGAGAACCCTATCCATAAACTGCTAACAATTGATGAGCAGCATCGAAATGTTGGCAAGCAATAGCAATGTCTCGCTCACTAACTCTCAACTGATTAGGCACATGATGGCACTGGCTTGATTGTCTCCTACAAACCTCCTCTAATGCACTACCTAAAGGAGTATCCTCAAAGTTACTAGTCTTTAGATTATTACCATCCATATCCTGTGAATCAACTCTAAAGCTCATATCAACAAACGGAGTATCAAAAATTGTAGCACTGCTATCCAACTCCTTTGTACCAAAAGAAACCTCCAAGGAAACTAAGTCTTCAAAACTGCCCACATCCTCCTGGATGTCATCAATGCCAATATGACCCTGGGACTCATCTGTACACACTACCAAATATGAAAGATCATCAACACATTCCAACAAAAATGGTCGATTGGATATATGAACAAAGCCCAACACCGGTGTATAAAAACTAATACCAACATTGGACAAGCTGCTATCACAAGAAAAGACAACACCATGCAATCTGCTAATCAAATCCATGATAGCACCCAAACAATCACTGCTACCAAAAAGTGTTAAAGATTTCTAGTCAACTGAATCCCAAACACCAATATAACAATCTCGAGTCATATCCGTAAACTAGAATCAGCTAGTAACTCAAGCAAACTCCTCACCTAAGTAATATGAACAATACCAACTAACTCCACATACCTATCATGATGAGATAATGTAGTCACAATATTGTCTTCACTCACCTTCAGCTAGCAGAATAAATCATGTGAAGTACTACTAGCCTCAACCTCATGTGACGAAGCATCTAACTATGCCTGGTACTCTCTCTTAGAAAAGTCATGAATGCTTAATGTTTGCTCATCTCTACTAGGTATCTCACCATCACGCACAACAATATCCACATAATCATCATCCTTGAGGTCAAATCTATCTATCACTCTTTGACTAAAATCATCAAATGTAGTAACCTGATCATGACCTTGAGTAGTCATTCCATGATACCACCAATCATAGACTGCATCTTCCAAGTGTAGACTTGCAATTTGAACAGCATCACTCTCCTTCATGGGGTTAAGTGTGAAGAAGGTCTGTAATTTTTGTAGCCATGCTCTAGCTAAAATTTTACTTGTTCCATCAAAAGTAGGTGCTATAAACTTGCTTATTTTATTTTTGAGCTCTCTTCCACTTATGTCATGCTCCCTTCTATACTCTTTCTTGGGCGTCAAAGTGTTCATCATATCCACATATTCTCTAAAAGGAACTAAAGTGCGAAAGTCATCATCTAAACCATTGTAAGTAGCTCTTAATGCAATCAAGTTACCTGTAACCTCTTCTATGGGATTAAGGGCTGGATTTGGCACTGGTGGCTCATCTGCATGCAAAAAAATAGTTTTTGTTGATTGAGAGGGTGTGAGTTTCAAATTTCTTGACTCCTCTGAAGTGCTCCCTTTCTCATTAATAGATGCAACTCCTTGCAATTTTTCTGTCAATATTCGCAAAGCCTCTCTAGTTTCTGCCAAACTATCCACTGTTTGCTTCTGAGTATTTTGGATGTCTTGGAAGAATTTCTTTGCCATCTCATCTAGATTAGCCATACTTTTTCCTTCCTTGGATTTTATACTTTTACTTTCAACTGGAGGTTTGATCAAATTTTTTTTATTCTTTTCTCGCTATAAATATCTCTTTTCTCTTTCACTTAGTTGCATGCAACCATAAATTTTGACATGTAGTTGATTAGAAGCAACATGCAACCACCAAATTCACCAAGAACTAACATGCAAATGATTAGAAGTAGAATGCAACCATAAATTTTGACATCCAGCTAATTGGAAGCAACATGCAACCATAAATTATGACATGCAAGATTTGGGTAGTTATCAAAACTGACATGCAAGATCTGGGTAGTTGTCAAAACTAACATGCAAGATCTGGGTAGTTGTCAAAACTGACATGCAAGATCTGGGTAGTTGTCAAAATTGACATGCAAACTTCTACAAACCCTCAGGCTGGCAAGATCATGGCTTTGATACCACTGAAATGTCCCTTTCTCTGATTTTATATGATATTTCAAGCCTCTAATTAGATCTTTAAAATAAACAACCAATATTTCAAAGATCCACCAATTTCTCAATAAACCCCAAATCGGGTATGTCGGAAATAGTGCCAAAAACTTCACAGCTTCACATATTATTAGTAAATCTGAAAGTAGAAATTTTTATAAAAAATTCAGCAGCATAACAGCCTACCAAATGACATTTTCAGATCTGTATAACATTTACACAACAGCTCCCAAACAGAGGATAAAAACAATGCTCATCGGGCTCCCGAAAACAACATAGAATAGCCCGGAAACACCACAAAAACACTAATAATCTATCACAGAAGTATAATCATGACCAAATACATATATTCAGCTCTATTTTAACATCTAAAAGTCTGAAATATAGCAGCAACCCAAACTAATATGAAATACTCAACTGAAAACACCAAACTCTTACAAAAAACACACCCGAAAACTCACAAATCTGCACTGTTCAGCACAAAGGAAAACTCTGTATGAGCATGCACATGGAATGACTTCAAACTCCTATCCTTAGCCTTCTTGGAAACCTGCAAACTCCCGTTCTTGGGTCTCCTTCTCCACAGGTTTGGCAGCCTCTGAAGAACAACAAAGTAATGCGCAAAAATCAAGTTCTGGAATGAGCCCAAAATGCCTCCAAACCCCTTAAAAGAGGGCATAACCATAACTCACGTCCAAGAGGGGTTAATAAAACATATTTTAATAATAATTTTCATTTATTAGTCCATTAGCTTCCAAAGATTATCCCCTTTTTCTGAAACTTCACCTTTTTGGGCCTACCTGTCTTAGAAAAGATTATTATTTTTAATTATTTGAAAAGGGGACATGACACATATTCAATTCCTTCCTCTTGTGCATATCCCTTGCAAACCAATCTTGCTTTATTCCTTTTGACTTCACCTTTCTCATTCAACTTGTTTCTAAATACCCACTTGGTTACAATCACATTCTTATCCTTTGGCCTTAGTACTGATGCCCATGTTTTGTTCTTCTCTACTTGATCAATCCCCTCATCCATTCCTCTAATATAATCTCCATTCTCCAATGCATCTTTAATTGTTCTTGGCTAAAACTCACATAGTAGACATGTATAATTCTTCAACTTGTTTCTTGTCATGGCTCCTGAACCTTTATCTCCAATAATTTGATTAGGCGTGTGGTGTCTTCTCACATATTTTGCTAAAAATAGGTTCAAATCTTCTTTCTTTTTATTGTAGTTTGCTTGGTCCAACTTGCACATCTTCTACAAGTATTTCTATTGTACCTTAACTTCCTCTATCTGATATTCAATCTCATTTGTCTGTGACATGATCTCTATAGCTTGATGCTCAACAACTTGTTGGTGATCAACAAAACTTCTCTATTGTAACTCAAGGTGCATATTTTTTGAGGTAAAGTACTTGGTTCTCCTTCATAGATGTATATAATGTTTTTTTTAGAATATTTACATTAAGTGGGGGGGGGGGGGGGGTGGATTATTTATCCAAGGTCTAGATGCACCAATTGAATAAACAAACGCTTAAACAACTTTAGATCTTATCACTTAATAGCTCGGTCTATATAGTCAACTTTCAGTAACATCAACTTGAAATTCACCGTCCTAAATATAACAGTCTTGCATAATGTAAATATTAATAATAAATCATCACAAATAACATCCATACAAGTTTGGCACTAAGATTTAATGTGGAAACCCAAGTTGGAAAAAACCACCAGTAACATGTCACCAATTTTTCACTCTTCTAAAGTGAGCTTTTTTTAGGATCCAACCTCATTAAAGGTTACAAAATACACTACTAAAAGCGACCTTGTTGAAGGATTTAATCACCCTATTAAAAGTGGCCTTGTCTGAGGACTTTAGAATGTTCCATTATAATGTCATCTTGATTAAATGATTTACATATGACTGTTAGATCCACCTTGATTAAAGGATTTCAATACTAATACAATGGTTAGAAAGTAACAATAGGTTTTGATCTATCAAGTACAACTCACTTTGAAAATATAGATCTCAATTTGGCTCACAAGTTGCTTCATTGTCTAGCCTTCATTGTCATCTTAGTCTCTGATTCACTTGGAAACCCTTCAAGCAATCACTCTTCTTCTCTTCTCAGCCTTCTACTTAAGTTCACTATTTAATAGCATCAACAATTGCTCCAACATTTTAACCTTAATTTAAGTTAGCCCTTGTACTTCCTTAAATAGATAATTCTTATCTTATACCACTTAAACACCATTGTAGATCTTAGGGTTAAGTTAGATTCATAGAATCCTTCCATCATTTGTCTCTTCTTTTTGTTCTAGAAACTCCTCTATGACTCTTTACATAGAAACACGTAAGCACAGTTTCCCTTGATTTAAATGTTCTAGGTCATCCATCCTTATCTTCAACACACTTTCCATATTCCAAGAAATCAACTTTGTAAGTTGAAAATTATGATTTCTCATAAACTATCAAAATATTATTCCTCGGCCAACAATTTGTTTTGACACTTGGTCATCACTGGGTTACTAAATCATTACTAAATTTCTTGCTTGACACATATACTGTCACTCAGTCAATATTGATGTACGGTCAACATAATTTCTACTTGGCACATACTATGGCTCGGTCAATACTAGAATCACTCGACATATACTTTAAAGTCTTTAATCTTATGCTATGTTTCTTAGTCAAGCCTACGCATTTGGTCTATCTTTGATATCTTCTTCAAGGCTTCAGTTTAACTTTCTTCTCCACTTGCAACATGATTTAAACAATCACTTTATCTTGTCAAAGTCCAATTAATCAAGTGCCCATTTGTAGTTTCTTCTTCATAACTCAACCTTTCCTCTAGATACTTTTGTTATGACCAACTTCTCAAATCCTCTTCATCAATCAAGTAGATATGACACCTAGATCATATAAAAACTTGTCTCACCAATAAGGTTTGACATCAATGACAACATAACCAATATTCCAATTATAGTTTCCAACAATATCTCTCTTTGACATTAATGACAACACCTCTAGTTACCATGCAATCCAAGCACATGTACTATCTCGAGCAACTCCCTCTTTGTGCAGTATCAGATCTTCATTAATATCCATAGTTTCATTTTGAAACACATAAGCTCCCTCTATCATATCGAATCATGAAATCAATTAGATTATTTTGTATTGCTGGCACCACCTCTTATAAGTTCTATGAACTCCCTCTTGCTTCTTATTCAATTTCTCCCTCTCGATAATCACAACATAAGTAACTGCTTCAATATTCTCCCTACTTTGTGGTAACTCATGCTTACTTTTGAGCACAAGGGTGAGCTCCAAAAGAAGGAGCAAGTAAGTCTTGCTCAAAGTGACAATGTCCCTGTGCTGGAATGCTTCATTATTTTTAGCATTTGGAAGGTATTCCATGTGGCAATATGCTTGTGATACTTTCCAATCGATTTGATTGCCCACATGCATGGAACAAGAAATCAACTTGTGAGGAAGGGCTTGTACACAGTTGCTCTCTTCTCCTAGAGCTACCTAGAGTTGTTCGAAGATTTGTTGCCTTTTTGTTGGTTGTAGAATTTTGTGAAGTTACAGGTGGCCTAACATATCATTCTTTGTTGGTGACTTTATGCCCAATGGATTTGTTATTGCCACTAATCTATGATTAGTAGGCAAGCATCTCATTAAATCACCAAGAATGTTGGCTATTTTTGCCCCCATTTAGCCCATCACTGATAATTAATCTGAGAGATCTTCTTAACACATTAGTTGGCAATTAACTTTTTCTGTTGTTTACGGTGTTCTTTGGTTGAGTGGCTCAGTCTATTCTTCTCTCAAGTAGCTTTGGCTTGATCTATTCTTTTACCAAGTTTCATGTTATCCCATTGCATTATGTTATGATTTCGGTCAACAACCTTCACTGGCACCTTAGGGTTTTGGTGCAATGGTTCATACTATGTGGTATTAGAGCCTCAGTCTCAGAGCAAGTAGAACATTGGCATTACAGTATTCGTATGGGGCTCATACGACCAAGGGAGGGCCCATCGTATGGGTGCACATCCAGACCAGTGTCTAGATTGTGAAGTGTGTTGGGATGTTATGATCCTGGTGGGCAACCTTCACTAGCACCTCAAGGTTTTGGTGCAATAGTCTACACCATGTTATTTCACAAAGGTCATTTTGGGTAGCCTATGAAATAGAAAAAGTGTTTGTTGTTTCTTCCACTATGCATTGTGAAATGTGTCAGCCATCATATTAAAAGGTTTCTTCATCAAAGTTTATGTTTCAATCATTCATTGGGAGATTTTTGCAGTATATGGGTCATCCATTTCAAATGGAAATATCTACATTGATGGTCCACCACTTTTTTGGGGCAAATATGATATTTTCCATGCGGGTCAACTCTACAAGTGTACTGGGTGGGTTAACACTGTAGGTTATCCCTTCCTGCATTTTTTGACAACAACATGGTTCAATCTCTTGCATCCAACACATGTCTTCAAGGCTAGTTCTTTAATATTAGGTGACTTTTGGGGCCTTTTTCCATGAAACTAATGTATCTCCATGCCTCTTCATTACTTGTAGAGATATGATTTTATTAGATTTATACTTCTATGTGTTAGCTACATTCTTTTTGGCTTTTCTTATCAATTCAAGTGGGCAAGTTGCATCTCACGATCATATTTCTTTTTGATATTCTTTATTTCTCCTCTATAATCTAACTCCACTGTGGTTGGGGTTTGAACTTCATGGTTTCATTTGAGTTATGCTTGAATTCTTTAAAAGGCAAAGTTGTTAATATTTTATGGGTTTTTCTCTGTTTGCATTTTTGCAGCAGTAATATGCTCTATAAATGCATTTTATTGCCTACCATTAATGAAATTATCAATTTTAGCTCTTCTTTCCATTCTACTGTCTTGTTCATTTTGAAAGATTTGTAATGAATGTTTCCTTTTTGTTTTCTTAGTTTTGTGTGTTTTGTTTATTCTGCTGGCAGTTGTTGTATAGTGAAAATCTATTTCCTTTCAGCATGTAATCAATTCCAACTTGCGTACAAGTTCTTAGAATATATAATAGAGTTGAGATCTATGTGTTTGGGTGTTTCATCTATGTGTAGTGAATTCATAGGTAGAGTTGTAACCACAGTTTCAATCTGGTGCATCACCCCCTTTCCCTTTCAACATTTTAATTGCATGCATTCTCCCTCCCTTTTCCCTCAAAGTGGTAGTTTAGATGCATCCTGATTGTAAGGAAGCCAACCTTATCCAAAGATTCAACCTTAGAGCACAAGTCCTACACTTAGAGGTTGTTTCCATGTTACACAAGATTGCTTGAGGGTCATACCTCAAGGAAGGGTGCAAACTTTTGTGTCAACAATAAGTTTTATTGTCACTCAACAATCACTGTGTTCTTCATCTCTGTCATCACTATGCAACTCAACATACACTATAGTTTCTCACTCATCATCAATAGGCTCGCTTGACCATTACTATGCTTAGTTTCTACAACACTTCTTCATACATTTTCTCATAAATAACTAACATGACTTAAACTATTTTGATCAGCTTCTGCATAAGTTCATTAATCTTTTTCTTTAGTTCCTTCATTAACTGTGAAATATCGATACTTGGTCAAGCTTATCCTTTGACTTGTTTCAACTCTTGGCTTCATCCAACTATCTTCTTCACTTCATGTATTGATTGAAAAAAACATTATTTTGTCAAGGAATAACTTATCAAGTGCCCATTGTATTTCCATGATACTTATCACATCTCAACTCAACCTTTCCCTAGGTCATCTCATGATCTCTTCTTTTCAAATCCTCTTCATCAATCAAATGATATGGCACTTTACATAGTAAAATATCTCTCTAGTAGGTTTGACATTCTATCTCATCAATATGTTTGACATTAATGCCAACATAACAATTGCTCCAACTATAGTTTCTAACATCTTCTTCTCTATATTGTCTCAACAACTTCAAGTCTCATTTCAATCTACCTCAACATGTCCATAATAATATTATCAACATTTCCTCTACCATGAACCATTTTGATGAATAATTGCTTCAATATTGTAACCTTCTCCAAGTTATAGGTTAGATTTCAGATCTTCCACCCTACAAACAAATTCAACAAGTTTTGCCATGATCCAAGCCTCAAGAAAGAACTCTTCTTTGATACCACCTAACATAAGGCATAGTTGTCTCAAGGAGAAACCTTAAATGACCCCTTGCTATGAGTTAAGCATGAAAGCTTAATCAAATAGACAACAAGGAACATGAGGCAATATGCAACAATTTAATAGGTGTAATTATTTAAATTCGCATATAAAACAACACCATGCTTGGATGTGAGTCCTTCCAGATTGTGGCCTTATACAAAATAAGAACTATGATTTTGAGTCCAAGCTTGCATCTTGTATCTTCTATTCCTATTGATCTATCTTTCCTACATATAACCAAGCTTCTTATGTAGCTAGCTAAGCCACAAGTTGGTTGGACAAGCATTTAGTTACATGATAGGTCCAATCTTGCAAGAGTAAACCAAATCCCAAGAAAATAAAAACATAAGATCATGCACACTTAAGGATAGGTCCACACTCGAGTTAGGAGTAGACTCCCAAGTGCACAAGATGTTGTGTCATCACTAGAAACTGCACAAATAAAAATAGAATGCTCTACTTGATGAAAACTGCAAGAAATAGAGACACAGAGAATGATATAGAACTCAAAGAATATGAAACATCAGAATGTGCACACGTAGGAAAAGGATCTAGGATAGGTCCTTGACACGATGTTCACTTTGCTCCACTTGAAACCAAAAGTAGCAACAACTACTTCGTGAACAAAAAATTGATACAAAAAATAAGAAATATATATATATAGGTTGATGCAAGATTATTCGTTCACCTGAGATGCTCCTACATCAATAACATAACACCATATAGAATAAAGCATATCATAAGCATGTCTAACATATATATCAAACATGTCAAGAAATAAAGTGCAATGAGATCAAGTCATGTATCATCTATATATATCAAGTGAATCACGGGGTGATTAAATAATATGCATATCATATGTCATTGGAGAAAAATACATCAGTTTCTATAAAGTCTATAGAACTTGAAAAAATGTGACCACAATCCAATATGTTTTGTATTTTTCAAAATTTGTGATGAATGCAAATTTCTAACAATGCAACTATATAAATTCCTATTCTAATGACATGTTTAAAAACAAATTACTAAGATAGGATAACAGGAAAGTAAAGTAAATTATGGAAAATCAAATTCCTAAATGGGCACAAGTCATAGCAACAACATGTCTACAAATTCAATTTTCAAAAGGATCAAGAAGAAAACCAATAAAATCGGGAGCAACATGTCCTTAAATCCACCAATGCAATCATCGAAGGAATTAATGAATACTAAACAATGTTTCACAATTCATCAAATCATGCAGCCACAAAGAGTGTATGTACATGAGACAAATCTCTATGCAAAACCAAAATGATCTTCTCTCCAATTCATCACAATAGACAACAAAGGAATTATGCTACCAAATATGACAAATACCAGAACTAAATAATCACATGAGCATTAAAATACAATAAGAATAATGGCTCCATTGTTATAATGAACATATTCATAAATGAAACACATATTCCAACAAGAAACAATACACACAGAATGAGAGCACCAATAACATTACTTTATTGTAAATATCGGCTTTGAATACATATTACATCTAAGTATTTATAAGAAACCTCACTCTTCATGCAATTTATAGATCTAGGGCTTTTTTCTTGCAAAATCATGCTAAAAATACTAATTTTATTAAAATTATGTACAAACAGACTCCTAACTAGGTGCTAAGTAGGCATGCACTCTTGTTTTTATTTATTAAATAGTGCATGAGCCTTTACAATCACTTTAAACTGACATAGAAGGAGATAAGAAGAAATAAGACTTTAGATGAAATTCAAGCTTTTGAAGCTTTTAAAAATGAGAACTCAATCTTCTCCATGTGTTTTTGCCACTTAAATTGTCATCAAAAAGTGCCAAAAAGCATTTTTGGTACTTGAAAACACCCCAATACTAGAATTGATGATTAACTATTGGTGCAACAAGAAGTGTTAAAAAATTGTCGCACCTGCACACCTAGGAAAGTTTTGCACCTATGCACCTTTGGAGGAAAAATTTATTCCTCCACTAAAACTTCAAAATGCAGACCTTGGCACTTGCACACCGGCGCACCTTCAAAGGTTTCATGATCAGAATTGGCAGGATTTCCCTAAGTCCAAAATCATAATTTCCAACATCTAGATCTTATTGATCTTTGATGAAAATGATGTCTGGATGGGACACTTTGAATTTTCATATGGATGAAGTGATCTCTTGGGTATTTGACAAATCTAAAAGTTAATATTTATCCCCATGAAAATTGTGAACTTCCTGTCACACTTTTACAAAATCGCCCAATTTAGAATCTAACTCCTCCAATATATCCTTAACTTTGAATATACTCCAAACATCATCCTCAAAGGACACCACTTGAAAAGATGCTCAGAATTATTGTACAACTATTTTTGTCAAGCATAAGTGTGCTATGGAGTTGTCATAAAAAATTTCCAAACTAGTTGCACTATAATATTTATCCACTTGCAAAATTTGGGCTTAATTCCTACCCTACATCTCCCGAATATCTTCATATAAAGATAGCATTACCTCATTCTTGGCTTGTGTCTTCTCAATCTAATCATTGATCATGTCTAGTTCTTCTCTTGTATACACACCTAGCAACATCATGTATCTCTACCCAATTATTTTTTGTAGTGCTTCTAGATCAATAGTCCAAGTGGACACCTCATCCATTAAACCAAAATCCTAGTTAATCGCTATCGCTAGCTTCTGTGCATTCTTTTGTATTCTATGCAATAGATGCATATTTGCCTCTATTATTTCTAATCCTTTCTCTTAAAAAATGAGACACCATCTCTTACATGCATCCAAAAATGTGTCCTCTTGTGTGGTGGTCAGAGCTCATTTCTTGAGGGTAACCGCTAGAGCAATCTTAGGGTGAGTTGGGTCAATGGGACCCACTACTTGATTTATGAATTCACACAAAATATTGTTCTACTTCCTCAACATCTAGAGTTCCTCTTCACCTTGGTCTAAATGATGAAACACATGTTTAAGACTCATGATTGTCAAAAATTTGGCCATATTCTTGGTGGCCTTCCCCAACACAACCTCTTGTATTTGATAATCCTATGGGTGATTGTTTCTAGATTTGCATGAGGAGGAATGGATATGCACACAACCAAATCTTGTTGCTTGTTCTTCATGATAAAAGCCAACTGGTTCAAATCTTCTCAAATGGATACTGTTGGCTTTACTGCCTCTATCAAAATTGATAACCCCTCTTTAGTAGTCTTCACATACCTCCTTTATCGGGTTTCTACTTCCCATTTTAGCCATGCTGGAATAGTGTCCATTTGAGACATATATTGGCTAGATGACAAAGTAATTTTAGATGCTAGTCCTTTTCCTTTGTCCATCCTTTTGGGGTCTCTTCTACTCTTGCTTGTTCTAACACTAGGGTGGTCGTTATGGTCCTATGAGGGGAGGAGAGTGGTTGTGTTACAAGAGGAGCTTGCTCTACTATTGTAACCACTTGTCCTTCTTTAGGACATTCTTATATCTGATGTGCCACATACACCTCATCCTCTAGTGTTTGGATATGTTGCTCTATAACTAGAGTAGACAAAGGTATGGAATCCTATTCTAGTGATGAGAAAGGTGGTGTTATATCTTTCTTGGAGGCAAAGGAGGTATCCCTACTGGACCATGTGGGAGTAGAGGTGGTCTATTCCAATTATTGCCCAATGAATCTTTGTGTGGCATATCCCTTATTTCTCCTTCCTCCAAATGTGTCCCTATGAGCATGAATTTGAAGTCAGAGAGATCAAATTGATCTAACCTTCCCTTAGTGTGGAATCTATCCATCCTTCTTACTCCTAATTCGTAGATTCTTTAATCTGGATCAGTTATTCTTGAGTTGTTGGGGGTGTTTGTGTCGAGCTTCTCCTTCTTTCCTCTTCAATAGCTTGGGGCGATTGAGTTATCCTATTTAAAGTGAGATTTTCAATCTCACCCTCTTGTTCTTCTTCCTTTGTAGCCTCTAGGATGGTCTCAGGGATCTGTGGTGAAGTAGTGCTTCTTTTCTTCTCTTTACTATAACTACCATTGTCTCTATCCCACTCTTCTTAGGGAGTGATCAGGAAGCTTTTGACTAAATGGGAGGCTCCTTGATTTGTTCCTTATCTTCCTCTATAATCTTTTTCTTCTTCTTGCCCTTATACTTCTCCTCCTTGTGGATACAAACTACATCCCTCTCATGCTTGTGCACTACCTTTGGCTTAACTGAGTACTTCTCCTTATAAGTGGGGATGATGACCTTAGTCCCTTTTTATTTATTTGGTCTCATTGGTACACAATGTAGGAATATTGGGCACAACATCCAAGCAAGAAGACTTTCATACCCATTCCCTTATCAAATTGACAATATGTCAGGGTTGGTGTTAGATGCAATCATTCTCCTCCTGATTCACCTCAACATTCATGATGGGATGATCAAAGATCTTATCCTTATTGTAGGTGAGATCTAGGATATTGGTACTATCCTTGTTCCACGCCTTGAGTGGTATCTATGGATTCAACACTTTTCTGCTAGTTTTAGCTCCATTCTACAATAGTCCTTTATCCAGACTTCATAGTCATCTACACAATGTAACCATTGATCTTTTATAATTATATATAGGATGGAATCTTTACTTTCAACATGCTAAAACATCCCTATGTTATCAAAATAAGGGCATTCCATAGGTAGTCCTCTAGGGGGTACTTCTCCCATTCCACATCATAGGTGGAGATGTCTTTCTTTTGTTGTACCTAGTACAACTCAACGGTGATAGGCCATACCCAAGTATTTCTATGCTTCTTTCTCACCCTATCACATGCAAAAGCCAATTATTAGGAAACCTTCAATAATACAAGTCTATCTGATGGATAACATAGCTTCTTCAAGTGGAGGAGAGTCTCAACCACTTAGATGTATGTGAATGTATTGTACTTGATGCAATATCCACCCAGTTGTGTCACCCTTGTTGTTGCCTCTTTGCATAATCTCCTTATATGAACTAGACTATTGTGAAGATGAAGGCATCAGTCACTATCCAGTATTCTAGGCTCTTATATGAGAGCTTCTTTTGTACCAATTGTGGGTACAAAATATGAGGCCACACACTGGATTCTTGTATCATTGGGTTCTTGTATGTTTTCCCTCCTTAGCAGCCCTAGATAATTTATCATTTAAGATACCAACAAGTAGACTAAATAAGAATTCATATGGAATTATGGGTCATTCTAGACCATAGTGAGTTTCTCATCCAATGAGCTGCTAATGATGGTACCCCAATCAATCTTGTGGTGCCTAGTTCTGATTATTTCTATAAAATGAACCATCCAAGTCTCTAAGTGACCTGCTAAACTCTACTTAGGAGAACTATGTAGTAACCAATATCTGCAATCATGTATCCCTATGTCATATCAACTTTGTCTGGCCTATTATGCGGGGTCTTGGGAATCATATATTTTTCGTAGACTATCTCCTTGGCTTGTTCTGTGTTTTCTTTGTACCAATAGTTTGCACTCTCATATGCAATTTCCTGATATTTAATTGCTTGGGTGAGGTGGAATACTTAATCTATATTGTATGGTCAAATATCCAAGACAATTTCTCTAGTTACACTCTTCACCACCTTCTCATCAGGCACATAATGTTTTTCCTAAGTCATGGTCAATTCTGATAATTGTATTGATACTGGGTGTGATGCTCCATTCACCAACCCACTCTAAATAAGGGCAAAGATCATCTCTAACCTTTTGTGAGGCTTATTGCATAATACAAGGAAATAATTCCATCCTATATATCCAGGCTTCATGTTTCTAACTTTAGAGTGCAGATCTATGAATATTGATTTGTTGGGTGCTCCTTGGAACTTGAAAGTTACCAGTTTAGGTGTGATCTTTGATGCCAAAAAAGATTTAAAAAAATCCATGATGACCTACACAAAAGGAGAAACATATGTATATTTTTAATTTGGAAGCCTAAAAGATACTTGTGGACTCAAAGAAATTGGTGAAACTTACTAGACTGGACAATAAACCAGAAAGAGCAAAAAGTGCACACTTGCACTTAACTAGATAAGGGGTTGCCTTGGGCATGGAATTGTGCACCATACACATATGCACAAGGCAAGTAGTTGCACACTAGGAGATGTTCTTAAGCATTTAGAAAATATGGTTTTATGCGATGGAGGAAGTGGACATATCGAGTACCTACGTAAGTGCAGATATAAACATAAGGTTGATACCTTGGTGCTTAGTCACTGTGGACATGTTAAGGTGTGATGGTGCACACTTAAGAATCCAATAGATGATAATCAGTAGAACTAAGGGGGTCTGCCCCTAATTATAGGTTGGGTCTACACATTTTGGAAGGGTGCATACTTGACAAGGTGTATAGGTGTGCAAAGTGCACACCTTTGCACCTATTGCCAAAAAGTGGACATGGTGGAGTTGTATACCTTGTGTAGGTGTATAGGTGTACAAGTATGCAAGATGCGCACTTTTTCTTTAGTGCTCAAAATTTTCCCTCTAAGTTGCCTAATTTGGATGATGCTTGTTTTTCCTGACACTTAAACTTGGGCTACATTAGTCTCACTCCCAGAGCCACCTTAGAAGTTACCTTTTTTTGAGGAGCAGGTTCTCTCGACTCAAAAGAAAAAAGGTGGTCCCTGTTTTTAGAGTAAAAAATGGGGCAAGTTTTGTGAAGCCATAACCATACTACACTAATGATTAGTTCTTTAAAGAGACTTTGGTTTTCCTTTCTTTGAAGATTGAAATAGGTTAAATTGTTTTAGATGGATTGCTTAAATCTATGCTAGGTGAGAAAATAAAGTATGAATTGTGCTAAAATAAATCTAAAAAGTATGGATGAGAAAATATGAATTTTTCATATATGGTAGTAGAGATAGGTCTTGTTGGTAGCTTGTACAATGAAGTTTATGTTTTGATTTAGGACATAAGTAATCTTTCTAGTCAATTTAATCCTTCATGAAGTAAATACACATACTTCTCTTTATTGTTGCCTCTTCCTTCAACTTGTCACATAATATTTTTCATGATTTTCAGGTTTCTAGAAAAGCTTATATGTTTATATTTAAGGGTTGAATTTTTAAATGTATTCCGAGAATTGTACGAGTAATCTTGAATATACAAGATTATGATAGGTAACACAAAGAAGATAAAAAAGCAATATCGAAATCAATAAACAAATTTATTCATGCTTAAAAGTTGACTCAACACAAAAAAGGATGTATATATTTATCATTTCTTTCTTTGCTAATAGGTAAACAACAATTTATCATTATAAATCTAACATATAAATAAATCATTATGTCTCTATTTGAACAAATTTTTACAAATTACTTTATGAAAATTTATAGGAAATGGTAAAAACTATCTTTTTCCTTTGATTGCTTTGTGCTACAACAAAAACTTCCATAATGGCTAAGCTATACAAAGATTCATATAAATTGGTGCTTTAGTTTTAAATCTTTTTATTGTTGGTTTTATTTTTACTCTCCATATTTATTTAAAAAGTTTTCATAATTTATTTTCTAACATTTAATAGTTGTTTATTAAATTTATTATGCCTTGCATTAAATATGGTAAAATAAAAGATTGTTGGTTTCTTTGAGAAAAAATCTTGAAGGTACAACACATACATTATTAGTTTTTATTCCTTAACAATCGTCTATTTTATTTTAACTTTTCTTTATGGGCAAATGTTTTCCTTTTATTTATATCTTAAAATATATTTGAATTATATTTTATCTTAATTAGAATTTTTATTACATTTCTCATAATTTAGAATGTAGGGTGAGAAATTGAATTTAATATATCCATCAACGAGAAAGATGCAATAAATTTTTTTAAACTACTTTTTCTTTTCATAAAAGCTCCAAAATAAAGTCTTAGCCTAGAGTAGGTTGTTCCTCTTATTGTCACTTTGCACTACCAAAATATTGCAGTGTTTTCTCAATGGAACTTGTTTTTGGCCTCATGCAAAACACGGTGATTGGAGTGGTCAAAGGTAAAAATACGATAAGCAAGCACTTGAAAAAAAAATCAACACGAGATGAAGGACTTAAAATAGGAGGAAGAATATGCAAAGTGGAATAAGTACCTGTAGTGCTTGACCAAGAAGTGAGAGGCTATTATTAAGCTCAAATGATTTTTTGTTACATGTTTTGCTACAATTTTTTTGTCTTTTGATACAACTTCTTGGTCAATTCTGGTGATACTTTATTATATATTCATCTCACTATTTGGATAAGGGGAATATGAACTCTAGCATTGGTAGTGATAATATTCACTTTTACAGAGATAGTAATACTCTAAACTTTTTATCAGTCAGATTAAGAGGGACTTATGATTTCCTTTTGTTTCTAGTGAAATATACATATTGTTAGATATATCTCTCAAATTAGGTTATTTTTGATATTTTTCTACTTGTTGGTTCTCGAACTTCAACCTATAATGGCATGTTGTAGGGCTTTGGCATTCTTGTAGTGTGTCATTTTGTGCAGGATCAAGGACCTTTTTCCTACCAACTTAATAAAAAACTACTTTTCTTTTCTAAAAAAATCAAAGTAAAACCACCTTAAATCAATTGAATCTAAAAAATAGTTTTAAAAAATTCTTAAATTAATAAATATCAAATATTATCTACATTTGATTTGTGAACTATTTTTAGAAGTATTATTTTTTAATTTAATAATTTTTAAAAATTTGTATTGATCATTTTGATTGTAATATATGCATTGAAATACCATATAGGTCATCTTATTTTTTTAATATTTTTTTGATCAGTAAACGACTGAAGCCTAGATTAATTATTATTATTTATTGGAATTAATTATTATTATATGTTAAGTGAAGGTATATTTGAACCCAAGACCTTCCACATGAGAGGCTTGCAAGTTACCATTGAGTTGTAAGCTTTTGCCTAGGTCATCTAAAATTTTGACCAGGGAAGTTTTTATACATTTTAAATATATTTAGATATAAGCTTGTAAATTTTATATTTGAAGTGCCTCATTTTTTTTACATTCATTATATGTTTAGTTTAGAAAATATTTCCAGTTTCTAATGATATTATAGAATTAATTAAGGCAAGCATGCATTCTTAAAATTTAATTAAAAATAACAAAAAAATATATTCTATTATGAAAAAATTCATTCTATTTTCATCTTGTACTATAAAATAGTCAATGCTCAACCTGAGGCTTTTCCATCTAATGGTGAGATCTTATTTTTTATTTTAAAAGCAACCAAAATAGGGTGGTTAGCCCAGAGAGAACAAAAAGAGGTAGAGCCTCTTATAATAGACCATTAACAAGAGGAAAACCAACACAAAGGCATCTCAACCAATACCTTTCTTTAACATAAAAAATAACCCCCTAAGAAACAAAGCCATCCAAAAAATTGAACTACTATATAAAGAAAAGTTGTAGAACTAGAGAGGATCCATGAAAAAGAGTTTATTGTAAGTTCTAGAAAAACTATTACTATATACAAAAACCATTATAGTCATGTAATAAGAGTTTTTAGCCGTCACACATGGTAGAAAGATCATCTTATCAAAATAGAAAAAATGAGATATAAAGGAAAACCCTCAATTCCCCTTAGCCTTTGGGGATTGTGGTTTAGATATCAATAGTCATGCCCAATCATTAGCAAGGAACCTATAAGATGCAAGATCTTCTTTCATCTCCATCATTTGTGCCTTTTTCATTTTCTCGTTAGAGGAGTTGAAGGGTGGTAGTCATAGAGTGCATCACCTTGATAGAGAAATCATCAAGGGAGGTGAAGTTCATCTCACTCAGAGATCATCCTGTTCCTCCTATCAACCTTTCTAAGGACCTTTAGCTCCTCAGCCAATGGACCACCATCATAATTTTTGACTTTATCCTTTACAAAAGGCACATCTTGCATGGTGGGGGGTGGGGTTACGGGAGTCCTCAATAATTTTCTTGCCAGCAGTGGTGGGATTATAGGGAGAGGGGGTGGAGGCCTTGATCACCTAGGCAAGGGGGAACGTGGTCATCATGGAGGAGGTATCTAGTAAAATCTCAACACCCTTGTTGATGGTAAGGACCACTGTATCCATTTTGAAATTGGCCAAAAATGTTGGTCGCAACTGGTACTATGAGGAGGGGGGATGAATCAATACCATTTGTAAAACTAGTTACTTTCACTACTGCTCTAATTACACTAACTAATAAAAATTTAATTAAAAAAATAGATGTGAAAGAAATAAATTAAAACCAAATGAATTTATACACCAAGGCATTCATCAAACTAAAGCAATTGTTTTGTACATAGAACCCTCAATGAGAGGATGAAAACCATGGTGGGGGTAATATACCCACTAGCCTTTTACCATAGATAAAAGGTTTCCCTATTAGGAGCTACACCGTGTTCCTTATAAGAACTCGTTCTATTAAAAATGTCAGTAACCTATAAGGATTACCATTATCTTGTTAAGACAACCTAGTTGTAGGATTTAGTACTCCTTCTAGGAGGTACCTTGTTAAAGGATTTAACAAATACCTACTATTGAAGTAGTGATTATAGTTGTTAGAAAGAAATAAAAATGTGATCTAATATGTATAACACTCTCTAGCATAGAAGATCTTTGTTGTCTACCTTGTGAGATGTTGTGATCTCTTTGTTGCTCAAAGTTACCAGGTGATATCCTGTTGTATCACCTTTGGCTCTTACTTCTTTTCTTTAGTGCTTATGGTTAGATATAAATCTACATGTCTATCTTCTTCTTGATGGCCTTCATCTATTATTTTTGTTCACCTCCTTACTAGCTTGGCATTGTATTCTTTTTCTTCCTTCTCACTCTTTTTTTTTTCAGCCACCACATATTAGAACTACGTTAGGTTTCTTTTTATCTAAGGGTGTCAAAACCCTAGACCATTGTACCACTTGAAGTTAATGAATTCAAAATTTGAATTTGAATCGCTTAGTGGTTCATGAGCAACCCATGACACCTATGATGTAGGGTGTAGACTCTTCGCATAGTTCATCAATCTAGGTCTCATCTTAATCCAGTTGTCCTTTTCTACGTTCCACCATTCTTGTCAAAGTAAAAGGAAATTTTGGATTCTTCCATACCTAATTTTCCATGTCATGTTGATTACTCCTTATGCTAAGTGTGTTGGCTTCTCCCTTGTTTCATTCTTCTATGCAAACTGATGAATATTTCTACCAGTGCATGCGGTGAAGTATCTCTTCAACTAGTTGCTAGTCAATGACAACGCACTTGTGCCAACTATAATTCATTATGCTGATGTGACCGGTAGGATCAATAATCCCCCCTTTGCTATTGATGGCAAAATCTATGCCTTTGCTTGGCCAGGTACCAATAAAATCTTTGTCGGTGTCTAGACTTAACCATCTTCCTATTCTTATCTTAATATTTGTTTATTTCTTTCCCCATGTGATGTTTTTTTTTTTTAGCTGTCTTCCTCTCCTTTTTTTCACCTCTTTTTTTCTCCCCATGTCTTCATCATCTCATCTTTATCATTGCATATTATCTTCATGTTCATTTATTTTTACATCTCCTCCTTTCATCTTAATTCAATTTTCATTTCTGTCAATTCATTTTCCTTTTCATCTCCCCTTCATATTAATTCATCTCCCCCTTTTTATTTTCCAATGTTGTCTCCCAGGTCATTGGTAATTTATAGAGTTATATGGTTAGACTAGTAATGTCTGGGAGTCACTGTGTTATTCCTTTGATGGTTATGATTTTGTAACATGGCATTAAATGATTCCTATGAGGGGAAATATGAAACATTACAACTCAAAGAGGGTGGGGTTCCTCTTGTATTGTTTAGCTATGATCTGATTGATCTGGTAAATCTTGTCTTGCATTTGACTAGTGTATGCACTCGTTGAACTTGTTGATACATCAAAATATGTTTGAGTACCTTGTGCTCTCTCATATGTTGTGTTTAGAGTGGCTTTGAGATCGATCATAAAGTTTTGTGAATCTAATATTCTATGGAGTGTTGAAGAAATGTCCTTCGACAACTCTATTGCAGGGTTTCTTACTTCTTCAAGCTTATGTGAATGATATTTAATCTGATACTTTAGATTTTCCTTTTCCCTTCTTTTGATGAGTGTGCATGTTTCTTTACGTATGTTTTCATTTTATAGGATGTGATGTAGTTGATTGATAAGATCAATGTTAGTATCATGTTGCACATCGCCAAGTATTCTTATGATCAATGTTTTAGCTTTGATCAAGGTATGTGCACATCCCTTTCTTAGATTGGCTTTCTTTACCACTTTGAATTTCTTTAGTAGGTGGTTGTGGAGATCAAGTTCTTTACTGTTTAGTTACTTCACACTGCCAGCATACTTGTCTAACTCATTTTGGATTATTTTAGGATTTTCTATGCCCTAAATATGCTTTGCATAGAATTCTCCTTCATCTTTTCAACTTGATGATGATGGTGATCTTATCCGCTTAGTTCTTTTCCCATTGGATTCTTCTAATTTAGTGCTACCTAGTTGTAACTTTCTCTTTATAGATGTGGGCTTAATAAAGCTTCCAGTATCTTTGAATATAGAATGGGTGACTAGCTGGTCATTTTCCTTCTATGTATCCCTTTTTTTCTAACATATCATTCTCAGCAGTATCCCTTGTTGGACTGCCCTTCTCTTTGTCTCTGTCCTTTATAACCTCTTCTGTTGAGATCTCCAAGTATGGAGTCTTCATCAACTTGCTTGGTTGATTATTTCCTTCTTCCCTTCTATCTTCATGCAAAATTGTACATGCTATCTTTGTTTTAGTTATTGGTTGCATTGTGTCTATTTTGGGATGATCAAATAATCCTTTTGTTGTTGGAATATCATGGGGTTTTACTAGTTTTGGTGCCTTGACACTTGTTGTAGCAATTGTTCTTCTAGTTGTTGCATAGTTTTCTTTCCTTGGTGAAGTTATAGGATTGAAGGTGATTGGTTCTTCACCAAGTTCCTTAATATATCCCTTATATTTTATTGATCTACTAGTGCCAACGGACGCGATTCATTTCACTTTTCCTTTTCAATTTTAATCAGCTCCAATTAAGGCTTTCATTTTCATTAGGGGCTTTAGAGCATACATGAGCTCCATTTGATTTTCTATTGCCCAACCTTTTGTTCCTCATTCAAACAATTCTCTTTCTCTACCAGTTATTATTTGTGCAACATTTTATTGAGTTAAAAAGTCTGAGGCATATGCTTCTATATATGTTTCTTTGTCTACTTCTGTGTAGTTTGGCTTGGCCTTAGATAACACATCACTAAGAATTATTTTGATTTGCGTTGCTTTAGAGCTTGTCATTTCTTGTTAATGACTTCTGCTAACTCATTTGGTAGTACTCTCTTTACCATATTGGTTGTTTTCAGAAGGTTCGCATGCTAAATAATATTGCACTTATGACACTATTTTTGTCCTTTTCACTCATTAGTGTGTATTTGTATCTTATCTTGTTGTAATTCCCATTGTGAAGAATGACATTATGTATTTATTTGATTGAGACTGTAGGAGTAGGACTTACACTTTCTCTTGCAAGCTTTGTTGTTCTTGATGATGACATACCCATGGATGGGATTTATCTTTTCTGTGCTAGTGTGGGTTTCTTCTTGGCTACTGCATCAACCTTCTTCATTTTAGTTCTACCTTCCTCACTTGACTCTGGTTCTAGTTCTAGTGAGGTATTTTATTTTCTTAAGTCAACATTCCTTTCTTCACTTTCCTACCTCTTGTTTCTTCAGGCCTTCATAATAGTTGTCTTCTTCTTATTTTCTTTCTTTACTTCCTTCCTATTTTCCTTCTTATCCTTTTTTATTCTTGCTTTTGTGCTCCTTCTTATTAAGCTCATGTCGCAAATAGGTAGCATATTATCCATAAGCATTAATAGTATCAATTCAATAGCCATCCTTGCCTCTTATTCTATTATCTTATACTAAAAACCAATGAGACAATGGGTTCTACACTTCATAGTATGGATCATGCATGTGTCTATCCATGCTAGAAAATTGACATCATTTTTGTATTATTATACTAGGGTCAAGGGTATCCTCTCCCTTTTCCTCATGATGTTCCTGAAACTATCAAAATTTATTTTGAATAGATTAACCCTATTGTCTCCTAACTTGATATATGATTTGCATACTTGTTCACAAATAGGCTTATCCTTTAGCCAACTAACAAAGCCTAGTCCATGAAATTGACATGCAAAATGGATTAATATACATACCAGGAGAGATCCAAACTTGAATGGATGTAACTTGGGGTATTTTTATAATTTTTTTTGGGTTGAGTATCAATCATTCATATAGCCACCCACCTAGGTCAAGTGGTGCACTCTTGCAAACAATTTGATATGTTGTTGTACTGCTCCACAGAATATGCTATTGGCCTTTCTCAAGAAATAAAGTCTATATGCAATTTCCATTGTGGTGAATTTAATTCTAAGGTTAGGAATTTCATCAATGGCTAGGGCCCATCCTAGGTTCTTCACTCTAGACAATCTTGTAACTCCTTCAAGTGTGATTTTCCCTATGTTCAACCATGGTCTTGTTCCATTGAGTCCTGTTATCCTTGTTGGTTCAGAAAACCACAGATTGGAAATCCAAGAGCCAGTCACTTCTTTGATAGGATTTTGCAATTAGTTTTGGCCAATTAATGAGAATCGATTTGATTCCCCTACACTTCAAGCTCAACTACACCTATGTGGGTAGACCTTCTCTTCAAACGTGATCACTTGGTTTAGAGCTTTTCTAGAGAAAATTTAAGCTTGGTGAGTTCTTTGGTTGGAAAAGTCCTTGAACTCAATTAAAATAAAACTGAATGTTGAGTGTTTTATTTGTATAAGGTTTGTCAATGATGGATTTGATGCTTGTAAGAATGAAGATATAGATTTTCTGACTTCAACAATAAAAAGACCAGTGCCTTTGTTCATTTATGCAATAGAGTCTACTTTAGTGAAGATTTTCACATACAACTTTATAATATTCTATGCACTTACACTACCAACAATTAAATAATCAAGATGCAACAAATCAAATATATACACAATCTTAAACACAAATATGGAAACAATTATATATATATATATATATATATATATATATATATATATTGATTAGACTGCAAGATAAACAATTTAATATTTCACAATATCTATGAGGATCGAATTTAAAATGCTATACATTTAAATTGTATACAAAATTCCAAAAAATAATTACAAAGGATGATTCATTTGCATTTTAAATATCCATGCCATTTAAAATAAACAAAAGACATTTTATTTTACTATAAAAAAAAAAAATTGAATTTATATTACAAAGTCATATTATAGCTCTTATTCCTTGAGATAAATAATATAAAATACTTCTTTTATAATATGAATGTTCAATATCAAATGTTTTATCTCTCTTGACTTCCCCTATATTTATCATTTTTATAAACAAATGTGACCTTTTAAATAAAAAGTCTCACCTCTAAAATAACCGCTTCTCTTCAAATAATCACACCTTACCATTAATCATAATCTTGAATAGTTAATATTTAAATTACTTTTTAATGGACTTCAAACATTTTGAATGAAAATATTATTAATTTGATTCCTATCTTCCAAAGTCTCGATAATGTAATTGACCTCTACTCAAGCGTATGATAGCCATTATTACTTATTTATTTCTATGATGTCTCTGACTGTGTATGTAGTCTGTGTATGCCATTTTTCATGTCAAAGCTTATATTATTAATCTTTCTAGATTCTACCAAGTGCAATCGCTTTCCATCCTTTATACTTCAGAATCGTCTATGCAAATACTTGCGTGGGTGGCTAACGTGTGTATCATTCCATACTTAAAAATGTGTCATCCTCCTCAACATTGAAATATTAGACTCCCTCTTTGCTTGGACATAATTATTTTGGGTAAACATAATACTCTATGCAACATTCATATTACAATATCTTCTATTGGTTATACTCCATCCATATTTGACATACAATGCCTTCTATTTTGGTCATACAATACTCATTATTGTGTACAAGTTCATTGCTATTAGTTTATCTTTGACTTCAATATTTATCAAGGTTCTTTTAATTATTTTCATCACATGCACCTTCAATGTAGGTCAATAATGTTATAGCCTTATGTACAAGTGGTGATGCACATGTATCATTCATCTTATCTATCACTGGACTATGTGTTGTTATTCTTTCCTGAATCAACACTTTCTTCATTTCAAGTCTCTTATATACAAACTATTACATTTAGGAGAAGTTCATCATATACAACTTTATACTTGATGCTTATTGCCATTCATAATCTTATTCTATTGACTTCCAGCTCTAATCATATTGGAGTTGAATGTTCTCTTAGTAATTCTAGGTTATAGTATAAGATTATTATATCCATGAGTCCTGAATAATAAGTTCATCAACACCCCTGATGGTATATGATCTGCACAATAGTATCTTGATTATTTGTGATAGTGTATTAAATACTGAAAGATATCCTTGTTACTTTTTTGAAATGATAGAGCCCATTATGGATGTAACGTTCTCTATGGTAGCTACAGTGGTTGTCACCAAATTCTTGTTTGAATTAAACCAATTGGATTTCAATGTCTCAAATAATTACACAGTTCCATCAAGCTAAATACATTTTTTTGCTACTTCAAAAATTCTATTTACTGAATTTATCAATTCTAGATGAACCTTGTAATCATCATATCTTAAATCTCTAATTAGATCAGATGTAATCTCTCCACTTATGTCTTCATGTGGTAGATTATCAAAACCAGTCTCCCAAAAAAGAAAAGTTGAATCCATACTCAAGTAGTTAAACCTCTGTATGGTATTATGGACATCTATCTGATTGCTAGAGAAGGGTTGACATATTACTCTATTTGTGCTATAAAAATTATATATTCTTCAAGGTCTTTGTTATAGGGATACAAACACGAGATTGGTTTCTTTACAAAACTAAATTGATCATCTCAGTATTGAGTACAGATGAAATCTTATTATAGAATGAGGAATTTTATTGATAGTCTGGAAGTAATTTGTAGATAGATACTTTGCAACAATTCATGTGGATTGTGTTGGTTAGAATAATACTTTGTAGGCATACGGTGGAGGCTAATGTGGATATCACTAGAGTATGTAAAAGAGAACAACAATAGTAATCTTAGGGAGAAAAGATAAAGGTAGTAAGAATAGTGCATGAATGGAGACCATAAAAATTAGTGTTCTATCAGTGGCTCTTATTGTAGTTCCACAATGCACACCCCATTTCAATTAGGAAATGGGGACCCCCTACTTTTTCTTCAAATTCAGGCCAATTCAGAGGCCATAAGTTTGTGTCCCAAAAAAGTGAAAAATCAAAAAACCAAAAAAATCTAAAAAATCTAAAAATTGAATAAATAAATAAATAAATATTAAAAATGTGCAACCGCACACCTCACATGCTGCACAGGGATGCACCACACTTGGTGGTGTGGCGATGCACACCTGTGCACCTACGTAAGTGCACATACTTGCACCCCCAAGGGTGGGCAGGGCTATATAAGCCCTGACCCTCGTACCCATTTCCCCACCTTGCATATTTTTTCTCCTTGCAACTCGCCTTTGCAAACATCGAGCTTCGCATTCACCCTTAATGTTCTCTGTGCTTCGTCTCTGGCTCTACTCATTCACACCAACAGGTGTGCAAAACTCGTATAATGCAAGAACATAAAGCCATGCACCACAGACCCACACACTTGTGTGCTGCTCACCCGTGCCGTACACCACACTACTATGCACATGCCATACGCACCCATTGCTATGCACACCCCGTGTCACACACCATGCTATTGCACACATGCCATTGCACACCACATCACCACGCACATGCAACCATACACTCACTCATAAACCCCCAGTGCAAACTCCAACACACCCACATGCAAAAACAAACAACGCACCCACTTTGGTGCACAACCACGCAACCCCCATAAACCCCATAAAAACCAAACCCTTAAAACACATTAAAAACACACCAAAAAATTGAGGTGTGCACCTACACACCTTATGTTTTAATTATGAGTTGATGGACATCTTCCTTTTATTGTGTCGATATCATGGCATCCTCTTCTAGTGAGAAAATGACACTAAAGCCCATGGTTTTCAAGTTCCAAGGGGTCCCATCCAAGTCAAGATTCCAAGAAGACTATGCAGAGATAAAAGATACTGATTTAGGACACATTGACTTGGGAGAATTTTTGAGAATTTGCAACAAGCCTACAAAGAGATCACCTCTGGTATCTACTTTGATCTAATTAGGGTTGGTGAGCATAGCTTCGCACCCGATATCAGTGCAATCCTTAGAGTTGATCATGACACTGACACAACACTTTGTTCTTGAGGAAAGAGTATAATAGGAGAAGTTGTTCTTGATCTCTGACCTGAAAACATTGAGAGGCTCTTCCATCTCTCAAGGGTGGATCGGTTCATTAGACTCTCTTATGAGGCAGCTAAAAGGTGGTATAGGGAGCACCTGAAAGAGGCAACATAAATCATTTAATCATCTTACTTCATTGAGAAGACTCCTCTAGGGAGGATAGTAAGAAAGGTGAACATGACAAGGAGATACATGAAGGAGGATATTGGCTACTCCATCATTCTTCTAAGCAAGGTCATGGGTCTACCGGCAACTGGATGCCTGAATGTTTTCATGGTGAATTTTATTGAGACTATCAAGATGACAAAGATGCCACTTGACTGGGCCACCACATTAAGTGAGAACTTGTGTGAACAATTAGGGGCGGTCAAGGATAAGAACAAATTTTATATGACTTCATACATGGTATATCTACTAGCGGCAAGGGCCACAAACTACCCTCGATTGTACAAAGGAGGTAACATGCAGGATCCCAATGCTTGGCCTTACATTGTTTACCCTCAACTAGTGAGGAAGAAGCTCTTGGAACAAAGCAAGGAATATAGGATCGTGAATGATGCATTCATTTTCACAATCATCTGATTCATAGAGGGAGACTATGTGAAGAGGTTATTTGATGAGGCAATAACACAGATAATAGCTCTCTAGGCCTACTACATCTAGTTTAAGACATTCATATATCTATGAGTAGCTAGTGCCTCTGTCAACCCTAAGAAGCTCTCTAGATATCTAAGTGAAAAATTGGTGTCATTGGAGATTGTACGATAGATTGAGTCTGCATATGATAGGGTAAGAAGATAGTGAAGGCCATGTTGGACATGGCCCCTAGTCATAGGACCATATCAGGTAAAGTGGAAGCAAGATATTTCATCTTTCAAATGGGACTGGAACATTATCCCCTTGACGAGTACAATTCTCCTAGGGCCTATTTTGATAATATTGGCAAAGTGGAGAGTCTAGTTGGCAGAGAATTCCACCATGAGGAGGCCATTGAAGACCACTGCATGAATACAACAAACAACTATGATGTCCGTATTAGGGACTATTAGAGGATGCCATTGTATTTGGTAGAGAAGGCTCTCAAAATAAGCATTCCAGAGGAGATAATGCAACAAGATTTTAGGGAGCTACTGGACCCCCTATTCAACTCGAACAAGATTAGAGAGAAACCTATAATGAATGTCGAGGTTGAAAGGGAGGAGGGCAATGATATTAATCATCATGTGAGGCATGTAATCATAATGAAAAAGGATTGGATCGAGAAACCCTTTCAACTTGATCCAATACCAAATACTGTGATATTTCATGCATAAGCCTGCCTAGAGAAAGGTACAGGAAAGAAAGTTACAATTCCTACCTTTTGTAGCCCAGTCTCCTATCAAGCCAGAAATAGTATACCAACTTGGCCATCCAGTTGGATACTATCACCCTCTAGAGAGGAAAGGAAAGGGGAAAAGAAAGAGGACCTCTCCTCAATAGGCTAAAACAGAAGAGGGTCAAGTGCAAGTACCTCCCCAGCAGCAAGAAGAAAATGTACAAGGGTCAGAGGATACTGGAGCTGCTCAAGTCCAGGTGGACCACCAATTGCCTCCAATTGTGACCAAACAGTCCAAAGAGGAAGAAATACAATAGGTCACTATCCCTCCTCCAGAAGCAAAGCCAACATCCCCTTCTGCCTCCATGAAACATAAAGGGATTAAGATCTGTATGAAGAAGAGGCAAAGGGTGACTAAAAGAAAGGTTCCTTGCCCATCTATCCCTGAAACTATTCCTGAGGGAGAAGAGGAGGAAAAGGAGGAAGAGGAGGAAGATGAAGAGGAACATGTTCCTTTGCAAGGAAGGATCCAACTAGCCAGAGCTGTAGAACAATAGAGGAGAAGAAGTTCCACAATAACACCACTATCCACCCCAAAGGAACCCTTGGAAGTCATTTCTTTGGAAGATGAAGTATAATAATGGGTGGATGAGTGGAGTGAAGAGGGCGATGACATATTAAAAATGTTAGATTTTGATTTTATGCCCATGGGAACAAAACTAATTAGGGATAAGATCAAGGATACCCCTATAGGTGAACCCCAACAAGAAGACTAGACACAGATGCCCCCAAATTCATAGGGTCTCAATCTTACTCCCCCATCTCCACCACAAGTCACAATGGTAGATAAAGGCTTGGTTACTCCTCTGCCCCAGAGTTCAGAAGAAGAACAGGTTCAGAAGGAACCTTCACAAGAGGAGGAACCATAGAAAATGATGATCGATGAAGTGTCGAGGGAAGGAAAAATGGTAGAATATTCTCAACCAACCTCCCAAGACATCGAGGTGCAAACTATAGGGTCCACAAAGACCGAGGCCACAGAAGAAGAACCCTTGCAAATGGAAACAACTCTGAAGAGGAGTGATAAGGGAAAGGAGGTAGCAAAACATACTCCTTCATCCTTGAGAGGTAGGTCTTCAGCTGAGCATATTCTAAGGTGGCTTAGAAAAGAAATAATGAGAAGCATGAAACCCTAATTTCGTGCTGATGAGGACGATATTTTTGAGTTGGCTGAGATCCTGAACAAACCTAAGTCCCCAACACATGAAGCGAGACTATTGGCATTTGTCAACAATACATAGGATTAGGATTTGTTCGCTCAAGTGGCTATCCCTCCTAATGATGCAGATACAGAAAGCCTTGGTCCACAAGATTATCAAATCAATGAGGTCATGCTTGGGAATCCCACTCAAGATATAGCAAGATTAATGGCAACCATGGGGATCAAAGATGTTTTCAGGAACATGGAAAAGGAAGAGGTCAAACTTCAAACACTTCAAAAGAAAAACAAAATCCTAAGAGGATATCTAGCCAAAGTTGTTGGTCCTCTAGATCTCGAGCACCTCGAGGAGACCTTGAACACTATACTCAGAGAAGGGGGAGCTGTGCATGTAGATCCATTTTTGAAAGCCTATCAACAGTGGTGGGAAAGTATTGAAGAGAAGGCATTTTGACAATCTAGGGGAACCTAAAGTTACTGCATGCCACGCAAGAGAATGTGAATAAAATGGTGGCAATTTTGAAGGAGGACTTCAACATTATGAATGAAGTAAGGGCCTGGGATAAAGACTTAAAAGTTTTGCAAACAATAAAGGGGCAAGGGTATAGGATTTTGGTAGATGTATATACAACAAAGGAATTATATTTGATTGATGATTGGATAGAGAAGATTGCTGATAGTAATAAAGTAATGGAAACATTACATGCGGAAAGCCATAGGCTCAAGGACAAGGCCAAGAGCAAATTTTGGAAGTAGAGAGGCATTACAACGATGTATGTTTAGATATTTTTGAAGATGAGGAACGAGAGAATTTTTTGCCTGTAGAGAAAGTAGTGGAAATTTTAAAGATGATTTTTGAAGAAGCTGCTAATGACGAAGACATCTGACATGCTTTCAGAATTGAAGAAGCCTTATTAGAATTGGATACCAAACTCGGGGATTTTGCTAAGACTAGTATTAAGGTAGACAATTATAGACAGAAGGTCAAGGATAAATATGAGGCTCTAAATTTACTAGATGCAGCTAGAATTATTGAGATTATAGAGAAATTCAAGGGCAAACATCCAGACATAGCTTTGGGATGAAGGGGAACAAAACCCAAATGCCACAATTCCAATTTTGACACTCAATTAAATTTTGAGATTTTGGTCCATTTTGAGGTGTGCAGCTTCATAGGTCCATTGGTGCACAAGTATGTAGCTTCACAAGTGCGTATTTCAAGAAGTTCCATCGACAATTAATTGCTAGTTCCAAAAATAGAGCTTTCCATGCATCGAAAACATGTTTTGATGATAATTTAACTCCGACAGATGCCTAGTGAAGGATTAACTTCCATTTTTAGCACTTCCAGACACTTCCACTTCCATTGAAGGCTTGCTCATTCTTTCTCCTCTCATAATTCTTTGTTTTTTAACATGTAAAGGCTCATGCATCCAATTAATGAATAAAAAATGGATGGAGTCCTGCTTAGCACTAGTTAGATTGTTAGTTTGTATATAATTAGTTTGTTTTATTAATTTAAAAGCATTTTATTGCATCAAGATATCTCTCACTCTCAACACAAATTGAGAAGACAATTTCTTATAAATACTCCATTGTATTATGTAATTGGGGCTACCATTATTTTGCAATAAAACTATGTTTTTGGTGCTCGCATTTGGAGTGTAGAAATTCTTTCCTAAATGTGTCATTGTTTTGTGAATTTATGTTTATTGAATCTTGATTGAGCCAAAAGTTTATTGCTTTGTTTCTAGTTGCTCGATCTCTTTAGTTCTGGTGTTTGCTATGGTTTTACAAATTTTGTTGACGTATCTAGCTCGAGAAGAAATCATCAAATTTTGCCTGCATAACTCTCTGTCTTGCATGAGTGCACTTCCTGTGGCCGTGAAATTTGATGAAGAGTGAAATATCATACGGTTACTAAGTTTCTCACTGACGATTGCATCAGTGGAATTGAGGAAGCGCTGCTCCTACTTTCATTTGTTACCTACCGATTTCTTTGAAAGCTTAACTCGCAAACATGTTATTTTTTGTAGCTTATGTTCGTTAGGATTTCAATTTCATGTTATTTGCTTTAAATTTCTTGTTATTTTCTTTATTAACCCCATTGTTAGAATAGGATTTCATACTAGTTGCATTGTTAGATTGCATTCATAAAAAACATAAAAATACAAAAGCATAGTTCTTTTGCGTGTTTTATTTTTGAAGTAGTGTGTAGATTCTTCATCTTATCCTAGATAAAAATGAACCAACAAAGGCTTGCTTGTGAAAAATCACATTTATCTTCAACTAAATAGATGCCAGTAGGTTGCAAGATCACTTGGAACTTTGGAGTTGATCCTCGAATTAGCTTTTTAAGAGAGGAGTTCACAAGAATTCATGTTGTTTAGCATCGTGCATAATGACAACTCAATAGAAGTGGCATTAGAAGGAGGGCCAGACTTTTGATTCTCAAAAAAAAGTTGAAAATTTGCCAAAGTTTCAAAATTCTACACTTTTGCAAAAATTTGTGCTTCCCACAAGTTCAAAAAAATTTATGAGTTTTTGAGAAATTGAGGTGCATAGCTCCGCAGATTCGTGAGTGTGCAAAACTCTGTAGTGGACAAAATTTAGTAGTGTGAGAAAGTGTACTTCTATAGAGGTGCACTTTTTCTAGAGTTAATGCAAACTGGAGGGTTTTGATCCAGAATCCCCATTTTAGCAAGTGTTAAGGTCTTCACCCAATGCCCACAAGTTTCTAGAGCTTACCCATTTCTACAAACCATGCAGTGATAAAGGAATACCCTGAATTCAACCACTTTCATTTGAACTTTCATCATCTTCTTCAATCACCTTCACTCCAACAACCTGGTGGACCACTACATATTCCAATAGTTACACCTCAACAACCACCTTTAGGTCCGCCAAACCCTCCTATGGCCTTTTTTTGCAAATTCTATAGACTCACCCATAAACTTGAGAGGTGTACTCCGTGACCTCCCCAAAAATTATGAGAAGTTTTACCCAAGGTTCATCTACTATGAGACATAAATTGTCGAAGATCACATCAAGGTATTCAAATAAATTTGCAACCAAAAGCAGGTTGCTAATGAGGATGTGGTTCTTCTTTATTCCCCTACTCTTTGGGGGAAATTGCCTTTTAAATGGTATGTTAATTTGCCACTTGGATGTATTGGATATTGGGATACTTTCGAAAAAAATTTCTTGGAACAATTCAAAACTTTCATCAACCCAACCATGATACATTGACAATTCATATCAATCAAAAGGGACCCAGGTAAGATAGTTTCTCACTTCAACCATCATTTTCATATGGCATATCGTAAGCTAGAGATGCCATACACTATACTAGTTGAAGCTGCTATTTAGATTTATCTGAATGCTATGAATCATCTTGCTGCTATTTTTCTGAGAAGACTTCTTGCAACAAATATCGACACATTGGATAAAGTCTTTGCAGAGGCAATTACCTTCACTAAGCAAGCTAATCCTAATGGAGGAGGATTAATGCTTCTAGCTCTAGCTATCACAATGATGCTAGTATACCCTATCAGAGTAGCCACAATGCCTAGTCAATTCATACCTATGAATCCAGTTCCATTACAACAAGTACCCACTATACAAAATCACACTTTAATGTATCCAGGGTATGAGCCTCTGAAAGCTGCCTTCTTTGAGAAAAAGGCAACAATGCACACTGAAGCAGACAATAGTTTTGTTTCTGAATTTGGTCAGATGAAAAAGACCATGTCCCAAATGAACAACAAATTGATTCATCTTAGGTTGTCACAAGGATAGAACAACAACTTCCAAAGAAACAACGCTAGTCCTTACAACAAAAATTATGGCCAAAATTATAATAGGAACTTTAGTGGAAACAACAACAATAATGCAAGAAACAACAATGGGGGGAACAATTTCAATCCTCCTGATCGTAATAGTGGCTTCCAAAGATAGAACTGACAGTGGAACACTCGGTCGAATAATGGAAGCATTCCTACTGATAACAACAATAACAATGTTCAGTATGTAGATGTTAATTAGTATGATGATAGTCATTGCATCCAATAATGATGGTTCGTATTATAATGGGAATCAAGAGATGACTCAAAGTTCACAAGCGAATGAAAATGCTCCTCCTATACAATTTAATGGTATGCTACTAGAATCCTATGATTCTACACAGAATGTGTAGGTAGAACAACTAGCTAGCAAAGAGTTCTCTTTTCCATTCAGTCAAGAACCTGACCTTTAGCATGAAGAGGTGTTTGCTTTTCGCAATGACAATCAAAATACATATAATCTAAGAAATAGAAAGGAACCTTTGACTGATGGAATTCCTCTAGCTTTACAACCAACTCCTCCTGATTTGAGAGCGAGTAACAATCCAGCACCAATTAGCCCACCATATGGAGGACAACAGAATCAAAATCAAGTGAATGTACCAACAATATTGAAAAATCCTACTTGGTCTACTAAAAAGTATAGTGTCATGGAAGACTTGAAACAAACCAAAGCAAATATGTCCATGTTTGACATGCTGCAAAATTATCCACAACAGTGAGAAGTGCTCATGAAGACTCTAGATCATACAAAGGTACCCCACAAGATCAATATTGTCCCTCAAAAGATAGTGTCTCAACAAGTAAATGTTGTGAAAGTGATGCCCACTATGTTTAAAGACAGGGTCGAAGTACCCCCGTTCTTGCTTAGCATTAGGATATATGGAAAGAATCTCCACAATTGCTTGATTGGTTTAGGAGCCTCATGTAATATCATGCCATTATCAATATCACAAAGGTTGGGTAAGTCCTCAACCTTCCAATCAGATAATGATATAGTTGGACAAAATAGAGGTGAATGTCATCGACGTATTGAAAGACATTCATATACAGTTGATAGTCGATCCTTGGATTCAACATGTCATTGATATACATGCGGTCGACATTCTAGAGATGTATGTGTTGCTCCTGAGTAAAGAATGGATGAAATGCCTATGAGGATGGTTTTCTACAGATTTCACTCAGCTACGGTTACCATGGAAGGGATTGAACAATCAAATCAAGATAGATGTAGAATCCAAATTGAAAATGATGGTCACAGAATACAATACTCTGAATGAGGTGGCATTCCTCCAATCATATCTGGGCTCATACAAAGTGATGGCATTTGATATGATTCCCACCAAAACATCAAGCAATCAGGGTAAAGAACTCAAGATATCAATCCTAAAGGACAAGGTCATGACACAATTCATATATAGTATGGTGACTAATTTGCAATGCTTGGGAGAAGAAGTTGATCCTAGTATCTTACTCCTCCCAAGATTTTTCCAATTACATAAATTTAATCACTCTGAATTTGAATGCTCATCATGCCAAGAAGCAATTGCAAAGGTGCTAACACATATGATGCAAGGCAAGGATAACCAAATTCCAAAAAATGGACCCATGGGAAATCAAAGTCATATGAACTCAACTGAGCCATGAGAGAAGATTGAACAAGAAATTGAAGATCTAAATTTTATCATATAGTGATACCTCTTTAGACGGCGGAGGTTTGTCTTCTCCTCCCTCGAGGATGATCAAGATTTAGAGAAGAAGATGGTACGTGAAAGGCCAAGGCTGGACTTCGGTCGTCATTCATCTTGAACCCAAAATAGATGAAATTAAAGAATTGATAGAGGAAATTCAAGATAGACAAGAAAAACATACATTTCCTCTATCAACATGTTACAAAGGGGAATCATCAAGTCCACCCCACGAGAAGTTGTAATGGGTTCCCAAGAAACAGTCTTTTAACTCTCACGTGAAAGAGAAGTTAAGAACGAACAAACACAAGGTTAGAAAGCCCAAGGAAGATCCAATTTGGATACTTTTCTTCAACGGTTCTAGGTGCAAATTAGGGGCTGGCACAGGTATATAAATTGGTTAACCCAAAAGGTAAGTCTTTTTACGCAATATATCGATTACAATTTAGATGTACTAATAACGCTATAGAATATGAAGCATTGGTCCGAGTACTCCTCTTTGCACTCGAGAAAGGAGTCGCAACTCTCATAGTCAAAGGAGATTCTTAGTTGTTTATTTAGAAAGTAAAATCATTATACTCTTGCAATGACAAAAGATTACTTGCTTATAGGAAGAGAGTATGGGATTTATTGGATGATTTTAAAGCTTTAAACATAAGGTCCATTTCAAGGAGGAAGACTATGGTGGAAGATGCTCTTGCTATTTTAGCAGTTGCACTAAAACCAGTCGAAAGAATGAAGTTGAAAAGATTTTCAGTAGAGTTGGTTGCTGCTCCATCTATTCTGGACAATATCATAAACTTTCAAGTCTTTTAGGACGATCAACACATACTTGAGTTTATCATGTGCAATGGTCACTTTAAGGTCAAGAAATTGATGACAATTAGGATGAAAAACCTGAGGATAATGAACTTGAAGATGAAAATGGGATCCTAAATTTAAAGAATAACACTATTCTCAAGGGGATGGTTGATTTAGGATGCATTTTTGATCATGATGAATTAGCACTTAATAAAAGAACAAACCAAGAAAAGGGGATCAAGAAGTGTGATGCATACAACTTAAGAACTAAAGATGATCCAAGAATGGTATGAATAGGGAAAGTGTGTAATGCACAAGAAAGGGAAGATATGCTCAAACTACTTACTAAGTATAAATATGTTATTGCTCGGAGCTACGAAGAACTAAAGACATATGACCTAAAATTATAACCCATGACATCTCGTTGAAACCAAATGCCAAGCCTTTTTGACAAAGACAAAGACTCATTAATCCTATCATTGAACCACTAATAATGAAAGAAGTTAAGAAGTTACTGGATGCCAAGATCATATTCCCCATCTTCCATTCTACATGGGTGGCTAATTTGGTTCCCATACGGAAGAAGACTGGAGAGATTCACCTCTATGTTGATTTTTGTAACTTGAACATGGCATCTCAAAAGGACAATTATCCTTTACCCTCACTAGACAAGGTTCTACAAATTGTAAAGGTTCAAAAATGATGTCTTTCTTAGATGGATATTCAAGATATAATCAAGTGATGGTGGATGAAGGAGATCGACTAAAGATGACTTTTACAACTAAATGGGGAACTTTTGCCTATAGGAGAATGCCTTTCAGACTGATTAATGTAGGGGCTACATTTTAACGAGCCATGGATGAAGCTTTTAAGGGATTGGTAAATAAGTGTATAGTCATCTACATGGATGATTTAACTATTTTTTCAAAAGATTGAAGCACTCACATTGCTCATTTAATGCGGGTATTCAATAGATGTCGCAGGTACGACATATCCCTCAATCCTAAGAAATGTTCATTTGGAGTCACTAAAGGAAAACTCCTAGGTCATATCATTTCTAAAGTCAGGATCTCCATCGACCTTGATAGAATCGAAGCTATTCTAAAGTTGTCACCTCCCCATAGTCGAAAAGAACTCAAGTCTTTCTTTAGGAAGATTAATTTTGTGCGAAAATTCATAAGCAGATTTGTACAAATAGTTCGTCCCCTTAATGATTTACTCAAAAGGGGGCTAAGATGGAATAGGTTCCTGAAATTAAGAAATCATTCAAAGATATCAAAGCGACCATTTCTATGGCTTTGGTCTTACTAAGTCCTAATTATGAGTTACCTTATAAGATATATTCCTTTGCTTTAAAACACTCTTGTGCTAGGATCCTGATGTAGAAAAAGGAAAAGGAAGATGAAAGACCAATTGCTTTCATGAGTTGCCCTCTAAATAATGCCAAGTTGAATTATTCAAACCTCAATAAACAATCCTTTGCATTAACCAAAGCGATGAAGAAGTTCTATCATTACATACTAAGAAGTAAGGTGTATGCAATTGTACTTGATCTAGTAGTAAAGATGCTTTTGATGCAGAATGAACTCGGTGAAAGGCAAGGAAAATGGATGGCCATACTTCAAGAATTTGATCTAGAAATTCAACCTATGAGATTGGTTAGAGGTCAAGGATTGTCAAGAATGATAGCTAATAACTAGATTGGCGATGAAAAGAAATTTGAGTTTGAGAAAGAAATAGATAATGAAGATAAGAAGAAAATGATAGTATCTCAAGTCAACATTGGCCAAGGTGTGGTGACAAATGTTTGGTATCAAGATATTATTTATTATCTTCTACAGGACCAATGTCCTAGTTGGATGAATAGTTCACAACATAGAGGACTCAAAATGAAGTGTGAGTCCTATATGCTACATGATAGAAAGTTGTATAAGAGAAATTATGAAGGGATCTATCTAAAATTCTTAGGCCATGAAGAAGTGAAGGAAGTCTTAGAAAATTTTCATGATAAGTATGGTACAGGACATGGTTCAACAAAAGAAAATGCTCATATGATTTTAAGATCAAGTTATTTTTGGCCCACAATATTCAAAGACACTTTTGAGCATGTACATTCTTGCCACATCTGTCAAACCAGTGCCAATAGAGAAAGGTACCTGACAATGTCATTAAAACAAGTGTATGAGGTGTACCCCTTCGTAAAGTGGGGGCTAGATTTCATTGGTTTGGTCAATCCACTATTTTCAACTAGGCACACATTTATCCTCACAGTTATAGATTATTGTACACGATGGAGAGAAGTAGAAACATTCATAAATTGCACTGCTAAGATGGTAATAGTCTTCTTGGAAGAACACATTGTTACCAGATTCAATATGCCATTCGCCCTTGTGTGCAATAACAGGTTTGCTTTTGCATTAGTATTCTTGATCCAGTGGGCACTTGAAAATTAGGTCATCATCAAGTTCTCTTTAAATTATTACTCGCAAGGAAATGGGGTAGCAGAATCTATGAACAAGAACTTGATCATAGTAATAAGACAATTGTTGAAGGAGAACCCTAGAGACTAGCATACACAGTTGAAATATGCCTTATCGATAGATTGAGTGAGGGTCAAAAATGATTTGAGGACTTCTCTATATTTGCTTGTCTATGGACAAGAACTAGTGTTCCCACTCAACCTCAGAATTCTTATTTTGAAGTTCATGAGTGGATACAATGAAGATGCTAGCAAAATACAAATTAGATTAATGAATCTTCTCGAGATGGACAAGCAATGGATAGCTGCATTGGAGCATATGGCTAAACATCAAGCTTTCGTGAAGAGATGGTTCGACAAGAGAGCCACGATAAAATCCTTTAGGATTTCCAATCTTGTTCTACTTTGGGATAAGGTAAAAGAAAAATCAGGCAACCATACCAAGTTTCAACGCTTGTGGATTGATCCTTATCAAATTATGGAAATTATCAGAGAAAATACTTTTCGGCTCAGTTCCTTATAGGGGGGATTTCTTCCCTTACAAGTAAATGGGCAATTTCAAAAACATTATTTTGAGGCCTAAAGGAACCCAATAAATAAATAAATAAATAAGTTAGGTTTTACTTCTGCACTTAGTTAGGTTTTGTTTCTATAGTTACTTAGGTTTTATTTTTTGCAAGTGTGTTTGTTTTCAGTTGTGTGTTTGCTTTTAGTCGTGTCTTTGTTTCCAAAGTTGTATCAATCCTAGGGGGTAAGGTGCACTTGAGATTTTATCTTGAGATATTTCACTAACCACTCTTTGATTCTAATTTCAGGAAGAGCTATTTCTTTGTTAAAACATTTGGATGATTGTGTGTCTTATACTAACTGAGCAACAAATGTTACTTGTAGAAATAGGGAGACTTTCAGTCTTGAATTCAGGGTTCTAAATCAACGAGCTCTCAACACTTTGCAAACTTAAGAATCAATTGTCTTAGGTGTTGTCAAATTAAGGTTGAAGACAACAAGGGATGATTCAAACTCCAATTGGTTCAAATAGGAGGGGTCTTCTTAAAGTATTGCTAAGATCATTGTTTGGCATTAGAGTTTCTAAAAGTTCTAAAAGAGGAACGCAAGGGATGTTCATGAAGGATCGAATCCAAGAAATGACACCAATGTCTTGGCTTCACAGTTTAAGCATAATTGGGATACATAATAAAGAAAAAAAGGAGAGAATGAAAGAAAAGAATGGTGTTAAGACTGAAGGATTCTAAAAGATCTAAAACAACAAAAGATACATTTTCAAAACAACGTATCTTGTACAAAAACATTGCTTCATTAAATAGTGACATTGTGAACTAGATGGAGCAATTATTCAAAATTTTCCAAAAGGATAAAATAATGTGACACCTCACTAAGAGCCCTCAAACTGATTCTCTCATCTGGCCAAACAAGTGATCGATAAATACCCTTTGTGAAGATTCTTAATGAATGAACCAAGAGTGGTGGAAGATTGTTTCCAATTTGTTGAAAAACTTTGATAAACTGCATCCTGAGATGTCAAAGGAAATGAATACATAAATCGTGCACTGAGCTCAAAAGGTTTTGGATCCTAGAGTTTGATTACAAAGTCATTTGAACTACACTCGAGGTGTTTGGAGTTCAGTCGGTGTTCAACACATGTTGAAAGAATGTCTACTGATGAAGAAATGCCTTTGTCATTTCCTCCTTTTTTTAGGGCTATTTGTTGTGGTTCCACAACACATGCATTATTTCAATCAGGAAATGGGCACCCCCTACTTTTTCTTTGAATTTGGGCCAATTTGGAGGCCCTAAGTCTGTGCCCCAAAAAAGTGAAAAATCAAAAAACCAAAAAAATCTAAAAATCTAAAGAAAGAAAAAAAATAAAAATAAAAAATATATATATTAAAATGCGCACCTGTGCACCTCACATGCTATGCAGGGATGCACCACCCTTGGTGGTGCAGTGGTGCATATAACCACACCCTCAAGGGTGGGTAGGGCTATATAAGCCCCAACCCCCTACCCATTTCCACACCTTGCATGTTTTGTCTCCTCACAAATCGCCTTCGCAAATGTCGAGCTCTACATTCGCTCTCAGCATTCTTCGTGCTTCATCTTTGGCTCTGCGCATCTGTACTATCAGGTGCAGAAAACTCATATAATGCAAGAACAAAAAGTCACACACCCGTGTGCTGTGCACCATTAACCCATGCACTCGCGTGCTACTCATTAGTGCCACGCACTTCGCTGCTACACATACATCATGCACACCCACTGCCGTGCATCATGTGCACCATGCAGTTGTGCGCACCCCATGCCACACACCATGCTACGTGCACCATGTTGACATGCGCACTCCATGCCATGCACCATGCTGCATGCACTATGTTGACGCCTACACCTCGCACCACGCACCACACTACTGCACACACGCTACAATGCGCACACAACCACACACTCACTCATAAAACCCCAGTGCAAACTCCAACACCCTCGCATGCAAAAATAAATAGCACACCCAGTTTGGTGTGCAATCATGCACCCCCCATAAACCCCATAAAAACCAAACCCTTAAAACATATTATAAACACATCAAAAAAATGAGGTGCTCACCTGATTTGGTGTGCAGGTGTGCACCTTATGTTTTTTTTTTAATTCTTCATTCTAAAGAAAAAGGATGGGTTTTTTCACGCATTTAATTTTTTTAGTTCTAAAAAACATTATCTTGTTGTAATCTCGTAGGTTTAATTATGAACTGATGGACATCTTCCTTTTATCTTGGATATATCATGGCATCCTCTTCCAACAAGAAAATGGCACCAAAGCCTATGGGTTTCAAGTTCCAAGGGGTCCCGTCCAAGTCAAGATTCCAAGATGACTACACAAAGATAAAAGACATTGATTTGGGACACATAGACTTGGGAGAATTTTTGAGAATCTATAACAAGCCTACAGAGAGATTAGCTCTAGTATCTACTTTGATCTGATCAGGGTTGGTGAGCATAGCTTCGCACCCAACATTAGTGCAATCCTCAGAATTGATCATGACACTGGCACAACACTTTGTTCTCGAGGAAAGAGTGGTGAAGAGTGTAATAGGAGAAGTTGTTCTTGATCTCTGACTCGAAAATATTGAGAGGGTCTTCCATCTCCCAAAGGCGGATCAATTCATCAAACTCTCTTAAGAGGTAGCTAAAAGGTGGTATAGGGAGCACCTAAAAGAGGCAACATAAATCATTCAATCATCTTACCTCATTGAGAAGACTCCTTTAGGGAGGATAACAAGAAAGGTGGACATGACAAGGATTGGATCAAGAAACCCTTTCAACTTGATCCAACACCTGATACTGTGTTATTTCATGCACAAGCTCACCTAGAGAAAGGTAGAGGAAAGAAAGTTACAATTCCTACCTTTGCAGCCCAGTCTCCCATCAGGCCAAAAATAGTATACCAACTTGATTGCCCAGTTGGATACTATCACCCTCTAGAGAGGAAAGGAGGGGGAAAAGAAAGAGGACCTCTCCTCAATGGGCCGAAATAGAAGAGGGTCAAGTACAAGCACCACCCTAGCAATAGGAAGAAAATGTGGACCCTCAATTGCTTCCATTTATGCCGAGCCAGTCCGAAGAGGAAGAAATACAACAGGTCACTATCCCTCCTCCACAAGTAGAGCCAACATCCCCTTCTATCTCCACGAAACATAAAGGGACTAAGATCTATATGAAGAAGAGGCAAAGGGTGACTAAAATAATGGTTCCCTGCCCATCTGTCTCCAAAACTATTCCCGAGGGAGAAGAGGAGGAAGATGAAGAGGAACATGTGCCTTTGTAAGGAAGAACTTGGCTAGCTAGAGCTGTAGAACAACAAAAGAGAAGAAGTTCCACAATAACACCACCATCTGCCCAGAGGAACCCTTGGAAGTCTCTTCTTTGGAAGATGAAGTACAACAATGGGTGGATGAGCAGAGTGAAGTGGGTCATGACATATTCAAAATGTTAGATTTTGATTTTATGCCCATGGGAACAAAATTAGTTGGGGATAAGATCAAGGATACCCCTACAGGTGAACACCAATAAGAAGACTAGATGTAGATGCCACCAAATTCATAGGGTCTCAATCTTACTCCCCCATCTCCACCACAAGTCACGGTGGTAGATAAAGGCTTGGTTACTCCTTCGCCCCAAAGTTTAGAAGAAGAACAGGTTCAAAAGGAACCTTCACAAGAGGAGGAACCATGACAAATGGTGATTGATGAAGTATTGAAGGAAGGGAAAATGGTAGAATATTCTCAACCAACCTCCCAAGACATCGAGGTGCAAACTACAGGGTCCATAGAGATGGAGGCCACAGAAGAAGAGCCCTCACAAAGGAAAACAACTCTAAGGAGTGATAAGGGAAAGTAGGTAGATGAACATACTCCTTCATCCTCAAGAGGCAGGTCTTTACTTGAGCATATTCCAAGGTGGCTTAGAAAAGAAATAATGAGAAGCATGAAACCCCAATTCCATGCTGATGAGGAAGATATTTTTGAGTTGGCTAAGATCTTGAACAAACCTAAGTCCCTAACACATGAAGCGAGACCATTGGCATTTGTCAACAATACACGGGATCATGATTTGTTCACTCAAATGGCTATCCCTCCTAATGATGCAGATATAGAAAGCCTTCATCCACAAAATTATCAAATCAAAGAGGTTATGATTGGGAAGCCCACTTGATATACAACTAGATTAATGGTAACCATGGGGATCAAAGAATTATTCAAGAACATAGTGTTGATCAAATAAATAAGATTGACAAATGAGTGTCAACACACTTAAGCATTTTCACTATACATGCCGAGTAGAATTTCTTTATGTGCTGAGCAAACTACAGTTGTTGCCGAGCACAACTTATTACAGTATATGCTAAGCTATATAGAATTCAACATGTGCTGAGTAATTCATAATCCAATAGGTGCTGAGCAAAGCAGAAAACTAACATGTGCCGAGTAATGCAGAAACTATAGTAGATGTTGAGCAATCCAAAATAGATGGTGCCAAGCATCAATATTACTTCATGTACTGAGCAATGTAGGATCAACATAAAAGTTTATGCAATCGCAAGCCCAGATGAAAAATGGTTATGCATGACTCATTGACAGGATAAAAGGATAAGATCAAATCCTCACAATCACCTATGTGATCCTCATGCAACCAATCAGAAAATTGGAGATTGCATGCAACCAATGGATGAATTTCAAGGGTTTGGGTAGAAACATTTTATCCAAGGATGCATAACGAACCACTAATCTTTATAAGGGAGTATTGATGCCATTGAATGGAGTAGTGAGAAGTGCGAAAAGAAGAAGGAAAAGTAGAGCCTGTTATTGCAGAACATTGGTGTCAAAGATTAAGAGGAAAGGACAACATTTACACATCTAGTTGATCGAAACAGAACAAGGAACACAATTAGCAAATCAGATCTAGTAGAGATCAAGGAAAAGAAGAGCAGATCAAGAGCCTGAGATCAGCATTAGGGATTGCATTAGTTTAGGCGTATTATTCTAATACTCTCTCACAATTGTATTAGGAATTTGGAAATCCTATTGAGTTAGTTAGGTTTAATAGCCTTATGTAAATCCTTTAACATGGTGGCATTCTAAGTTGAATGCTCTTAAGTCCTCTAACAAGGCACACTCCTAACAGGGTGTAGAAATCCTTTAACAGGGTCACATTTAATAGTGTGTTGTAGCCTTTAATAGGGCAAACCATCAGAAGTGGTTGAAATCAATTGTTGCAGTAATTTTGTGGGTATCATCCCCACCCCAGTTTTACCTTCTTATTCCTGGAGGGTTTCTATGTTACCAAAATCTCAAGTGTTATGTGGTGATGCATGTTTGTTTCTCATGATTGTTTAATGTTTATATGCATGCATGTTAATTTCAGTTATATGTTATTAAGGGTATAAAAGTGGTTAAAAGGCCAATACTTCTGATTCACCCCCCCTCTCAGAAGCATTCTTCCAGTTAAGACATTCCAACACATGGAATATGAAGAGGTCAAACTTCGAACACTTCGAAGGCAAAACAAAATCCTAAGAGGATATCTAGTCAAAGTTGTTGGTCCTCTACATCTTGAGCACCCCGAGGATACCTTGAACACTATACTCAAAGAAGGGGGAGCTGTGCATCTAAATCCATTTTTAAAAGCCTGTCAATGGTGACAAGAAAGTTTTGAAGAGAAGGGCATTTTGACAATCTAGGGGAACCTAATGTTACTGCATGCCATGCAAGAGAATGTGAATAAAATGGTGGCAATTTTGAACCAGGACTTCAACATTATGATGAAGTAAGGGCCAGGGGTAAAGACTTTAAAGTTTTGCAAACAATAAAGGAGCAAAAGTACAAGAGTTTGGTAGATGTATATACAACAGAGGAATTATATTTGATTGATGATTAGATAGAGAAGATTGCTAATAGTAATAAAGTAATGGAAACATTACACATAGAAATCTATAGGCTCAAGGACCAAGCTCGAGAGTGAATTTTGGAAGTAGAGAGGCATTACAATGATGCATGTTTAGATATTTTTGAAGATGAGGAACAAGAGAAGCTGTTGCTTGTAGAAGTAGTAGTGGAGAGTTTTAAGACAATTTTTGTGGAAGCTACTAATGACGAGGACATCCAGTAGGCTTTCAGAATTGAAGAAGCCTTATTAGAATTGGATACCAAACTTGAGAATTTTGCTGAGACTCAATTGAAGTAGACAATTACAAACAAAAGGTCAAGGATAAATATGAGGCTCTAGATTTATTGGATGCAACCAAAATTATTGAGATTATAGATAAATTCAAGGATAAACATCCAAACATAGCTTTGGGATGAAGGGGAACAAAACCCAGATACCAGAATTTTAATTTTGACACTCAGTAAAATTTTGAGATTTTGGACCATTTTGAGGTGCGCAGCTCCGCAGGTTTGTAGGTGTGCAAGTTTGTAGGTTCACAAGTGCGTATTTCCATAAGTTTCATCGACAGTTAACTACTAGTTCCAAAAATAAAGCTTTCCATGCATCAGAAAAATGTTTTTATGCCAATTTAACTTTGATAGACACCCAGTGAAGGATCAACTTCCATTTTTAGCACTTCCAGACACTTCCACTTTCACTAAAAACTTTGTTATTCTTTCTTATCTCATAATTATTTGTTTTTTAACATGTAAAGGCTCATGCATCCAATTAATGAATAAAAAGTGGATGGAGTCCTACTTAGCACCAGTTAGATTGTTAGTTTGTATATAATTAGTTTTTAAAAATTAATTTAAAAGCATTTTATTGCGTGAAGATATCTCTCACTCTCAACACAAATTGAGGAGATGATTTCTTATAAATACTCCCTTGTAATATGTAATTAGGGCCATCATTATTTTGCATTAAAATTATGCTTTTGGTGCTCGCATTTGGAGTGTAGTAATTCTTTCCTAAATGTGTCATTGTTTTGTGAATTTATGTTCATTGAATCGTGATTGAGCCAAAATTTTATTACTTTTTTTTTTGGTTGTGTGATCTCTTTAGTTCTAGTGTTTGCTACAGTTTTATGAATTCCTCTGACATATCTGGCTCAAGAAGAAATCGTTGAATTGTGCCTACATATCTCTCTATCTCGCATGAGTGCACTTTCTATGGCCTTGTGATTTGATGAAGAGTAAAATATCATATGATTACTAAGTTTCTCACTGATGATTGCATTAGTGGAATTGAGGAAGTGCTACTCCTACTTTCATTGGTTACCTTTCGATTTCTTTGAAAGCTTAACTTGTAGACGTGTTGTTTTTAGTAGCTTATGTCCATTAGGATTTCAATTTCATGTTATTTACTTTAAAGTTATTTTTATTTTCTTTATTAACCTCATTGTTAGAATAGGATTTCATACTAGTTGCATTGTTAGATTGCATTCATAAAAAACATAAAAATACAAAAACATAGTTCTTTTGCGTGTTTTATTTTTGTAGTGTGCAGATTCTTCATCTTATCCTAGATCAAAATGAACCAACAAAGGCCTCCTTGTAAAAAATCACATTTATCTTCAACTACATGGATTGTAGTAGGTCACAAGATTGCCTGAAACCTTTGAGTTGATCCTCAGATTAGCTTTTTAAGAGAGGAGTTTGCAAGAATTCCTACCATTTAGCATTGTGTATAATTACATCTCAATAGCTCTCATTGGAGACATATGCCCCTTGTGGGCATAATAAGATTATAACTATCTCTGGAGGAGCAGACTAAGCATCCATGCTTAACATGATGCAAGGTGAAATTTGTTAGAGTAATTAGATATTTCCTAATTAACTCTATTTTACTTAAGCTAAACTTTAGGTATCTAATAATCAATTCTTTTGTTAATTATTATGATGCAAACTAGGTTAGAGCTTTTTAGGGTCTCGATCTCCTTTATAAGGACAATCCCTCTTTGTAATTATTGATTAATTCACTTTTGATTATAGAAATTTCTCTTTTTTCTCATCAAGAATGTCTCATCTATGGATCTGAAAATTCCAACCTCCATAGTTTTTTGCTTCTCTCTTCTATGATAGGTGTTTGCATGTAGGTGATTCTTGTGAGTCGTGGGGTTGATCTTTCATCAACTTCAACATGGTATCAGAGCTTCAAATCTTCATGCCCTTGTTTTGTTTGTGAAATATTTGGCATTGATTTTCATACATGAGCTTTCAATATTTTCTTTTATTAGATCTGGATGGTCACTGGTTTTTGAGACACTTTGAGCAAAAATGGACATCATCGTTGAGCTTAGAGTGCTCAAAAATCCCCATTTTTATATAAAATATGTCTAGTTTGGACGTTGTTGAAATCTGGGGCAAAATGTTTTTGCACCGAAGTTGGTTTGCCCTGGGCATGCACATCGAGGTGATGATATTTTTTTAATCAAAAAAATTATTATTATCTTGTAAGGAACTTGATTTGTTTTTAAAATCAATATGCAATTTTTTTTGTATGTAACCATGGTTGCATGATAAAAAAAATGGCAGCACATTTTTATTGGGACAAGCTTTATGCAGGCACATCTCTCTGTACTCCTTGGGCCTCATCCACAAACTTTTTGGAGCCGACACTTGCCTTTTGTACATCAACATCATGAAGTACTTGTAGGGACAATTTTTTGAAGGTGTGTTTATGTTTTTAAGACCTTGGCTATTGCACACCAAGGTACCTCTGCATGCCTAGTATCCCTAGCCAATACCACACTATCCCTACATGCTTTTTATCTTATCACTGACCCTTTCTTGGTGATTGAGCCTTGGTGCTTCCTTTTATTCACCACTCTTTGTTCATGGACACATTCTCTAGTGATTGCTCCTTTCTATTCGAGGGATGAAACAATGAGTGGATAATGGTATTTTCTGCCATTTATCCCAATGATTTTTATGATTGGCAGTTTCACCATTTTCTTGGTGGATTCCAATGGTTTATCAACTTTTTTTGGAGGATGATTTTTTTTGGCCACCTACAGTGTTCAAATTGTGGAAAGCCCATCTTGGACTACGAAGATGGTGGAGTTTATTTGTGGAGATTGCAACCAGTCCACCTTGTCCCACTCCTTTGAATGAAATGCGAGAAATCTAGTGCCATTCATTAGAAAGTCCTTCATGCTCATCAAGAAGCACGCATAGTCTTTGCCAGACTGTGCGATGTTCAGTTAATATGCAGTGCCTTTGGCCAGTTGATTGGAGAACATTTTTTGTTGGTCTATCCAATCATGGGTTATTTTATCTTCCTTAGAATCCTCATCTCTTTGGAATACCCTGCAATCATAGGCCACTGGTTCAAACTCCAATCTTTGTTGGAATCTTCAAAGTAGTCAGTAGAATCCAGTCGACCTACAATGAATACAGATTTTTAAAATGAATGAATTAATTGAGTAGTTAAATGAGTGGGAACTTTGCCCACTCAATAACTATCGGGCTAAAAAAATGATTAATGCATGTAATCGGTGAATTATCAGCCTATTTGGTGGGTTGTAGTTTCTAGGTGGTGTGCGGTCTATGTGGATTTTGGAGGCAATTTTTGACCATCATGCTGCACGCTGTGCCACATCAACATTCTTCATGGCCTCCAATTTTATTTTCAGCCTTTGACCTCTTTGGAGTCCCCAACATCCTCTGTGTGCTTGTACCTAGCTCAATATTAAAGGACATGCTTTTCTATCATGCAAGTATTTTGGATGCATGGGTGATTTTTTATGGAGTAGGCATTGCTAATACATGTGAATGCATGGCTCATTCTCACCTCCATGCACTACTTTTTTTGCTTTGGGAGTCTTTTGGAAGCACACACTCAATTGTTTAGATTTACTCATGTGTCTTGGACAGGTTTAATATCCACAGGTGGTTCAAATTTGAATAACGTGTTTAGACAGAGATCAATACAACTATTTTTTAACCTACATATTTTGCTTGGAGACAGTACCACCATTTTTTGTGGCCTCCACTCCCACAAAAATGTTTTTTGGGTTTGCATATTGTATTGGGGATTGACACTCTTTGATTGGATCCCTATACATCATACCTTGCACCTGGTCCTCCCATCTTTGTCTTTGGCATGCAGTTTCTATATTATGGAAAATCTCTTTCAAAACACTCGCGTTGAATTGGCATTGGCCCTACCTAGTGTTCAAAAGAATTTTTTGCATCTATAATTGGTGCTTTTGTTCACAATTTATGGTTTGATACAGTCACAGTTTTGATCATTCTCATTATTGAGTGGTTTGGCAGTCTTGGCGTTCTTCATTTTTTGCGTTCAATTTTAGAGCTCATGGTGTGCATGTTCACTTTTTAAGTGCATGGAATTTTTATTTGTCACTAAATTTGTTTCCAACATCGACAAGTTTATTCCTAGCATAAGACAATATTTTGGCATATTTCACTTTATTTGGCACGTGCTTATTTTTGGCCACAGGATTTTTCTGTAGCAACAACCCTTTGCCTGAAAAGTTTTTTCGGTAGACTGGGATACTTTTTTTTTCTGGCAAGTATTTCTAGTGAATTGATCATTTTTTAGGCATTTTCTTTTGCCTTGTCGATCATTTGACTGTCAAATTTGCACTTGTCACCTGCTGACATTAGTGCCATGTTAGCACTACATCGTCAACCCATTTTCCCTTCAAGCTCTATTTGGACCGACCTTCAATTTTTCACTCATATCTCAAGAATACAAACTTCATTTTATGCAAATAAGATATCACTAAAAATCTAGTTTCAAGCCCATCACAGTGGTATAAATGATTTTCAGTTTTGATGTTTTTTGATGGTTGTTTCTTCTATCAAAGTTAGGGGTACAATTTTGCAATTTGGGAGACATATCGAGCATCCAATCTCTAATTTGGGAATTTTTTATATTATTGGAAAGGTCTTTTCGATCTCTTTTTAGTGATGCTAATTATTTTTCCAGATTCTTCTCTAGGCACATTCTATTCAATCTTTTTCATTTTTGCATTCTAGTGAATATCTTAGTTGTTTTACGTCTAGGGATCAATTTCGTTGCTTCAAATGATTCGTCATGACATGTACTATCCATTAAAATTGTCTTATGTCTCTTCTAGTCTATTTAGACATCATTGTATGCATTCTTGCAAATACACTAAGATAAAGTGCCATATTGCATTTGTATTTTTGTTTTAGTTATTTTGCCTTGTTTTGCCTTCTAAGAAAAGTAGTTTCATTTGAGGACACTCATGCAGATTATTGTATTCTTGGGATTCACCATATCTTGTGCTTTATTATACATATAGTACTTTGATTAAAGTACCATGGGGATTGATGTTTTGCCTTTGTTTGCCATCTTCCTTTGTTTAGTGAGCTTCCCTCCTATGACATTAGTCTCATGATGTCTCTAAGATTGATCACCTTAATACACATATGTACTCTTTTCTAGATCATGATTGTGGTTCCTTAACATGCATTTCTATTGGCCCACTTTTCTAGTTTCTTGTCACCTTATCTTTGTTTGCATTGGGGGGGGGGAGTTCTTCTATTGTTTCTCATGCTTCCTTGGTTTGATGGAGTGAGCTATGTACTCAATATGTGTTGCTATGTAGTAGGTGGATGTAGTAGCAGGGTAACTATGCATTTCAATGAGATGGATCATTTACCATATAGATACTCTTCTTTTCATTCCTTCTTTGGTTGCAACCTTCCATTTTTGATTGATCAACTCTTTAGGCTTTGGTGTTTCATGCCATCTATATTTTTGAGTTCAGTTGTTTTCCTTTGTGTGCCTCCTGATTCGATGCAAATTATAGTCTTCTCTACCTAGTCAAGTTCTATTTCAGTGGAGGTTCTTTAGATCAACATTTACTTTTGATAAAGCTTTGCAGCTTCTACATGCTTCAGTGGTGTTCTTCATGATCATATTTTGTTCCTATCTTTTGGGACTTTCCCTAGTTTGAAGGCTTCTTCAGTCCTTCACTATTTTCTTTTAACAATTTTTCCATTTCTTTTTAGAGTAGGGTTTTTCCCATGTGGTTCTCTCTATTTCTCCTCTTTACATAGATTTGGTTGTGCTCGGGTAGCTCATCAGGCCTTGTTGCTAGGACCCAATTCTACTTTCAGTAGTGGTTTCTCGATTTTTACCTATTCCTTAAGTTTATCTTAAGGGAGGGTGTTAGAGTAATTAGATATTTCCTAATTAACTCTATTTATCTTAAGCTAAACTTTAGGCATCTAATAATTAATCATTTTATTAATTATTATGATGCAACTTAGGTTAGACCTTTTGAGGGTTTTGATCTCCTTTATAAGGATGATCTCTCTTTGTAATTATTGATTAATTCACTTTTGATTATAAAAATTTCTCTTTTTGCTCATCAAGAATGTCTCATCTATGTATCTCGCAATTCTAGCCTCCATAGTTTTTTGCTTCTCTCTTCTGTGAGAGGTGTTTGCATATAGGTGATTCTTGAGAGTCGTGGGGTTGATCTTTCATCAACTTCAACGGATATTTCTTAATTAACTCTATTTTTCTTAAGCTAAATGTTAGACATCTAATAATTAATTCTTTTATTAATTATTATGATGCAACCTAGGTTAGACCTTTTTAGGGTTTCAATCTCCTTTATAAGGACGATCTCACTTTGTAATTATTAATTAAGTCACTTTTGATTATAACAATTTCTCTTTTTTCTCATCAAGAATGTTTCATCTATGGATCTAAAAATTTCAGCCTCCAAGGGTTTTTGCTTCTCTCTTCTATGACATGTTTTTTCATGCAGGTGATTCTTGGGAGTTGTGGGGTTGATCTTTCATCAACCACAATGAAATTGGGTGGCCCAAGGCCCCCCAAAAATCAACAATTATTCTTTCCTCTATCAAATGTTTGATTTTGATCACATAACACTTTTGATCTCCTGAATATGATGGCATCATTTTTTATGAACAATACTCATTCCTCTATTAATACAATCTGACTTTTGTTTAGGATTCAAGAAATCCTTAGGTACACCGTAGTCTTTGCTAGATGGAAGATCTTTAGATACATGCATGTCAACCATACAAGCATCCGATAAATCTTTTTTGGTTGATTGTCTCCTTGCACACAATCTACCCTACCACCATACTCAGGATACTATTTCTCCTCATAAAAAGGCTTTGAGAATGGCTTATCTTCTAAAAGTACAAATTCTCTTTCACCATGAGTTTGATTAGCCAAGATACTTTGGAAATTTTTAGCACCACACTTTAATGCAATCTCCTCATTCACATCTGATTTTGTATCTTCTTCACATGTTTGTAACAACCCCTCCTCATAGGATGAATAGAAAGATGTCTCACCTTCTAGATGCATATGAGTTTCATCAACTTCAACATTAGAGCTGTTATCTTCAACATAATGCATATGGACTTGATTGCATAGGAAATGTTCTTCAAATAATGGATTGGAAAATATGGTGAACTCAAACTTATCTCCTTATATTCCCTCCTCAAACAATGGGTTTAGGAACATAGAGAATTTAGGCATATCCTCTTCTAATCTTTTAGCTGAAGTTTCATCCTCTTCATATGTCATGTGTTGTTCTACTTCATCTCCATTATTTGATTCTTCAAAATGATCATCCCCTTCATCTAGTACCTATTGAGTGTGCACTAATTCTTCAACTTGCTCACCATGGTGAATTGAGAATTTTTTTGGACCATTTCTTTCAACATACTTATGATACTCCATATCTAATAGGGCTGAAATCTCTTCCACATTGAGAGAATCCTCTTCCTCATTTTTACATTCACTATCATTTGTAGGCATATAAATATCATCATAATCAAATTCCTCCAAAGATTTTCCACAAATGTATTCTCAATTCAAGCTTGAAATATCATTAGACTCATATGTTACTTTAGTCATGCATCCATTCTCTTCTACAACTAGTTCATTATCCATAAGCTTGAGAAAGATAAGAAACTGATGCTCATACAAGAGACCTAGTCCTTGCATTTTGTTAAGAAGAATAGAGGATGGAGATCTACATTTCGAAGGTATTTCTTGATAAGCATTAAACATCCTCATAAAGAATTGTGTTGCAAATTCATCTTCTTGCTTTTCTAAGTTCAAAAATGCATTCAAAGGAGATATATAACTTGAACTTTCATCTAATATTTGAAAGAAAAGATTCAAATTAGGATCACTTGGTGATATTCCCAACTCACAAAATTTTCTTATTAATTCCTTGCGTGGATGCATGATGTTTGAAGGTAATTCCTAAATATATTCACCATCCTTATAAACAAATGTGCCAATGTCTCACCTCCATATCTTTCCAAATTGAAAAATGCATCTAAGGGGTTTATGTATGCTTCCTCCATGGTGAGCCATAGATCAACTTCTTGATCATAATATATATTCTCCATGTTAGTGATCAAATCATTTCCTTCTGAGTCTCATCCCTTAATAGAGATACCAATTAAAACTTTATTGAATAGAGTCACTGTAATAACCCAAAATTGGCTCATAGACATCTTAACCAATTCTGGTCTATTTCTGATCAATCCTAAGACCTATTCTAATACGCAATTCTCATTTTGCTACTCGCTACTTGACTTAATTGTCAAATGTAGAAAACCTAAATCTGCATTCATCATGCTTATTATTTAATTCCTATAGTATTTACTCATATTAGTCGCATTAAACCTACTTGATTTAATTATTAAGTATTTATACTTTAATTAAATTAAATTATATCCTAAGGCTAATGTACTACGGAATTAAATTTATTTAATTTAATAAATGTGCCTATTTTAATTAATTAAACAAAATTATTTAATTAAATGGAGAACTTACTTCTAATTAATTAAACAAAATTATTTAATTAAATGGGAAGCCATTCCTAATTAATTAAATGAAGTTATTTAATTAAATAAGAAAAGTGCCTCTAAATTAATTAAAAGATTATTTAATTAAATAGAAAATGTAATTATGAGAGCATATCTCATTTTATTAAATTAAATATTTCACCAAAATCTCTCTTCAGTTCAAAAAGGGAAATTTTCAGTTCACTATTGATAAAAAATGAGTTAAATCAGTTAACTCCTTTTTCTACTCAAATCGAATCAGTTAACTCCTTATTTTACTCAAATTAAATCTGTTAACTCCCTTTAATTTTGGAATCTCCCTTTATGACTGAATTTCACCTTTAATCCTGACTGTTGATTGAAATCGATCTCAATCGTTGATGGATTCCAGGAAAGTCTATTTAAGAGACCCTCATCTCTTCATTTTGAGAGGATGAATTTGGAGAATTTGCATCGAATTGCTGCTGGAATTCATACTCACATTTGCTCATATTTTTACATACATCTTGCATTCTTAGTTTAAATTCATCTAGCTTAATAATGCATACATTTTTAGCTTAATGTCTTTTATTTCTTAGATTAATTGCTTGCACTTCATCTAGATTACTTGCACATTCATATAGCTTAAATTGCATTCAAATCCTTCATTCTTACAGGGTCTGGTTGCTTAAACACCTCGAATTTGAGGATATCTGACAAGCAATTCCCTTTAGATAGAAGGCAACAGGTCGCTTTGCTGGCTGATTTTCGAATGAACAATCCAATGTTCATTTCGAGATGAATCCACATACAATGACCGTGTTGAAGTGTGTGTGTTAGCATAGGCCACATATTCACGCATACATTTTTGGTCCCAACTATTATTAAGAGGGGTGGGTGGTGGGGTGTTAATCAATATCATTTGTAAAATTGGTTACTTTCAATACTACTATAAATATACTAACTAACAAATGTTTAATAACTTAAAGAGATATGAAGGCAGTAAAGTAAAACCAAATAAACTCATACACCAAGCCATTCATCAAGATGACACATATGTTTTTTACGTGGAAACCCTCAATAAGAGGATGAAAACCATGGTGGGGATAATATACCTGTATATGAGCAAATTTAGTATGCTAATAGAAACCAAATTTAAATAAAGCTTCTACAAACTAAACAAAATTCATAAACTTCAAGATAGACTAAGATGAGCTCTCAATTGAGAATATGAGCCATTAATGGACTCTCTCAATAAGAAGCTCTCTTGTTGAGTAGCTTTATCTAAATGGATAGGATGTATGCTCAATATGCTTCCAAAGGCTTCAATGGATGATTGTGGATTTTTGGTGTGGATATATGGCTTTAGTATGGATTTGGCTCTCAAAATAGCATTATGACTTTACTTCATGGATTGCGTTATTTTGCAAAGGGGAAGGATCCAATTTATAGGCAAGAGGCTTGAGGGATTGAGGGCTAAGATGCAAGGATGGGAAAAAGCTCATGGAGGGCTCAGATTGCATGAGAAGAGAGCACATGGATTGTGCTTCCTTATAGCCAATCAAGGAGTGACACATGTCACATGGTGAGAGGATGGAGGAAAGGGGAAGGATGAGTCAACAAAGGAGGCTCAAGGGATAAAATCTTCATAAAGACCCTCATAATGACTTGTAAGAGCAATAAAAGGGCTTGTAAGAGTCATTTATGACCTAGTGGACTTCATAAAGTTTTATGGTTGAGATATTTTGAGGGTGATGAGAGCAATTTTGACTTGGACTTGATTAGGAAGGTTTTAAGCTTGTTTAGGCTTGTGCAAATGATTAGAGGATGGATTAGGATGGTTTAGGATTAGCTTAGGGATAGGCAAGTGGATGGCATTTAATGAGGGTGGGTGAAGGAGGAGATATTTGTTAACTTTGACTTGGGTTAGTAAATTTTAACCCATGTTTAGGGAATGTGACAAGGTTAGGAAGGGATTAGGATTAGGTTTAAAGACATCTTCTAGAAGAGTCTAGACTTTGGATGAGGATAAAGACTTTCTAGAATAGTCTAGAATTTCCTAGGATGAGGATGAAGACTTTCTAGAAGAGTCTAGAACTTCTTAGGATGAGGATAAATTAGATTTTTAGGAAATAAATAAAGTTTTATTTATTTCAAGGGTTTGGGTTGAGGAGATATTTATTAAAACTTTTTTAATAAACATGAGGATTAATATTTAATCTTAATTAAATATTTTGAGTTGGGATTAGGGGTAGGAAATGATGGGATTAGCCTTTAATCGAAATTAAAGAAGGATTAGAAGATTTTGGAAGAGGTTATTGGTCATAAGGAAATTGGCCAAGTTTTGGGCAAAAAATAATTTTTTAATTTATTTTAGGATTTTTGGTCAATTTATTAATTAAATAATTAATAAATAAGAAAATAATGTTTAAATAAGATTTACACATTTTAGGGAGGGATTCCTTAATTAAATATTTTTAATTAAGATAAAGGGATTTAATGGCATAAAAATTAATTAAATAATTAATTAATAAATGATGATGTCATCAGGGATTTTTTCAAAAAATAAAAATACTTTATTTTTTAAAGGATTTTTAGGTGTCTACAATACCAACTACCATTTTACTACAGATATAAGGTCACCCTGTTAGGACCTATAACATGTTCCTTCTAAGAAATCATGTTGTTAAGAATACTAGTAACTTGTTAGGATTACCATTAGCCTATTAATATTACCTAGTTATAAGATTTAGCGCTCCTTCTGGGAGGCACCTCGTTAGAGTTATAAGAAATGCCTATTATTGAAGCATGCTTAGTTAAGAGCTTACAAAGTTGTTACAGTTGTAAAAAAAGAAATCAAAATGGAACCTAAGATGTATAACACTCTCTTGCCTAGAAGATATCCATTGTCTGTGCCAATTTTCAAAAGTCTAATTGGGAAACAAGATACTAAGAAGGCAGGGAGGGTGAAATAAGATCTATAAAACTTTTCTCTACTTGAGCTATATAATAGATTAACTACATTCATTCCTAATCCATCTCATATCTTATATTTCATACCATATAATCATAAACTATAATATTGAAATGAAATCTATCTAAGCATAACATTCATACAAATATAAACATATAACACAAAGATTTTGGTAACCCAAAAACCCTCCAAGGTTAAGGTAAAATTGGGGTGACGATGAAACCCACAAATCTTTATTATTGCAACAAAAAAGTTTTCCTCTTAGGGCTACAGTTTGATCTCTTTTGATGATATACCATATGAGGGGTCTTCTTGGTTAAAAGAAATATAAGACTATTAAGTCAAACTTGATTAAAGGGTTTAAACTCACAATAAAGTAAGCACTCTATTAGGAGATTTAAACAAGGTATATTAAAACCACTTTGTTAAGAGATTTACCTTGATATACTTGTTAGAATGTATTAGTACCTGATCCTTTAGTTTTTTCTATTAATTTTTCTTATGGATCTCCTCTCTTCAATATCTAAATTTTATCTCCTATTCTGATTTGCTCTATTTTACCCTTCATTGCTAAGTTGCTATGTCTGGTCTCTCTATCAAACTTAGCCTTCCTTGCTCTATCCTTGGCTTGTTTGCACCTTCACACTTTCATCTCACTCCCATTACTCTCATTCTCCATTCCATTATGTTCCATAATTATTTAGGGTTAGATACCTTCTTAAATAGATAATTTTAGAAAGTTCTAGATCATAATCAATGATCCATATTTCATCATTTTTGTGTCTATCCCTTCTAATTTTTTGATTGGTTAATGTACCTTTGTTAGGGTTAATGCCTTATGAAAAAACACATAATTTTCTCCTTGACTGTCTCTAGAATCCTTAAATGTTGTATAGAAGTCAACTAAAATGGTTTACATAAGTGTTCGTGCCATTACAAACACATATGCCAAAACTGGTTTACTTAGCAATTGAATGTTTTGATGCTTGGACATAACTAACATTCATGTTGGCTCTTAACTTCTATAGGCTTGACATATACTGACTTAGTCAACATAAGATAATTTTACATTGCTCAGTCTCCATTGTTTTACTTGGCATGTATACTGGCTCGGTCTCTACTGAGGTGCTTGGTAAACTTTGACTTGTTTGGCATGTAGTGATATATAAACAAGTCCATGTAGCTCGACCTTCTATGGATGACTCATTCGTAGTGATGAAAAACAACACTGCTTACAAAATAACTAAGTATTGGACACTAATAGGCAACTATGCTTAGAGATCAACAATCTCCTCCTATAATGCCCTGCTCGGGAACCTAGGAGAAATAACCTAACATGATTCAATTTTTACTGAACTATTTTTTTCTAATATATTTAAACAACATCAAAGTAACAATGCATAAACAATATACACAAACACATGAAGTACACATAAGCAAATAGAAATACAATATCAAATCAAGATAAAGTCAATGAAAGGTATCCACTTTAAGTTAAAGGCCACATGTCTAAGAACAATAATCAATAGATAACAATTGTTATCAATAAAAGTAAATCACCAACAATAAGAACATCCAACAATAAGTACACCACCAATAAATAGCTAACACTAATTAATAAAATTCAACTGTCAACAATAAATGACATCCAATCAATAAGTAACAACTCACAATAAATACAACATCAAAAGTAATATCCAATAAGTACACTACTAGAGGCAAAAATTAATAAAAAATCATGAAGGAGACTAAAACTACATACTAGGGAGTGTCATCACATGGCTAAACTACTTGAGTTACCTTGGAGTGGTCTCTCAATAGACCCCAGACCCTCAAGTGTTGAGTTACCTTGGATTGGTCACTCTTGACCCTAGACCCTCAACCTGACACATGCAGAACCAGAATACCCTTTAATGAAGATGAGGAAAACTACTCATACCTCTGACTAGGTATCATTCCATTCCCAGCTTTTACCTATATAAGTGCTCAAGGCATGGGTGAGGAAATATCTATAGCTTATCTTTTTAATGTGTGTCTAAATATTTTAAATTACTATGTTATTACTTGTTACATGACTTACAATGAGTTACCCTAGCAACCACTTTGGGCCCTAACCCCTATTGCAATCCACTCCATAAACATGCACATAGACTACCTTCTCAAAAACCACAAAACCCAATTATATCCCATACCACAAAAGAATACTGATCGAATTCAATTCCTTAATAGAAAACCTAAAAATAATATTGGTTCTCAAAACCCAAGTTCTCATAAATGCTCAATAACATAGTAATTTAAAATATTTAGACACACATTAAAAAGATAAGTTAGAGAACTCTAAATAATGAACTTGAGTTTATTATTTTAGGAGTTTCATGTTAATAATGAACTCTAAATATTATTATTAGTTAAATTAATAAAGATACTGTTAAATACATCTCACTATTTAATAAAAGCAAGTGAGAATACATTAAATAAATTTTATTTTAATTAAAATGTAAAAAAATTTACACATGAAATTAAAATAATACAGAAAAGGTTTTGCATGTTCGTAAAATTGAAACCCTAGAGGAGAAAGTTCTTTATTAGGAAGTTAGAGCTCATTTCTCCACACATAGGATTGGAGGACCAAATTTTCAGAAAGGGTTTAGAGAGATGGGAATTCTTGGAATCTTAGAGTGTTCGTCTGGTTAGTATCAAATCGAGGTAGAAACTTTGTTGAAATTATCACAATAGATTATTTTGAATTTTTGCTTTGTCTTCTTCGTGATTGGTTATGGATCTTGTTTCAAAAATGGTTTTGGATTAAAGCCCTTGTTTGAGAAATTATTTTTTAATTCATTATTGAAACGTCTGTGAGAGAAATCAAATTGAAAACTCTTATGAAAAATTAGATTTTAGAAAACAAAGATCAAGATAGGGTTTGATTGAAAATTTAAATTTAAATTTTAGAGTCAATTTATCATGTTTTAAAAAATTATTATTAAAAAATTTAAATTTACTTTTACAATTTTATTCCAAAAATTAAATAAATAAATACTATTTATTTTCTTTTAAGTGGGTTTTCAATATCAATTACTTTTAAAAACTCTTAGTGGGATATATATATATATATATATAGAGAGAGAGAGAGAGAGAGAGAGAGAGAGAGAGAGAGAGAGAGAGGGCCAAGGCCTAGCTTATTTATTATTATAATTTGTTGAGATGTTAATATAATTTACCATTGTGTTGTAGGCTCTTTCCTATAACTTATTATGTATTTATTAAAGTAAGTGGAGTTACAAATTAATAAATATATAATTGTGACATATTTATACTTTAAGAGAAGTTATACTGAAGTAATGAATATTTAATAGTATAAGAGAAATTATAAATAAATAAATAAAATTAAAATTTCAAATTTGAGTTATCTCTAGTTGCATTGTGAATTAAAGAAAAAGTAAATACTAATATTGGACTTAAATAGAAGTCAAATTAATATTTAAGAAATAAAATTGATATTAATATTTAATCTAATAATACACATTTATGTTATTAATTAAATCAATTATGATTTAAGATTATTTAAATTTAATAACATAATAATATTGCATGATATTTTATATGCACAAAGAGATTCAAAATTTAAATACTTGTTGATTTAAATAAATTTATTAGCATAACAATTTATATTAATATATGTGTGTGTGTCTGTGTACACACACACACACACACACACACACACACACACACACACACACACGTATGTATTCTTACTTTATTTTTAAACACATCTTTATGACCCAAACTAAACAATAGAAAATGATGGAATTAAATTATATGGCTGAAAACTATGTGTTTTCTTATATTCTATTTATAGTCTTCTGATGTTTTCTTTGTGGGTTGTTTAGTTGGCCAAGTTAGGATGTGCCCCAGAGGTATTTTTGAGATTTCTTTTATGATTATTTGACTTGATTTCATGATGTTCTTTATGATTTGAATTGAGATTTATATATTATGAGTTTTATGTTATCTCTTGTTGTTGTTTTAATCTTTCAAAAAAAAAATTGTTTAGCAAACTTAGTGACATGATAGGTTAATTTCTTTTGGGTTCTCTAGTGGGGCATTACTTGTTCATGACTTAGCAATTTGTTCAAAATCACAAAATATAAAAAATAGTACTCCCCCTGAGAATGTGATTCAGTCTTTAAAGACTTATCTCTGCTATACAATATATACATGTCTATAAACTCTGATGCTAACTCATTTGATAACTTTCCTTCTGATTTGATCTTCTGACTTCTCCATTTTTTCTTTTTATACTATCATGGTAATAGTTTCCCCCTTGTTTTGGCATGAGTAGATTTCTGTTGTGATGATATCCTTTCCCCATTGTGAGGATACTTTCCCCTTATTTTTGACACTTATGGCTTGGGGTTTATAGGGGCCAGTTAATATTTATTCAAATATATTTTATGACTTACCAAAATCTCTGCAAGTCCTTGATGTCATCTATCTCATACTAATTCCATGACTTCAATGTGAATTTCTAGCTTAGCAACTAGATCAATTTGGTTTGCTACTGTTGAGAGATGGGGATCTATCCTTTTTAGAATCTAAGCCACAGATAATTCCTTTTGAATTATCTCTAAATGGGGAAATCACATGAATTGAATATTTAGAATAACTGTGGGGCAAAGAGGGGTGAGGTGGTTAGGGGGTGGGGGGGTGCTGTGAATCAATTATCAAAGGTCCAGATGTACCAATTGAACAAATAACCACTTAAACAACTTCAGATCTTATCATTCCATAACTCAGTCTCTATAGTAAAATTTTAGTAACATCAACTAACTATCCCCTATCCTAAATATAAAAAACTTGCAAAATGTAAACATTAATCAATAAAACACCATCAATATCATCCACACAAGTTTGCCATTAGGATTTAATGTGGAAATCCAATTTGTGAAAAACCACCAGTAACATGTCACTAATTTTCACTCTTCTAAAGTGAGTTTTGTTAGGAGCCAATCCTATTAAAAGTTAGTGTTAGCTATTTTTGCCCTCCCACCAAAATTGAAGGATTTGAATTCAAACACAATATAACCTTCATATTGTTAGTGTAAATAATTAATTATTATTTACACTTTACTTAAGTTTACTTAGGTTAAATCCATTATTTTATTAGCTTTTGTATAGACACCTAGGAGTATGCATACTCATATGAGTTGTCTTGTTGACAACACAAGAATTAGCAACTCATTTTAGCACATGGTGTCTACAACATAGGAGTTTGCATAATCAACTAAGTTGTCATGTAGACAACATAGTTAATCGCACTCTAATTAAGCACATGGTGTCTACAACATGTTTTTACATGACACACATATGTAAGCTTATCCTCTCATCATCACACAAACTCGTGTGCTCAATAGAGGATAATCCACTCTTGGTGGACATGTGCTTAGTTGTGAGGCTTATCATTTTGCTAACTCATAGTCATTCTAGAGGACTTTATATATAAAAAATTCTAGTATACATGTACATTGATTCATTCTCATATTGTTATTATGATCATACATCATTTGGTCCATATTGTGCTTTGTTCTTGAGCTTCTTGATCTTGGTTTCATTTTACCACAAGGCAAATTCTTACACATATATTTGAATGTTCAAATATTAGGGCATGCAAAAATTTCATTTAAAAACCTTGGTTATATGTTTTATTTCCTAAGTCTTAAAGTGATTGTGCATTTTAATAATTTTGCGTGCCTAGGTGAAATCTTGTTCACTGTCCGATGCAACAGGATCCACAGTTGTCACATTGTCATTGTTAGAAATTGTAGAACCTTTTGTCATAGTGAAAAAGTGACAAATCACCACATAGCACCATGGTCCACTTTCCCTTTAGTTAGTGTAGTCATCAATGAGTCTTTGTTAGAAATGCTTTATAATAACTGAGAGTTGGGGGGGGGGGGGGGGGTGTGAATCAGTTATTCAAGGTCCAAATGTCCTATTCAAACTTTTCACTAAGTGTAGTGAGCCCATTCAACCATTCATTTATCTAAGCTTTAACTTTTCTAATCAACAAGTTACTGTAAATCAACATGCAAGCATAACACATAAGAAATCAACACATAACACAGTAATTTATGTGGAAACCCAATTTGGGAAAAGCCACCAGTAACATGCTACTCGATTCTTATTCTTCTAAAGTGATGCCCTATGAAAGGCCTGTCCTATTGAAGGCTTACAACACAATGTCAAATGTGACCTTGTTAGAGGATTTAACCACTCTGTTAGAAGTGGGCCTTGTTAGAGGACTTTAGAATATTCACTTGGAATGCCACCCTATTAAAGGATTTACAAATGGCTATTAAACCAACCTAAATCCATAGGATTTTTAGATCTAATACAATTGCTAGAGAGTATTAGAAAATCTTGACCTGAGTACAACATGCAACTTATCTTGTAGATCTCAGATCACTTCTCATCTCATACCATTGCCTAGCCTTCAATCTCTACAACTCTGATAGCTTGCCCTCCTTTCAAGCTTAGTCTCCTTGAGTCTCTATGCTCAATGTACCAGTGCAATCATCTCTTCATGACCACTTATAGAGGCAGATCCTCTGTGCTCTTCTCCTAGATGTCTCCTTCTTGACACCCTTCTAACCACTTCGTAGATTTGGCACTTCAGCAACAACAATATCAACAACATTTTCTTCTTGGACTATGACTCCTTAAATAGAAGTCTTGGAGTTCCTTTTCCTACTTGATTATTCCATTCTTTAATTTTAATTCATATGGATTAGGTAGGATTCATTGCATCTAACCCATATTTTGTTTCCTCTAGAAACTTCTTGAATAATCCTTTAGAATTTTCCCAAAAATGGTTTACATAGATTTCTATGCCACCAGCTCATCATCCTTATCTTCCAACTTGTTCACAAAACTCAAGGTAACCACTTTGTCAGCTCAGATTTGGCAAATCTTCATCATTTGAAATAATGCAGCAACTTGACACTATTGAAATACTGGTGCTCAACACATACTATGTTACTCAGCATCAACTGTGATTTTCCTGATGCTTGGCACCTGAAGATCACTCAGCACCAACTAAGATTTTCTGATGCTCAGCACTTGATCTTCACTCAGCACTTGAAGATCTCTCGACACTTGAAGATCACTCAACACACACTAGAATTTTCTATTACTCAGCTCCAATTGAGAATTTGCTTGGCTTCAGCTAACTTGCTCGACACCCACTAATGATCTTAGTTTAAGCTTTATAGTCAACCTTGCTACAACTTCTTCCTCTAATGTTTCTAAGTGTGACCAACCTCTGTATCTTTGAGTATGCAATCAGTACATCATTTGACCATTGTCTTAACTGATCCTTGCACTTCATTACAACATCATAACTCAACCTTTCCCTTAGGTGCTCTTGTTACATCTTGTTGATCAAATCCTCTTCATCAATCAACTAAGTGATAGTACTTGGATCTTATAAGCAAATGTCATTCCTACAAATAGTGGATTTGACATTAATGACAAAACAATGATTAAAAACATTCTTTTAACAACAATCTTCCTTCATTGCAACAATCTCCCTCTTTGATCTTCAACAATGAGCTTTTCAATCAGATTTCCAACAATCTCCCTCTTTGATCTTCAATAATGAGATTTTCAATCAGATTTTCAACAATCTTTTCATCCACTATCAAATATTACAACATCTATGGTCATCACTTTATCGCTTTGCAAAAGTGTGCAAAATTTACTTCATACGAGAGAGTGATGATGTGGCATGTGGCATGTGGGTCTTATTTTATTTTGTGGGTAGCAAGTGAGGTGGACAAGTTGTCAAGTGAGTTGGCAGAGGTCAACATTTCTATTGGCTGAGGTACTGACATGATTAACATATCTTTGGGACAATAAGATGAAATAAGATCGACCGCTATCATTATGTTACTAGCCAAAGATGCAAGAACTTTATTTCATGTGACATAATGATAGATGAACATGTGTCCCCAGCAGGCCTAATTTAGGAGGTAACAACCACAATTAGTTGGAGTTTCATGAAGCAGTTGTAGTTAAGTTTTAAAAGGTGGCATGGTTAAGGTAATAAGGTGGTCAACTTGTGAAGACCTTTGTGAGTTGGTGGAAAGAAATAGAATCATTGGTCCATGTGGCTCATTCTAGTTACTGGACCCAGTTTAACTACTAATTTTGATGATTTGTCGAGCTAAGAATGAAAAAGGTTAGTTTTCTCTATATGATCCAATCTTCATGATTGATCTCAACCACTCTGAATGAATGTAGGGGCTAGAAACAACACAAAGGACATTCAATCACTGCCTAGTTATCTATCTACCTAGTTAGAGCATTAATGACATCATTTCTATCACTTTAGGGTTTCTTCTAGGTCAGAGTTTTGATGATCTTCTTACCTTTGAAGGTGTACCAGATTAGATCCATCATCTAGATCATAGTCAATCATCCTTTGAAAATCTTGAATGCATTGGTTAAGTTGTGAAGCAATCCAGAGTCTATGCCTAAGCTATAAAGATACATTTCAAAACCCTTCATACGATTGACTCTTCTCTATTTTTTTGGCATTGCTCTAGCATGCTTATTGTAAATTCCCTTTGTCTCTAAACTTCATGACATTCTACTTTATCCCTTTCAACCATTGATGTATTGTGTAAGATTCATTTGCCTCTCATCAATGTATTATGGTTATCTGTAATTTGCATGATTGTATCTCTTTTGGCCTATGAATGATATATTGTGAAACTCTTCTTCCTTGTGTCATCCATTTGTTTATCTAATCTACATGTGGTTATTGGATTAAAAAAAGTTTGAATCTCTATATTTTTTATGTCATGATAGTTTAACCATGCATTTATGGGCAGAGGTTGAGTTAAACACTCTATTTTGGTCCACCACCTCCTTAGGATAGACTAGATAAGTGTTTCATGCATGCTTTCTTCTTTTTTCCTCTCCAAGTGTAGTATAAATGCATCCTAATAGCAAAGGACACTGATCTTCTTCAGAGACTCAACCTTATTGTTCAAGTCCCACAACTTGGAGGTTTTTTCCATGTTTCACAATATTTCCTTTAGGTAAAAGCTTTAGGCAAGGGTGCAAAATTTTGTGACAACAATTTTTGGCACACCCAGTGGGACTATCATTAAAAGATTCAAATCAATTTTTAGAACCTCCATTGGTCATACCATAGTTTTTGGCATGCCTGGTGGGACATTTATATTAAAAGATTCTATGTTCACTGGTGTCAAAGAAGAATTTCAAGTTGATGCTAAGAAGATAGTACCGCTCTTAGTGTTTTAGGCCTATAATAGGTTGATTTTCAAAGTGCTTGGTGACTCTACTCCACTTTTATATTTGGTTTTAGACCACAGTTGCTGTGATTCATGCCCCAAGCTGAAACAAGGGCATCTTCTAGAGGAAAGTTTCAAGACACAGAGCTTTCATTTTCAAACCCTGGAAAAAAGAGAAAAAATTTATTTTAATTACCAATTAGGAATGTAGTAGTAACTCATACATTTGCAAGATCTCTTTCCACTCCTCCTATTGATAGATCCCACCCAGGGTGCCATCCTTCCATTTGAATAGGTCATTATTTCATATGGCTAGGCCTATAGCACATGCTTTTTCCACCTTCAACGATGGAAGTCCTCTATTGCTAGCCCAAAGACATGAAATACCAGTATTAGCCCTAAAGAGTATACTTAATTATACTGGTGAAACTTCCACCTCCCCTGTAGAACATATTCAAGAGGTCTCAACTATTTTTAATATTCATTGTATTTCAGAGGATGATGTTGCAGTTAGGCTTCTAGCCTCATCCTTGAAAGGAAAAGCACTCCAATGGTATAGAGGGTTGCCTCATAACTATAAAAAATAAATTGGGATGAACTAGGAGCAGCCTTATGAAAACATTTTGAAGATAAAAGTGACTATCTTTCACTTTTAGAGAAGTTGAGTACTATAAAGACAACACCCCATCAATGTATGACTAATTTCAATTATGGATTTCAAAAGACATGGGACAAAATACCAACTCTAGCAAAGCCTACCCCAGGCAATGTCTTCTTGCACTATCTAAGTGCCCTAAATAGTGATATTGCCACTACAATCCAAACTATGGGAGGGGATACATTACCTGATGCTTATGAGATAACAACAAGAGTAGAGAATATATTGATACAAGGAGGTAAGCTAGCTCTAAGGCCTCCTATTCCCTTCTTCCTTGATATGCCAAATCACCAACCAATAGTAGCCCTTATTCCCACAACTTCCACACTACAACCTCTTTCTCTAGCCCCTCGAGCTTCCACATCATCTAGGGAGAGTTGAAGGCCTTAATGCAAGATATTGGGAAAAAGTTGAAGATTCAAGATAACAAATTAGAAGATTGCTTCTCTATGATTAAGAAGGTGAGCAACAAAGTGGTGACTTTGGAGAGCCAGTAAGCTCACAGTAATAAGGTTCCTCAACTGCAATATTAGATTCCTTTGAATGGTAGCCTCCTAATCAGAACCAAGGAAATACTTCTTTCCATCAGTATAGATAGAATAGTCACACTTCTACTTCAAATGCAAATCAAAGTAGGGCCTTAGTCCCTCAAAAAAAATGGCTCAAGACCAAGATTTTTGTCTCTCTTGCAATTACTCCTATGCTTATTATATGTGTCAAAAAATTAAATCCTATTTAGCTTTGACCACCTAAGAGCCCATAGCAAGGAAATCATATAAGGTAAGCTAACCCAATGATGCCTCACATTTGCAATGGTAGGGTGATTATTCCTTCATGAACCATCAAGTTGGAGAGCATTTTCATGTGAATCAGGATCCCATTGCTCACAACACTAGGAGCAAGAGAAGAGCCATCGACGATGCTATCCCACCTCCTCCTAATTAGGCTTCAACATCAAATGTGATACCTCATGTACAAGCAATAGATGATCAATTAAATGCTCCTTAGTTGCAAAGGAAAAACAATAGCATAAGAGATATGAATGACCCTCAAGTTAGTCCATCTCAACCTCCTACACATGTAGCTCCCAAGGTTTCTACAAAAGCACCTAATGCTTAATTCAGTGTGGTAGAATAGATGAAGAAGAAAAATGTGAACATCTTCATGTAGGATGTTGTTGCTACTATACCTATGCAAAAGAGGCTACTACAGCAAGAATTGGAGGGCATTGAACCAAATGATATGCTACCTAACATGGAAAGTGCCACAAGTCTTGTATAACCATCAAAGGATGTAGAAACAAGTAAAAATGTTAGATCTCCCCCATTTTATGTTTCTCTAATTATAGGGGATAAAATAATCCATAACTACATGATTGATTCAAGGGCTAATAGCTCAGTGATGCCCAAGTGTGTTGCTGATGTCCTAAGAATGAAATATGAGCCCATTGTTAGGGATGTATTGCAGTTGGATGGTAGTACTTTCAAGACTCTAGGGATCCTTAGGAACATTGAGATGGCCCTACATGCATGCCTTGGTTGTATTATAGTTTAAGATATATCAGTGGCTGAAGTTAAGCCACACTTTTCCATCTGTCTCTCAAGATATTTCACTATCCAAATAGGTGGATATATATCCTTTAATTGGTCATAAATTTTTTTTAGAAAAATATATGGAACTAAACCTTCAATCAAAGCAGTGCCCTTAAGCCTTAATCATATTGATCCCTACACTCCCAATCTCATCAATATGAATTGCATTATCCTAGAGATAGAAAAAAATGATATATTAAATGAGCCTGGTGCTTCCCTAGTAGAGACACTTGATTTTCTCTTAGATGAATGGGCTAATGCATATCAGTTTGATCCTATATCAGAAAATTTGGAGATAGGCCTTGGTACATACTGTATATCAGAAAAGGATGCTCTTTTCCCTAATCTTACGAAGAACAAGGAGGATACAAGTGGGATATGGAGTATGTACTTTGATGGATCAAGAAATAAAAATGGACTGGGAGCTCGTGTGATGTTAGTTTCTCCTACACTAGAAAGATACTACTTCTCATTTAGGCTTCAATTTAATTATGCTAATAACATAGTAGAGTATGAGGCATTGATTTGAGGTTTTCAATTTGGTCAAAAAAGAGGGATTCAAGCCTTGATTATATATGGAAATAGTAAGTTGATTGTCAATCAGGTGAAAAATTATAATTTTACCAAGAATGATTTGCTCAAATCTTATAAATATAGAGTATGGGATTTTCTTGAAGGTTTCAATGTATTTAATATTTAAAGCATCCCTAGGAAAGAGAATAGACATGCTAATAGATTTGTAGCAGTGGGTGCATCTTATAATGTGCCAAAGAACCTTGAAGATGAAAATAAGTAGCATTTTAGGGTAGTGGTTAGGCTTGCTATCCCTAATAATAATGTTAATTGGAAAGTGTTCGAATCTGATGCACAAATTGTGAGTTTCTTGTAGAATGAAGTAGAGTTCTTAGATAGAAATCAATCAATATCACACGATTAGTATGGGGACCAGATCATTAATCTTAGTTTCAACAAGATACCTAAGGGTCTTATTACCTTAGAAAGTGCTTTTACTCTTGATGATCAAGCAAGAGATAGATGCATGAACCTTGCTGTAAGTAAAGATGATCACCTATTAGTCATGGTTGCTGATGGAAGGACCTTAAACATGGGAAAGCTATGTACTAAAGTTGAACAATTTAATTTCATTCATCTATGTCAAGAATTTAGTGATGTGTTTGCATGGACAAATGATGATCTAGAGGGTCTTGACCCAACTTTATTTCAGCATACCATAGATTTAAATGATAATGTCAAATCCGTAAGACAAAAGCAAAGGCCAAAGAATCCTAAAATTGAACCATTAATGAGAAAAAAGCTATCTAAGTTGATTGAGGATAATATTATCTTTCCTATCAAGCACTCATCATGGGTAGCCAACCTTGTCCCTATTAGGAAGAGGAGTGGAGAAATCAGATTGTGTTTAGATTTTAGGAACCTTAACCAAGCCTCCCTTAAGGATCATCATCTCCTTCCTTGCATGGAACAAATCCTATCTAGGGTCAATGGTTTAGAAAGGTTCTCATTCTTAGATGGATTTTTAGGCTACAATCAAATGTTAGTCAATGAGCCTGATAGATACAAGAATACATTTGCCACAAAGTGGGGCACCTATGCTTACAATAAGTTATCATTTGGGATAACCAATGCAGGTGCCACTTTCCAAAAAGCAATGGAGATTGCCTTCAATAATATGATAGAAATATTTGTATTGGTATATCTTGATGATATTATAGTATACTCAAAGAATGTGATAGATCATTTTGGCCGCCTTAGGCAAGTGTTTTTAAGGTGTAGAGAGTATGAAGTATCTTTGAACCCCAGTAAGTGTGTCTTTGTCACCAATCAAGGGAAATTGCTGGGACATATTTTATCCAAGGATGGTATAACTATTGATCCAAAGAGAACAAAAGCAATACTTTCTCTCTCTCTCTCTCTCTCTCTTCCTAACCACAAGAAAGGACTACAAAGTTTTCTTGGAAGGATAAAATTAATGTGAGGAGATTTATTCCTAATTTAGATACCATGGTGAAACCCCTTACAACTATGCTCAAGAAGAACATGGTCTTCATGTGGACCAAGGAAGGGAAGGAAAGTTTTGAAGAGATCAAAGTAGCCATAGCCTCAACTCCTACTCTCTTCAATCCAAATTTTGAGAGAAGAATGAGGAATAGCCCATTGCCTTCTTTAGTGAAGGTCTTAAGGGATATGAAGATAAGTATAGTTATGTGGAGAAGCAAGCTCTTGCAATCATAAGATCCTTGAAGAAGTCCAGACATCTTCTATCTCACAATAAGATCCATTTATTGGTCCCTCATGCAAGTGTTAAGGACTTCTTTTTGAGCAAGTATATTAATGAGAAAAGAGTAGGTTGGATTATTAAAGTAATGGAGTATGATGTGGACATCTAGGTCACTAAATTGGTAGGAGGGAAAGGATTGTGCAAATAGATGGTCTTATCTCAAGAATCAAATGGAGAAGTTGCCTTGGTATTGAAGATACAAAAATAAGTAAGAAATGAGAATCCAAGGAGTTGGATAGATGGCACGATGACCTTCTTATCAGGAAATGTATATCCTTAGGGATTGGATAGAGCTAAAAGAAGATAGTTCAAATCGCAGTCAATTCCTTATGCCATAGTTGATGGTATTCTTTTTAGGGGGGACTTTAATGGAGCTTTTCTAAGATGGATTGATGCAGATCAAGTAGAGAGAATGATTAAGGAGCTCCATAATGGCCCTGATGGTGGCCAGTTTTCAGCAAGAACCACTACCATGAAGATAATGAGGGCATGTTATTACTGGCCATCCTTGTTCCATGATCACCATAGGTATGTTAGGAAGTTTAAAAAATGTGCCTTCTTTTCAGGTAAACAAAGACTTGCAATCCTTCCACTTCATCCTATTCAAGTGGATCAACCTTTTGCTCAATGGGGATTAGATTTCATAGATCCTATTAACCCTCCTTCTAGCTCTTGTCATAAATGGATTGTAGTTGTTATAGATTATTTTACCAAGTGGACAGAGGCAATTGCATTAAAGGATGCTCCTGAGAATTTAGTCATTGAGTTCTTAGATGGAGTCATCACAAGGTTTGGCACTCCTTCCACCATCATTTCAGATAATGCAAAATCATTTGTAGGAGCTTAGATTTGTGCATGGGCTATAGATCATGGTATTTATTTGAGTACATCTTCCAATTAATATCCTCAAGGTAATGGATTAGCCAAGTCATCCAATAAGAATTTGTTTAGAATAATGAAAAGAACCGTAGATGATAATTAGAGGTGTTGGCATCAAAAGTTGAAAATAACTCTATGGGATGATAGGATAACACCTAAGAGAGCCATAGGAAATTCTCCTTTAATGTTGGTATATGGCAGAGAGGCTAGGCTTCCTATTTCATTGGAATTTCCTGCTCTTGAATTGGCTCATTAGTTAGATTTGACTGAGGATGATGCTATGACAGTGAGCATAGAAGAGTTGATGAAGTTGGAGGAGAAGAGACACCAAGCCATGTAGACCTTGGCAATACATCAAGAGCATATGAAAAGTTCCTTTAACAAAAAGGTTATGGTCAAGCATTTCAAGGAAGGTGATCTTGTGCTGAAGTGGGATGTAGATGAAGAAAAACTAGGGAGACATTCAAAATTTGATGCAATATGGAGTGGTCCCTATATGATAATCAATTTCAAGAAGGCCAATGCTTTCTTGTTAAGTAGGCCTAATGGTGAAATCTTGCCTATTCCAGTCAATGGAATATATCTTAAGACTTATTTCTAATGGAGATGAATTTTTCATGTATATAGTAGGGTATTTTACTTTTAGTTCTTTCCTATTTTGCAAGAAGTGTAGGGTGCACATGGTGTTGTCCCTCTGGAATGACCAGTTTTGAGGTCTTGTAGAGAGTGCCGAGGTGGAATTTTCTAAAAAAAATTGTAGTCACAGAGGTCATAGTTCATCAATGTTATAGTTTCTTGTAGGGTAGATCTTCATGTTTTTTGACTCTATGGCCCAATGGATGCTGAAGGTTATTGGTCGTATGCATAGCACGCTTGCATCCCCCTTGAGTCATTAGAATTGTTAGCTATCTTTGCCCTCTTGCAAAAATTGAAGGATTTGAATTCAAACATAATATAATGTTCATATATTTGAATGTTCAAAGATTAGGGGATACAAAAATACCATTTTAAAACCTTGGTTATACATTTTATTTCCTAAGTCTTAAAGTGATTGCACGTTTTAATATTTCTACATGCCCAATTCTTGTTCACCATTTGATGCAACATGATTGGCGGTTGTCACTATGATGTTGTTAGAAATTGTAGAACCTTTTGTCATAGTAAAAAAGTTAAATCACCATGTAGCACCATGAGCCCCTTTCCCTTCAATTAGTGTAGTCATTAGTGGGTCTTTTTGTCCACCATCAGATCTAACAACATCTACGGTTGTCACTTTATTGCTTTGCAGAAGTGTGTAGACTTTACTTCATGCGAGAAAGTGATGGTTTGACTTGTGGTATGTGGGTCCCATTTTATTTTTTGGGTTGTAGGTGAGGTGGAAAAGTTGTCAGGTGAGTTGGTAGAGGTCAACAGTTCTATTAGCTGAGCAACTGACAGGATTAACATATCTTTGGGACCATAAGATGAAACAAGATCAACTGCTATCATTATGTCTCTGGTTGAAGATGCAAGAACTTTATTTCATGCAACACAACAATAGACAAACACATGTCCTCAAGGTGCCTAATTTAGAAGGTAATAACTACAATCAGTTGCACTTAAGTTGCATTTTGCTGAAGCAATTGTGGTTAAGTTTTAAAAGGTGGCAAGGTTAAGGTAATAAGGTGGTCAACTTGCAAAGACCTCTATGAGCTAGAGGAAAGAAATAAAACCATTGGTCCATGTGGCTCATTTCAGTTGCTAGACCCAGTTTGATTGCTGATTTTGATGATTAGTTGGGCTAGGATTGAAAAAGGTTAGTTTTTCCGTATGATTTGATCTTCATGATTGATCACAACCACTTTGAATGAATGTAGGGGCTAGAAACAAAAAAAAGGACATTTGATCACCACCTAGTTATCCATCTACCTAGTCAAAGCATTAATGACATCATTTCTATCACTTCAAGGTTTCTTCTAGGTCAGGGTTTTGATGATTTTCTTGCCTTTGAAGGGGTACCTAATTAGATCCATCATCTAGATCGTATCTGATCATCCTCTGATAGTCTTGAATGCATTGGTTAAGTTGTAAAGCAATCCAAAGTCTTTTCTTGAGCTATAAAGATATATTTCAAAACCCTTCATACGATCAACTCTTCTCTGTTTGTTTGACATTTCTTTGTCATGCTTATTGTAAATTCCCTTTGCCTCTAAACTTCATAACATTCTACTTTATCCCTTTTTGCTATCGATGTATTATGTAAGATTCGTTTGCCTCTCATCAATGTATTGTGGTTATCTATAATTTGCATGACTACATCTATTTTGGCCTATGAATGATATATAGTGAAACTCTTCTTCCTTGTGTCATCCATTTGGTTATTTGATCTGCATGTGGTTATTGGATGAAGACAAGTTTGAATCTGTATATTTTTGATGTCATGATAGTTTAACAATGCATTTATGGGAAAAGATTGGGTTGAACACTATATTTTGGTGCATTACCTCTTTAGGATAGATTAGGTAAGTGTTTCATGAATGCTTTCTTCTCTTTTCCTCTCCAAGTGTAGTGTAAATGTATCCTAATAGCAAAGGAAGATGACCTTCTCCAGAGACTCAACCTCATTGTTCAAGTCCCACATCTTGAACGTTGTTTCCATGTTTCAAAAGGTTTCCTTTTGGTAAAAACATTAGGCAAGGGTGCAAAATTTTGTAACAACGGGTACAAAACATGTTGTTAAATGTAACCTTTTAAAAGGATTTAATCACCCTATTAGGAGTGACCTTGTTAGAGGAATTTAGAACATTCCACTAGAATATCACCTTGCTAAAGGATTTACATATGACTATTAGGTCAACCTTGATTAAAGGATTTCAAATAGTGTTTACAATGGTTAGAAAGTAGCAACTCATTTTGATTTGTTAAGTACAACTCACTTTGCATGTACAGATCTCAATTCTTCTCATAAGTACTAATTCATTGTCTGGCCTTCATTCTCATCTCAGTCTCAAATTCACTTGGCAACCCCTTAAGAAATCACTCTTCACTTCTTAAATATTCTTAGCCTTCTACTTAGCTTCACTAGTTAACAACATCAACAACTACTCCAACTCTCTAGAAATCTTTCACATGTGCACGCACTACACATATACATCATAGGTTAGACCCTTGTACCTTTGTAAATAGGTAATTGTGATATTTTCCCCCTTAATAATCACTATAGATCTTAGGGTTTATGATTAGATTCATCACATACAATGTATTTTATTGTCATCTTGTTTATCCTCTTCTTTTCTAGAAAGTTCTCCAAGAATCCATTCCTTAGGTCATTTACCTAATCCTCTCTTGGCATTAAATGATCCAACTCATTGATCCTTATCTTCAAAACGCTTTCTATATTCCAAGAAATCAACTTAGTCAATTGGAAATTATGATTTCTCATAAACTATTAAAATACTATTCCTCAGCCAACACTGTGTTTTGACACTCGGTCATCACTAGGTTACTTAGTTGCTACTAAATTTCTTTCTTAGCACATACACTGTCACTCGATTGATATTGATGCTTGGTCAATACTAATTCTGCTCAGCTTGTTCTGGTGCTTGGTCAACACTAGCATTACTCGATATATACTTCAAATTTGTTAATCTTTTGCTCTATTGGTTGGTCAAATCTATGCATTTTGTTAGAGAAAAAGGTTAATTAAATTTTATTAATTAAATTACCTTTTCTCCTTTCTTAAGATTTCTCTTTATGCACTTTTTACATTCTCTATTTAATAAATAATTAGTAATTATTAAATTGCTTTTACTTTTTAGGTTATCCTTTGTAACTTTTTAGGTTACCCTTTTTGGGTTTCGATCTCCCTATAAGGATAGATTGTTTATAAGCATTTTACATCTTTTATTTATCCAAGAATATAGTTTTCATGTTTTTAGAGCAAACCCTTGCCTCCTCTTGTCTTTTTTTTTTTTTTTTTTTTTTTTTTTTTTTCTCTATGAGAGGTTTTCTACATCCAGGTATTCTTTGGGCTTCATGGATTTGATTTGTGTATTTGCTCAAATCCTTCATGGTATCAGAGGCAAATATGTTGTAGCTTGTTCGATATTTGACAAAAAAGAGAGAATGAGGGTTTGACAGATTAGATATGGAGTTTTTTGGGTATTTCCTAAGAAAATAAGGGGGGTCACTAATTTTTAGAGTACCTTGTGGTCAAATAGACCTCACCGATGGATTCATAAGATGTCAAAACCCTTATTTCCATAGAAAGTTTGTCCCTTTTGGACAATGTTAATCCGCAAGGCAATTTTTTTTCCTAGCAGCCATACAACACCTACACGCACTTTGAGGCATGTTTTTCATTAAAAAATAAAAAATAAATATTTTTTTTGGCATCATGGTTAAAAAACCTACCAAGAATCACTGAGATTGCTAGCGGTCAGCAATAACCACTAATGGTCATGCTGATCACAGTGACTCTTAACAACTGGTGCCGCTCAGTGGGCCACTGCTGCTAGCGACACCTCCCTCCCACCATCGCCACTATGACTTTGCCACCCAGAGCACCACCAGGCTGCCACTCCACCTCTGCTCCTCTAGTAGTGTGATTTTTTCATGGAGATTATTAATATTATTATTTAAATTTTTTTTTTTTTCTTACATTTCCAAGGGCCTTGTCAATTTTTTTGCCGTAACTTGAGCATACAAAGGTCTTTTTTTGATCCAAAAGAAGTGCCAGAAAGATAGTTTCGAGATAGAGGCAATGGAGTAGGATTTTTATGGTTTTGATGTAGTTTGGTTGTTTGTTTAGGTAGTCAAAGTTGGGTATTCAATTTTTCACTTCGGAGGGCATATCTTGAGCATCCCAACTCTATTTTTTGAAAACGTTATATTTTTGGAAATTAGATTTGTACTATTTTAAAAAATGCTAGTTTTTATTCCAAATTCTGCTCCATGCTCTTTCTATCATTTTATTTTTTCTTTATTGCACTATGGTGGATATCTTAGGTTTTTTAGGTCTAGAGATCATTTTCGTGGCATGGGATCTCTTCTTTTGGGCTGTACTATCTGTTGTATCAACTCTTTTCCCTTTTTGATCACTGTTGATATTATTTTTAAGCATGTTTATACAAACACATTGAGATAAAGTGCCACTCCTTTTATTTTTAGGATCTTTTTCTTCATTGTGACTTATTGTACTCACACTATATTATAAAGTGTCATGGGGGATAGTTGTTTTCCTTTTAGTGCCCTCTTCCTTTGTCAAGTGAGTGTCCCTTCTATGACATTAGCCCCATAATGTGTTGATGACACATACCTTTATAGGTATCTGCACCTCTTCCTCACTCTTGATGTTCTTGGTTCTTTCTATTTTGTAGGAGTTATTGGCCCACTTTCCTAGTTTCCTGTCACCTCACCCTTATCTGCATTAGGGTGGGGTTCTTCTGTTGTTTCTCATGCTTCCTTGGTTCGATTGATTAGCTCTTCAAGATTTGGTGTTGCATGCCATCTATATCTTCAAGTTTATTTGTTTGCCTTTGTTTGCCTCCTAATTCAATGTAGATTATAGTCTTCTCTACCTGGTCAGGTTCTATTTCAAAGGAGGTTCTACAGATCAGAGATTTCTTTTTGATAGAGTTTGAAAATTCTTCATGCTTCACTAATGTTTCTTCATGATCGCTCTTTGTCCCTATTTTCTGGAACATTCCTCTAGTTGGAGGCTTTTGTAGTCCTTCACTAGGTTTTTGGCTATGTCTTTTTGGAGAAGAGTTTTTCCCACTAGGTTTTCTCTATTTCCCCATTTCATAGAGATTTGTTTTTGATTGGATACCTTAATAGGCCTTGTTATGAGGACCCAAGTCTGCTTTCAGCATTGCATTGTAGTTTCCTTGCTCTTTTTGCATTGTTTGTAACTACATTGTTGCTCATCTTAAGGGGGGGTGTTAGAGAAAAAGGTTAATTTAATTTCATTAACTAAATTATGTTAGAATTAAAAATGGGAACATACACTTCTGGGGGGGGGGGGGGGGAGGGGGTTGAATTAGAAGTTCAAACTTTAACAACTAAAACTTTCACCATTTTATTAAATGCATATAATATATGAATTGTAAGTAACATGTAAAGTAAATGCATCCAAAAATGTAAACACACACACACTTGACACTTGATATGATTGCCCAGAAACCCTCCAAATGAGAAGGTAAAACTAGGGTGGGGATGACACCCACAATTCTTCACCACTACAACAATAAAGTGTCACCAATTACAGTTACAAAGTGTTGACCATGATACATGATCTGCCCTGTTAAAGGCTTACAAGGACTGTTAAGTCCCACCTTGTTAAAGGATTTCAACACCCTATTAAAAGTGTGCTTGGCTAAAGGACTTTCAGAACACCCACTTAGAATGTCACCCTATTAAAGGATTTACAACAGTCTATTAGGCTACTCTGCCTAGGAGATTTAACTAAAATCACCTGTTATGATGTTTCAACATAGATCTTATGATTAGCTCTGGTAGCCTAATTAAAGATCAAATCCATACAGTGTTCTTCCTGATCCTCTCTGATCTGGTATGTCAATGCTGTATCCTCTATCCTTGTTCTTCTCAAATTGATTCTGCAATTTGCTCTCTATATCTTCTAAGTCTCCATGAATGCTCTGCTTTTTGCATGCAAACTTCACTATTCTCCTCCTTCAATTCCTTGCATGCTCATTATGAAGTTTAGGGTTTTGTCCTCCTTAAGAAGACTAGAAGACTTAGGATTAGGTATGAATCTATGGCTGAGATTCATCCTTTTTTTTGCTTAATTTGTCCCTTTTTTTGATTGGGTGCATGTAATTTCATAGGAAGTTCACATATAGATTTGTCCTTATCTTCAAAAAATTGTATTCTATCCTTAGGTTGGTTGAAAAATGGTTTATATAGTTGTTTCTGCAACCACAAAAAAATATGTCCAATCTATGATGCTTGACACTTGAAGTTATTGATGCTCAACACATATTGTAATTTTGTTTATGGTTCAACACTTGAACTACTTGGCATATATTGTTTTCTCGACACTTGAATCACTCGACATGTATTGTCTGCTTGACACTTGAGTGACTTGGGACTCATTGCAACTCAACATAGTCTTCTATTTACATATCACACTCAACATGCATTACTAGTTTGCCATGAACTTAGTAAATAACTTAAGTGTGTTGACACTCAATTGTCAAAACCAATATGAGATGAACAATCTCTCCCTTTGACATGAGTGTAAAAAAAACTTAACTTTACATAATCAATCTAACCTTCATGAGTATAATATATTCACAACTCGGCTTATATACAAAACTTCAAAATTTTCAAAATTTTATAATAAGACTATATATCTCAAAATTTATAACTCCCCTGAGTTAATGTGCCTAATCTATCTCAAAAACCTGTTCTTCATTCAGAGTAGATTTGTCTCTTGCTGATACTCTTTGTCTTCAATGTGTTGATACTCTTTATCTGATATGCTTTATTTTCTCTTTGTTCTATTTTCTCCCCTTTGATTTATTTAGTTTATCTCCCCCTTTTTATTCACTTGTATCTCCTTGTTATTCTTTTATCATCTTCCCCTTGCTTATTTACTCCCCCTTGCTTATTTATCTACCCCTTTTTTGACACTTATATCAAGGGGTCTATACATTTATGGTGTATCTGTCCAAAAAAGATTTGTGGACCTCCATGATTATTTTTAGAGTAACATCCCAATTGTCACATGCAACATCTAGTGACTTTATTTGGATTGCTATCTCTATTGCAAGGTGAATTAGTCCATCAGATGTAGAAAGATTAGGATCTTTCTTCAAAAATGTTTTTGCAAATCCTAGTTCCTTATGGAGTATCTCCATATGAGGGGTAAGGGAGGCTTGGATGTTAATCAACTTGGCTCTTATATTAGCCTCTTCTACTATTAACATAGCTAGTTGACTCTATGATTGAAGCAATGAGTGAAAATGCTTCTCACTCTGAGCTGCGTTTTGAGGTAGCTGCATACCTAATACTTTTAAATTTCTCCCCAGACTCAGAATTCTATGGCTTTTTTCTTGCGTGAAGAGTGTGGGATTACACAATTTAGTGCACAATGAGAATATGTTCTCAGGTACCTTCTTCACTTTCTCAATTTTTGTAGCCAATTCAACTTGTTGCAATGCTATATCACCATATATCTTTTCATTCACCTTTCCTTGAAATTTCCTTTCAGACCATTCCAATAGTTTTGCATTGGTGTCCTGGTCTTCATTGCTCACCTGTTCCATAATTTCTGATAACAGTTCCAACAATGGCTTTAATTCTTCAAGTATTTGCAAACTAAATGCATCTAAGAAGATGTCTTTGATTTCTTGTAATGCTTGCCTCTATCTATACTCCTTCCTGAGTATTTCTTCTTTTCCAAGTCTTGTTGCATTATGCCTATCTGCTCTAATGTTATGGTTGCATAATCATATTAATGTATCACTATTTCTTCATCTAAAGTTACATCTCCATAGTGAATTACCTTAGCAACCTTGGAGGAACTTGAGCCTGGTGTTGATATCCGTAATGGTACATCTTCAGTGCTCGGCTCCTAAAGAACTTTTGTAGGAGTACTAGATGTTGGTAATGTTACCAATGCTTGAGTGGCCTCTTGTTCCTTCTCCTTTGGTATGTTCTTAATTTCTTCAGATCTACTTCCATCAATCACAATGATCTAACTTGCACCTTGTGTTTGTGCTATAGGTACATAAGTGTCTTTCTATCCTATTTTCTTTGTTGTGGTTTCTCTTTGCTCTTATCTTTCGGTTTGATGTTGTTCAACTGAATCAACTTTATTAGTTGTGTCAACCTTTGTTGATGTGTCTACTGGTGTTTGTGTTAAAGGTTGAGCACTAGTAGCTAAAGGGATGGAAAAAGGTAATTCTTGTGTGTTCATGTTATCCCTTTTAATGTCAACTACTACCTTTTGAAGTTCATCAACACTGACCAATACTGGATTCTCACACAATTTGGCTTATAGTGTGGATTGGTCAAGAATCTTCTTAAGATCTGCAGTTAAAGAATTAATACTCTGAGCTAAATTATCAGGAACATCCTTAATAATTATAGTTTTTGTAGGTATGCTTGTGTCATATGGAGGGCTCATGCTAGGCATTTGTGTGTCTTACACACTCTGTTCTTCCTGCTGCTCTTCATCTGTAGCCACATCATCTTTTCCTTTTACTATTTCATCTTCCTTATCTTCCTCTTCATCTCCATTATTTCTTCGCTCAAAGGGATCCTCTTCTCCTTCTTTAATTGTTGTTAGACCATATATTAATTTCCACATTTTAGTGGATTTCTTCACAACATCTTCAATATTGTTCTGAAGTATGCTGAATGCCCTATATTTAGGTGCAAATCTGCTACCATACTTCTTATTTGCCTTGACAATTTGCCTTTTTGTTAGTTTTGGCATCACCTAGGCTAGTGTTGATTCCCTTATTTGTTTCTCTAGGTTTAGGTAGTAATTCCACTTATTTTCTACAATTGTATACAACTCCTTTGGCATTGTATTGTATAATTCAAGTAAAGTGTTCTTGAACTTAGACATCATTGCATAAACTGACTCTTCTACTTGGTTTTGCTCTTCTCTACCAAGATTTTCAAAGTTAATACTTTTTAATCTTGTCAAGTTTACATTATTCTTAACATTATCACATATATTCTCAAGATTAGATTTAGGTGCATGAATTACCACTCTAAATTGACTTGTATCTTTAGACTTTATTCTTTCATAATCTATTTATGGTTGTGCAATGTATTTTCTCCTTTGTTTCTTCTACACTGGGCCCTTTTGTTTAGTAGCCTTTATTTTCTCTTTGGCTTTCTCTTTGGTCTTTTGAGTAGTAGCCCTTGTACTTAACTTGGTTGTTGGTGTTGTTGGCTTTGCTGGGCTGGGCTTGATAGTATTCTTTGCTTTTGGTTTAGCCACAGGTTGTGCCTTGGATTTTCTATTCTTAGGTGATGATAGGGCTGGTGCCTCTTTGATTTCCTCTTCCTCACTACAAGGTGGTCGTCACCCATTCTTGGGTTAAAGCTAGAGGTTTTTGTGCTTGTACCTCTTCTTCCTCTTCATCTTCTTCATCATCTCCTGCACTTTCTCCAAATTTTGCCTTTAATTTCCTCACTAATTTGTCTTTCTTCTTTAGTGTGGAGGTTGTCTTCAATTCCATTTCAACTTTGGACTTCTTTACATCATAGTTACCAAATATTTTAGCACTTTTATCAATCTCCTTTGCTAGGAGTGTAGTAATGACAGCTGAGGCTTTATCAACATTGATTTCATAGCCTAGGGGTCTTAACCATCTTACCTTAGTACTGCTACCCAAATGTATGTGTAATCAATATCCACAAGAAAACATATGTCATTTTAGTGTTGTTCTACTAAGGAGACATGTATCCTCAACCTCTGCTTCATAGACTTCTTGAAGTCTTCAAAGTAGCTTTTCCTAATTGTCTCAAAGTTCTCTCCCATTTGCTCAATATACTCATTTATTTGGACAATCACTGATCTATTTGTCTTCAATCCAACTTTGCCAAAAGATGGGAATTCATTTTGTAGATAGAAGAATATGTAAATTAGAATTCATCCATTTTTGCATTGAGCACCTTTTATTTTCCTAATTGCTCCAAGATTCTCCATAATTTGTTGTAGCCAAAGCTCTGCAAGATCATAAGTATGATCTTTCTTGACAATTTTGTAGCCAACATCAACTACTATGTAGTGCTATGTAGGGTACACTATTTAACCTACTTGACTGATAGAACTTGTGGAAAATAACCCTTATTGCAAAGTCAAGCAAAGGATCTATAATGGTATCTATGGTCATTCCATGCTTGTTCGATTTAGCACCTGTATTTTTCTTAATTACCTCTTTCGAGTCGCTTTGTAGTGTATTTCGTCAATCAAGGGTTGGATAACTAGTAACCCTATGAAAAATTCTCTTTGAAATCTTGATAGGTCCACCCTCTAACCATATACATCCATCATGAATTCTACTCATAACAATTTTTATCCATTCAGTTTTGAAAATCGTGGAAAAATCTAGGGCACAGGTCAAACACTTTCTCTCCACAATCTTAAATTCTTCCTTCAAGACTCTATTTTCACACAATTTATCATATGCTTGTTTTTATGTCCATGTCACCTATGCCTCCTACTTTGTAATTGTAACATTTTCTCACATCTTGTAGCATTATGACTTTAGGCAGAATCATGGATAATGTGCCTGACAGATCTTGTTTATAGGCAATGTCTAGTATGGCCTTGAAATTGGGTTTTTTGACCTCATTGCTAACTAATTGAACCTCAATAGCTTCTTTCTTTTTTGCATTCTTTGAACTAGAGGCCATTTTTTCAAACTAGGGTTTATCAAATTTAAACTGCACAACTCGACTTATGAAGAATACTTTTAAAATTTGATGAACTGGTGCTTGATCATCACTAGAATCCTTTTAAATGCTTTGAGCTAGTTTGTGAATTACTTCTTTGCTCTACCTGTTCTTGCTTTGAATTTGTGATGACAAAAAATAGGTGAAAATCAACCTTATACCCTTCAAAACTCTACATTTAATTCTTGGTATGTGTACAACTGTAAAACTCAACATCAACACAATTACTATTCCATTCGACATCTATAGAGACTTCCCTCACTCGATAGCTACTATAGAATTGGCTCTAACTATCTTTGACTAGCAGCTCAACATTAACTAGTTTTTCACTCGACATACACAAAAGACTTTTCATGCTCGGCAACAACATGAAAACTTGAAGATTTAACCTTGAATTTTCCACAACTTCTTGCATCTTAATTCATGCTAGTGTAATCATTTCAATGCTAATTTATTTTAGAATTGATGTATAATGGAGCACACTTTGAGTATCAGTCCCACATACCTCTTATTTGCTTAGTTTGATGAAGTGTGACCACTTGACCCATTGGGTGAAGTGATCCCTTCTCCGTTTGATGTACTACCAGCATCTTTCTTCTTCCATGTCTTGTTCATACCATTTTTGATGTGTTCAACATTTGCCTTGCCTTTACTTTTATCAAATTCACAACTTGGTGCCTTGGACCTAGTTGGACAATGCTTACTGATGTGACTAGTCTTGTGACAACTAAAACATGTGGTTTGACTTGACCATCTCTTGTAGTTACCACTAAAGTGAGTCCTAATACAATTTTCAAGTACATGTCCATATTCCTAACAATAATGATAGCTATATCTTGTATTGTAATCCTAGTTATAGGAGTTTTCATAGCTTCTTACCTTTGTTGGCTTGCTTAATGACCATGTGGACTTGGATCCACATTCAAAGGCTCTATGTCCATACTTCTAAAAATTGTAGTAGTGTCCTTCAAATTTTGGTGCATGCATGGTTCTGGTTCTGCATTCATGTGTGTGATGACCTTGTTTGTTGTACTTGTGGCAATAGGTCATGTTCTTAGACTTAACATTTTGATTTGCATTCTTGCTCCTGCATACATTAGATGCATGTCCTTTCTTACCACAAACTATGACAAGTAGGTTTGGAGTTCTTACCTTTATTGTTCCTTTCCTCAACAACTTTGGATGATTCTCCTTCTTCAGTGCTTGTATAGCCCAATCCTGATGTATCTCTACTAGATCTAGGGGATTTGAGTAGTTGCTCAAAGTACTTGATGGCTTCATTTGGCTTGTTGAAACTTTTAGCAAATTCCTTTTCTCTTTTCAAGTCATTTTGTAGTTGTTCATTCTGCAACTTCAAAGTGGTTATTTCAATGTCCTTGACATTCAACTCATGATGAGCATTCATCATTTGGCTTAAGGTATGCAATTGCATGTTTGAGATCCTAGATAGCTCTGCTGACTTTAATTCCAATTTTTTTGCCAAATTTTTTTTGTCTTCTTCAACCATGGCCTTGTCTTCTATAGCTTTCTTCTTTTGTTTAGTCACTTCACACAATAGTATAGCTTGTGATTCTTGCTCCAACTTGAGATTTTTGATCTCTTTAGCTTGTGCTCTATTCTTTTCCATTAAATTTGCAATTGCTACATTGAATTCATTGGAGTTACCATCTGCAAATAGCTTTGTGGTGTCAATCTCTTTGTATTGTGTGTCATTTTCTGCTATAGAAATCTCTTTCCTTCTCTTCAGGGAACTCTTCAAAGCATCTCTAGCTTCTTTCAGTTGATGTAGTATGAGATATATCTCAATCTCTTAGTTCTCAATGGTCTTTCCCAGCTTGTAGACTTCCATTTCAAGATCTTTCCTCTAAGTTGCAAAGCTTCTTCTTCTAAGAAGTTAGCTTTGATACCAATTGTTGGAATTACAAATGGGAACATACACTTCTGAGGGGGGGGGTGGTGAATTAGAAGTTCAAAATTTAGCAACTAAAACTTTCACCATTTCATTAGATGCATATAATATCTGAACTATAAATAACATGTAAAGTAAATGCATACAAACATGTAAACATACACACACACTCACACTTGACAGCTGATATGATTACCCAAAAACCCTCCAAATGAGAAGGTAAAATTGGGGTGGGGGTGACACCCATAATTCTTCACCACTACAACAATAAAGTGTCACTAATTATGATTACAAAGTGTTGACCATAATACATGATCTACCATGTGAAAGGCCTACCTTGTTAAAGGATTACATGGATTGTTAAGTCCCACCTTGTCAGAGAATTTCAACACCTTGTTAGAAGTGTGCTCAACTAAAGGACTTTTAGAAGATCCATTCAGAATGTCACCCTATTAAAGGATTTACAATAGTCTGTTAGGACTACTCCACCTAGGAGATTTAACTAAAATCACTTGTTAGGATGTTTTAGCATAGATCTTGTGATTAGCTCTGGTAGCCTGATTAAAGATCAAATTCATATAGTGTTCTTCTTGATCCTTTCTATTCTAGTATGTCAATGCTATATCCTCTATCCTTGTTCTTCTCAAACTGATTTTCAATTCACTCTCTATATCTTCTAAGTCTCCATGAATTCTCTGCTTTTCACATGCAAACTTCACTATTCTCCTCCTTTAATTCCTTACATGCTTGTTATGAAGTTTAGGGTTTTCTCCTTGTTAAGAAGACTAGAAGACTTAGGGTTAGGTATGAATCTATGGTTGAGATTCATCCTTTTTACCACTTAATCCTTCCCTTTTTCTGATTGGCTACATGTAATTGCATAGGGAATCTGCATATAGATTCATCCTTATCTTCAAAAGATTGTATTCTATCCTTAGGTCGACTGAAAAATGGTTTATATAGTTTGTGCAATCACAAAAAAATATGTTCAATCTGTGATGCTCGAGACTTGAAGTTATTGATGCTTGGTGTAATTCTATTTTTTACTTGGTACCTGAACTACTCGGCATCTACTATTTGCATGGCACTTGAATCACTTGGCATGTATTATCTTCTCGGCACTTGAGTGACTCAACACTTATTACAACTCAACACAATCTTGTATTTACATATCACACTCGGCATGCATTACTAGTTTGGCATGAACTTAGCAAATGACTTAAGTGTGTTGACACTCAATTGTCATAACCAATCCGAGATCAACAAATTACCTTTTCTCCCTTCTTAAAATTTTGCTTTATGCACTTTTTGCATTCTCTATTTAATAATTAATTAGTAATTATTAAATAACTTTTACCTTTTAGGTTACCCTTTGTAGCTTTTTTGGTTACCCTTTTCGAGTTTTGATCTCCCTATAAGGATACATCATTTGTAAGCATTTTACATCTTTTCTTTATCTGAGAATACAATTTGCACGTTTTTAGAGCAAATCTTTTCCTCCTCTTGTCTTTTTCATCTCTATGAAAAGTTTTCTACATGTAGGTATTTTTCAGGCTTTGTGGATTTGATTTGTGTATTTGCTCAAATCCTTCACATTTAAGTTGTCTTTAATCATACCTTCAAGGCTTTAACATTATTATTTTCTCTAATTGTAATATGATTTAAAAAATCACTTTATCTTGTCAAAGTCCAACTAATCAAGTGTCCATTTATAGTTCCCTCTTCATAAATTAATCCATCCTCTAGATAGTTATGAACAAATTCTCAAATCTTCTTTATCAATCAATTAGATATGACACTTAGATAAGATAACAAACTGACTCACCAATAGGTTTGACATGAATGACAACATAAAAATTGTTCCAATTATAGTTTCCAACAATCTCCCTCTTTGACATTGATGGAAAAACCTCAAGTTACCATGCAATCCAAAACTTTTACTATCTTGAGCAACATCCTCAATGTATTAAACCTTTATCAATATTCTTAGTTTCATTCTAATCTCATCTTTGTCACTCTATATCCAACAATCTTTTTAGATTTGGAAGCACCTTTAGTAAGTCTTATGAAGTTTCTCTTAGTAAGGTCTCCCTCTTACATAGACATCTCTTCCTTTTTCTAATGGTAACAACTTTCACCATCTCCCTCTTTCATTTTGATCATCTCCTTTTGGATAATCTTTCTTTTTGCTGGATAACCTCTCTTTCTTTCTTATGGTAACTAGATAATCTCCCCCTCTTTGACAAAAATTCCAAAGATATATCAACTCAGGAATCTTTCTCATGTAGATACCTTCATGTTAGTTCTGAATTCTTCTTCTATCATCTTTGTATGAGTGATCCATTATTTTTTTCTTCTTCTTCACTACAACCTTATGAAACTCCTAAAGTAGAACTATCTACATCAATTTGTAAGATAGCCTAATCAACACATTTGATGCAAAGCACCATCTCTTCTTAAGTAGCTTTGTCTAGGGGAATCACCCCAAGATTACCTCTAAGATATTCATGAGCATATTTAGGTTAAGATTTAGTGAATGTGTCAGCTATTTTCTCTTTAGTGTTCACATACTCCAATTTTACTTCTTTGTCTTGAACTAACTCTCTCAAGTAATGATACTTGATCATAATATGCTTTGTCTTTTTGTGCATTACAAGATTCTTTGATATGTTATTAGCCCTACTGTTATCACAATAGATAATTACTAGGTTTTTTTTATCTCTTCCTTCATGTGTTTCAACAATTTCCGGATCCATATGATATATGAACAATTTACTACTATTTCCACATACTCAGCTTTAGTTGTTGATTGGGAATTTTAGTTTTTCTTCTTTCTTGTCCATTAAATTAGTCTCTTTCCCAAAAATAATGCACCTCCACTTGTGGTCTTTCTATCATCAACATTTCTTGCCCAATCAAAATCTATAAATACATTTAGTTAAAACCTATCATTCTTCTTGTAATACAATCCATAGTCTTCTATACCTTTTAGATATCTTAGTATCCTTTTCACTTCTATCATGTGATTTTCCTTAGGATTTGCATAAAATTTTGCATCTATCCCAATTGCTAGTGCAATATCAGTTCTACTATGAACAACATATTGCAATTTTCCAATCATTAATCTATATAATGTCTAGTTCACATAAGTAGAATCATCATTCTTAGGTAATTGTGTCCAGTAACCATAGGTGTACTAACTAGCCTTGAATCTTCCAGTCTAAAAGTTTTTAGTATCTCCTTGATATATTTGGATTGAGTAATGAAGATACATTGCTTCATTTGATATACTTGTAAGCCAACAAAGAATTGATCTTACCAAACATTGAAATTTCAAATTCCTTCTTCATTTCATCAACACATGATTTTCATAATGTTTTCTTTCCTCCAAATATGATATCATCAACAGAAAATTCCAAATAGCGATACCTCATTGTTCTTACCAATCTTCAAGTAAAGATTATTGTATCATTTGTTCTTGCAAAACTAATATTCACCAAGTAGTTATGTAGTCTTCCATACCATGCTCTTGGGGATTGTTTCAAACCATATAAATCTTTGGGTAACTTACACACCATATTTTTCTTGCTAGGATCAACAAATCCTTTAGGCTACTCTATGTATACTTGTTCAAGTATCCCATTTAGAAATGTAGATTTGACATCCATTTGATATACCTTAAATACTTTATGAGAAAAATATGCAAGCAATGTTATAACTCCTCCTAGTCTTTCTACATGGGAAAATGTTTCCCCATAATCAACGCCTTCGTCTTGTGCATATGCTTTGCATACCAATCTAGCGTTGTTTCTTTCGACCTCACCATTTTCATTCAACTTGTTCTTGAATTCCCACTTGGTCCCAATAACATTTTTTCTTTAGGTCTATGTATTAGTATCCATGTTGTTAGATTGTGGTGATTGATCAAGAAAGTACTGTACATACTTCATAATTAGTGGGGAAATTTTTTTTTGGTACCATTCGCCATTCATAGAAATTTTTTTGGTACTATTTTCCATTCGTAGATTCACCACTAAAGTTATGGCTAATTATAGCCAACATGTTATAACCCTAAAGTGGTTTAATACTTGTATAAAAGGGTTTAGGGTTGGGTATTTTTAATGTTGTGATGCGAAATTGGTTCTTGCAGTGGTATTGAGCTATAAGGGATTATGGATTGTAATCAGGTTGTAATCACTAGATTGTAATAAGATCGAACTTGCTATTTGGTGGACATAGCCCAGTGATTAGGTGAACCACGTTAAATCTTGGTGCCTTGTGTTCATTTCTGTGTGATCTATTATTTTTTGTTATTGGTTATATTTGCATGTAGTTTTTATTTTTGTCCGTTGTTTATCCTAACACGTGGTATCAGAGCCTAGTTTTTTTTAGTTATCCTCTGCAAGAAAGTTTCACAGTCAAGTGGGAGTCTCACGGTTGAGTGGGAGCAATGGCAAATGAGGTTAAGCTGAGGGTTCATAGGTTTAATGGTCAGAACTTCCAATTATGGAAGATGCAAATAGAATACTATCTATATCAGAAGGATTTATGGAAGCCGTTGGAAGGCAAAGCCAAGAATCAGGGAACTATGTTAGAGGCTGAATGTGATTTTTTGGATAGAAAGTCACTCGAAAGCATTCGGTTATGTTTGGCACCATCGGTGGCATTTAATATTGCAAAAGTAAAGACGACAGAAGATTTGATGAAAACCCTAGCGACACTATATGAAAAGCCCTCTGTTTCAAACAAGGTATTTCTCATGAAGCATTTATTTAATATGAAAATGGCAAAAGGTGGATCTATTGCAAATCATTTAAATACATTTAATACTATTACTAGTCAATTATCTTCTATGGGTATCAATTTTGATGAAGAAATTAGGGCTCTCTTGATTTTGTGTTCTTTGCTTGAAAGTTGGAATGGCTTGGTAATGGTGGTGAGTAATTCTGTTCCTAGATCTAGTACCCTAAAATATGATGATGTGATCAGTATTATTTTGAGTGAGGAAACTGGTAGGAAATCCTTAGGTGGATCTACATCAGGAAGTGCTTTGAATGCACAAAGCAGGGGCAGAATGTCTGAGAGAGGAAGTAACTCTAGAAATCACGAGAAATCAAGAGGAAAGTCAAAGGGGAGGTCTCAATCAAGAGGACCAAACAATTGCTGGTACTGTGGGGAACTAGGGCACAAAAAGAAAGATTGCTGGAATCAAAAGAAAAATGAAGGAGATAAATCAGATGGAGACAAGGAGGCAAATGTGGTAAGTAAAAAATCTAAAGAGGATACTTTGCTTCTATCTTTAGAAAGTGTTGATGATTCATGTGTTTTAGATTCTGGTGCTTCATTTCATGCTACACCTCATAGAGGTTATTTCATTGATTATGTCCAAGGGGATTTTGGGCTTGTTTATTTGGGGGATAATGAACCCTGTCAAATTGTTGGAAAGGGAAAAATTAAGATTAAGTTGCAGAATGGGAATCATTGGCTACTACATGAGGTAAGACATGTTCCAAGGCTGAGTAGGAATTTAATTTCAGCAAGGCAACTCGGTGATGAGGGTTGTGTAGTTACTTTTAATGATAAAAATTGGAAGGTTTCAAAAGGTTCCCTTGTAGTAGCAAAAGGTGTGAAAGTAGGCACCTTATATCTTTGTACAAGTCATATTGTTCCTTCTACTTTGATTGTTTCACAGAAAAATGAATGTTCAGGAACAATTGCTACAGTTGAGTAGGGAGAACAAATAGCTGTTGTAGATTCTAATACAACACTATGGTACAACAGACTTGGGCACATGAGTGAGAAAGGTATGAAAGTACTTCATTCAAAGAAAGTTTTACCAGGTCTGAAATGTGTTAATATGGATTTTTGTGAAAGTTGTGTGTATGGAAAACAAAAGAGAGTGAGTTTTGTAAAGATTGGGAAGGAAAACAAAAAGGAGAAATTAGAGCTTGTGCATACAGATGTATGGGGACCAGCTTAGGTATCTTCCCTTGGTGGATCTCATTATTATGTTACATTTATTGATGATGCAACTAGAAAAGTATGGGTTTATTTCCTTAGACAAAAATCTAATGTATTTCAAACTTTTAAGAAATGGAAATGCTTGGTTGAAAATGAGACTGGTAAGAAATTAAAATTTCTCAGATCTGATAATGGTGGTGAGTATTGCAGTCATGAATTTGAAGATTATTACTCCTCTAATGGTATTCATAGAAAAAAAACTATTCCAAGGACTCCATAGGAAAATGGAGTGGCTGAACGCATGAACATGACTGTAATGGAGCGCGCAAGGAGCATGAGGTTGTATGCTGGGTTGCCCTTACACATGTGGGTGGAGGCTGTCAATACTATAGATATTTAATTAATAGAGGTCCCTCTACTCCTTTGCGCTGTGGTATTCCAGAGGAGGCATGGACTGGTAAGAAGGTGAGTTATTCTTTTCTCAAGATCTTCGGTTGTGAAGCTTTTGCTCATATAGACTCTGAAAATAGAACCAAGCTAGAAGCAAAATCAAAGAAATGTGTCTTTATTGGATATGGAATTAATGAATTTTGTTATGGGCTTTGGAATTTTGCAAATCATAAAATTGTTAGAAGTCGGGATGTCATATTCAATGAGAAAGTGTTGTACAAAGATTTGTTGTAGCAACATGAGAAGAAAGAAGATGATTATGTAGTGCTAGATGATACTCCAAAAGCTATTGTTCCAACCATTCCTCATGATGTGCAACAATTGCAACAACAAATACCACACACACCAGTGAATGTTAGACGGTCAACGAGGCAAATTAGACCTCCATAAAGATTTTCTCCCTCTTTGTATTCTATTTTACTTACTGATGCTGGTGAACCTGAAAGTTATGATGAAGCTGTGCAAGTGGATACTAAGATTCAGTGGGAGTCTACAATGAAAGATGAAATGGACTCTTTGCTGAAGAATAAGACATGGGATTTGTGCAAGTTGCTTGCAGGTAAAAAGGCTTTATAGAATAAGTGGTTTTATAGGTTGAAAGAAGAGGAAGGAGGTAAGAAAAGATTTAAGGCTAGGTTAATTCTAATAGGATTTGCACAAAAAAATGGAATTGACTTTGATGAGATATTTTCTCCTATTGTTAAAATGACTTCTATCAGTACTATTTTAAGTCTTGTGGCTACTGAAAATTTGCATTTAGAGCAGCTGGATGTTAAAATAACCTTCCTTCATGGTGATTTGGATGAAGAAATCTATATGGCTCAGTCACAGGGATTTGAGGTCAAAGGTAAGGAGAACTTAGTGTGCAAATTGAAGAAAAGTTTATATGGCTTGAAGCAAGCACCTCGGCAATGGTATCTAAAATTTGATAGGTTTATGCATGAGCATGGCTATAACAGGTGTCATTCAGATTATTGTGTGTATTTTAAGAGGTTGGATGATGATAGCTACATTATTTTATGTTTATATGTTGATGATATGCTTGTAGCTAGGTCTAACATGGATCATATTAAGGGGCTGAAATGCCAGTTAGCACATGCATTTGCTATGAAGGATTTGGGGGTAGAAAAAAAAATCCTTGGTATGAACATTTGTAGAGATAGGAAGAAAAGAACATTGATGCTATCTCAGGCTGATTATGTTGAGAAGGTGTTGCAATGTTTCTCTATGGAGAATGCTAAAGCTGTCAGCACACCTTTACCTGGTCATTTGAAATTGACTAAGGAGATGTGTCCTAAGACACAGGAAGAGGAGGATAAGATATCCAAGGTACCCTATGCTTAAGTTGTAGGAAGCTTGATGTATGCTATGGTGTGCACTAGGCCGGATATTGCCCATGCAGTGAGAGTCGTTATCAGGTATATGAGTCATCTAGGATTTGAGCATTAGAATGCTGTCAAGTGGATTCTCAGATATTTGAGAGGAAAATCCAATAAGTGTTTACACTTTGGGGGCTCTACTACTGATTTACAGGGCTATGTTGACTCAAATTTGGCAAGGGATATTGATACCAGGCAGAGTACTATAGGTTATGTCTTTACTATTGGTGGGGCAGCCGTGAGCTAGGTTTCTAGGTTACAGAAGATTAGTGCTCTATCCACTATAGAGGCAGAGTATGTTGCTACTACAGAGGCAACCAAGGAGATGATATAGCTTTAGTTCCTCTTGGAAGAATTGGGACATCCTATGAAGGATAATTATTTGTTTACAGATAGTCAGAGTGCCATTCATCTTGCAAAGAATTCAGCTCTGCATTCTAAGACCAAACACATACAGTTGTGGTACCATTTCATTCGGTCAATTTTGGAGGATGGACAGTTAAAGCTGGAGAAGATACATACCAATGAAAATCCAGCAAATATGTTGATAAAGATTGTAACATGGGAGAAGCTGAACTCCTCTTCAGCTTCGGTTGGTTTTTTAGACTAAACATGAATAAAAGAACAACAGAGTCCAGGGTGGTTTGATCCAGTGGGAGCTCCATGTGGTAGTGGTATTGCTAAAGGATCAGTCTCCAAGTGGGAGATTGTTGTTTAGTGTGGAGCCTGATCAGTCCCCAAGTGGGAGATTGTTAGATTGTGGTGATCGATCAAGAAAGTACTGTACATACTTCATAATTAGTGGGGAAATTTTTTTTGGTACTATTCGCCATTCGTAGATTCGCCACTAAAGTTATGGCTAATTATGGCCGACATGTTATAACCCTAAAGCAGTTTAATACTTGTATAAAAGGGTTTAGGGTTGGGTATTTTTTATGTTGTGATGCGAAATTGGTTCTTGCGGTGGTATTGAGCTGTAAGGGATTACAGATTGTAATCAGGTTGTAATCACTGGATTGTAATAAGATTGGACTTTCTGTTTGGTGGACGTAGCCTAGAGATTGGGTGAACCACGTTAAATCTTGGTGCCCTGTGTTCATTTTTGTGTGATCTATTATTTTCTATTATTGGTTATATTTGCATGTAGTTTTTATTTTTGTCCATGGTTTATCCTAACACATGTTTTATTCTTTTCAATCTTCTCAATTTCTTCATTCATTGCTTGTATCCAATCCTTATTCTCCAAATCATTTTTTACAGATTTGGGTTCAAACTCACAAAGTAAGCATGTATCAATTTTGAGGCTTTTTCTTGTCATAACACTATATTATTTATCTCCAATGATTTTCTATAGTGCATGATGTCTTCTTACATATTTTTCTAACATAGGTTCTTTTCTTCTTTTCTCTTGAACAAGTTCATCTTGAAAAATAATTTCAAGCTCATTATCTCTCTATGGTTTAGGTTCAACTTCATGTTTGGCATGCTCAAAATTGTCTACTTGATGTTTGACTTCCTCTATCTATGACTCAACATCATTTCCTTGTTGCTCGACATCCATAGTCTATTGCTCGAAAACTAGCTATTGCAACTCAACATTCCTAGTCTGCTGTAGATTTGTAGCTTTGTTCTCTTGTTCAAGTGAGGTTCTAGGAGCATTATCATTCACATGTATGAATGAGTTGTAGTCTTCAAGTTTTGTCTTGCATTCAAATTCATTCTTTTCTATACACTCATCAACTTTTACATTTGCACTTTTCACGACTTTGTTAGTGTTAGAGTTCAAACACTTATACTATTTGCTCTTAGTGGAATATGTTGATCTTAGATTGGTTTTGATAGTTGAGTGTCAACATACTCAAGAAATTTACTTAGTTCATGCCGAACTAGTAATACATGTCAAGTACATCATGCAAATATTAGACCATGCCAAGTTGCAATGAGTGTCGAGTCACTCATGTGCCAAGTAGATAGACCATCCTGAGTGATTCAAGTGTCAAGTAAACTGTAGATGCCAAGTAGTTCAGGTGTTGAGTTAGAAGAAAAATTATAGTATATGCTAAGCATCAGTAACTACATATGCTGAGTAACATAGATTGGATATGTTTGTTTGTTATGGCACAAACAACTATGCAAACCATTTTTCAAGTGACCTAAGGATAGATTTTGATCTTTTAGAGATAAGGATGAATCTACATGTAGATTCCCTATGCAGTTACATGTAGCCAATCAGATAATGGGAAGGATTAAAAAACAAAATGGATTAACCTCACCCATAGATTCATACCTAACCCTAAGCCACCTCAGTCTTCTTAAGGAGGAGGAAGCCCTAAATTTTTAAAAGAGAGTTGAGAGCATTGTAAAGGGGTGAATGATCGAATTAGAGGATCGAACAAGATAGTTTGTAGAGCATTCAAGGTGACTTAGCAATAAGAGTGAATTGCAAAATCAGATAAGTGAAGAACAAAGGATAGAGGATACATCAACTGATATATTGGATCATGAAGGATTAATTAGAGATTGGATAGAGGTGATCTGTTATTAGGCAAGCAAGTTCCAATTGCAAGATCTATGCTGAGTCATTTTGACAGGTGATTTTAGTTAAATCTCCTAGGTGGAGTAATCCTAAAAGGCTTTACCAAATCCTTTAATAGGGTGGCATTCCAAGTGAATGACCTAAAGTCCTTTAATTAGGTACACTTCTAATAGGGTGTTGAAATCCTTTAACAAGGTGGGATTTAATAGTCTTTGTAAGCCTTTAACAGGGCAAACCTTTCATAGGGAAGATCATGATTCATGGTCAAAACATTGTAACCTTACTTGGCTACACTTTATTACTACAGTAGTGAAGATTTGTGGATGTCATCTCCACCCCAGTTTTACCTTCTCATTTGGAGGGTTTCTAGGTAATCATATTTGGTGTTAGGTGAGAGTGTGTGTTTGATTACTTACATGTTTTTAGATGCATTTACTTTACATGTTATTTTAGTTTATATATTGAATGCAACTAATGAATGGTGAAAATTTTATGGGTCCAAGTTTAAACTCCTAATTCATCCCCCTCTTAGAATTTTATCTTTCCCAATTGTAATTCCAACAATTGGTATCAGAGCCTTGTTCTTAGAAGGAGAAGCTTTGTAGCTTAGAGGAAAGATCCTAAAATGGAAGTCTACAAATTGGGAAAGGCTATTGAGAACCAGAAGATTGAAATACATCTTATACTACATCAACTAAATGAAGCCATAAGTGCTTTGAAGATTTCCTTGAAGAGAAGGAAAGAAATTGCCATTGTAGAAAATGACACACAATACAAAGAGATCGACAACACAAAGCTATTTGAAAATGGTAACTCAAATGAGTTTGATGTAAAAATTGTAGATCTAATAGAGAAGAAAAAAATCCAAGCTAAAGAAATAAAAAATCTCAGGTTGGAGCAAGAATCACAAGCTATACTGCTATGTGAAGTGATTGAACAAAAGAAGAAATCCAAGGAAGACAAAGCCATGATTGAAGAAGAAATTTTTTTTTTGGAAAATAGATTAGAAGAGAAGTCAATAGAGTTAACTAGGATCTCAAACATGTAATTGGATACCTTGAGCCAAATGATGAATGCTCACCATGAGTTGAATGTCAAGGACATTGAGATAAGTACATTGAAGTTGTAGAATGACTTAAAAAGAGAAAAGGAATTTGCTGAAAGTTTTAATAAGCCAAATGAAGCCATCAAATACTTTGAATAATTATTGAGATCCCCTAGATCTAATAGAGATACATTAGGATTGGGCTACATAAGCACTAAAGAAGGAGAATCATCTAAAGTTACTGAAGAAAGGAACAATAGAGGTAATAATTCCAAACCTACTTGTCATAGTTGTGGAAAGAAAGGACATACTGCTAATGTGTGTAGGAGCAATAATACAAATTAGAATGTCAAGTCTAAGAACATGGTTCACTATCATAAGTGTGATAAACTAGGTCATCAGGCACATGAATGCATAACTAGAACCATGTATGCACCAAGATTTGAAGGATATTGCTAGAACTATCAGAAGTATGGACATAGAGCCTTTGAATATAGATCCAAGTCCACATGGTCATCAAACAAGCTAGCAAAGGTAAGAAGCTATGGAAACTCTTGAAAATTGGGATTACAATACAAGATATAGCTACCACTATTGTCAAGAATATGGACATATACCTGAGAATTGTATTAGGACTCACTTCATTGGTAACTACAAAAGCTGGTTGAGTTAAACCACATGCTTTAGCTATTTGAAGACTGGTCATATTAGCAAGCATTGTCCAACTGGGTCAAAGGCACCAAGTTGTGAATTTGATAAAGGAAAAGGCAAGGCATATGTTGAACACAATAGGAATAAGATGAATAAGACATTAAAGAAGAAAGATGGTTGCATTACATTGAATAGAGAAGGGATCACTTCACCCAATGGGTCAAGTGGTCACTAAGCAAATAAGAGGTATGTGGGACTGATATTTAAAGTATCATATCATACATCAGTTCCAAAAGAAGTTAGTACTGAAAGGACTACATTATTGTGAATGATGATGCAAGATGTTGTTGAAATTCAATTTTTTTTTTTTTAGTTTTCATGTTGTTGCCGAGCATGAAAAGTTTTCAATGGATGCCAAGTGGAATACTAGTTAGTGTCAAGCTGCCAGGCTAGCTAGTTGATGCTGAGTCTATGGTAGCTACTGAGTGATGGTAATATCTATAAATGTCGAGTTTATAGCTATACAAGAACTAAGCATTAATTGCAAGGGTTTTTGAAGGGTATATGGTCATTTTTCAATCATTTCTTGTCATTTCAAATTTGAGTAAGAGCAAATAGAGTAGAAGACAATTCAAAAATTAGTTCGAAGTGACTACAAATATTTCAACAATGATTTCACACTAGTTCTACAAGATTTTTAAAGGTATTTATCATAAGCTGAGCTACACAATTTGCATTTATAAAAACCCTAGCTTATCAGCATGGCGTCTAGCTCAAGAAATAGAGAAGGGAAAGAGGTCTTGAATGTCCAATTAATTAGTAATAAGGTGAAATAGCCAGATCTCAAAGAAATTCCAGATATTTCTTACAAACAAGATCCTTTACGTGTGTTGTCCATGATTCCCTCAAAAGTCATTATGGTTCAAGATCTCAGAAAATGTTATAACTGTAAGATAGGAGAACCAGGTGACATGGAAATAAGGGAAGCCTATGATAGATTATGTGAAAATGACATCTTGAAAGAAGAATTCAAAATTGTTGGAAGGAAGGCTTTGATGCATGCCCTAGATTTTCCTACCATTTTCAAGATAGAATGGATAAGAATAGTATTGAGCTGAATACATGATGGATCCCTATGGCTAGAAGGTGGACCAATAAAGATATCAAAGAGAATAATCCATAGGGTTATTGGTTTCCCAACCCTAGATCGGTTAAAGACTCTATAGAGTGATTCTGAAGAGGCAATAGAGAAGAATACATGAGCAAAGTGGAATAAACAAGGAATGACAATAGACACTATAAGAGATCCTTTGACACACTTTGTCATAAGGGTTATTTCTCACAAGTTTTATCAATCCAAAAGACTGAATAGTATACCCTATATTGCAATAGATGTTGGATACAAAATTGCGAAGAAAGATCATACTTATGATCTAACTGAGCTTCAACTGCAACAATTGATAGAAAACCTTGGAGCAGTAAGGAAGACTAAGAGTGCCCAATGCAAATTTGGATCAATTCTAGTTTGCATATTTTTCTATGTACATAATACATTTCTATTTTTTGGAAAAATAGGATGGAAGACAAACATGTTAGATGCTATTCAGATGAATGAGTACATTGAGCAGATGAGAGAAAATTTTGAAACTATCATGACAAGTTACTTTGAAGACTTTAAGAAGTCTATGAAGTAAAGGATGAGGATACCTATTTCTTTGGTTGAACAATATTACAATAACATATGTTTTCTTGTAGACATTGATTACACATATGTACAAGCTACCACACCTAGGGTAAGATGGCTAAGACCCTTAGATTATGAGATCAATGTTGATGAAGCCTCAGTAGCCATCATTGCACTTCTAGTAGAGGAAGTTGACAAAACAACAAAAATATTTGGAAACTATGATGTAATGAAGTCAAAGGTAGAAATGGAATTGAAGACAACCGTTACACTAAAGAAGAAGGACAAACTAGTGAAGAAACTCAAGGATAAATTTGGTAAAGGTGCTAAAGAGGAAGAAGAGGAAGGAGATGAAGAAGATGAAGAGGAAGAACAAGAACAAACCCAAGAACCTCTTGCATTAACCCCAGGCATGGGTGAGGATAAAGAAGAAGAGGAAACATAGGGTGTTGAGGAAGAAGAATTTGAGGAAGCACCAACACATGCTAAGCCAAAGAAGAGAAAGGCCAAGGCATAGCCTATGGCCAAAGCAAAGAAAGTTGCTAAACCAAGCCCAACAAAGCCAACAACACCTACCACCAGGGCAAGCACATGAGCTACCACACAAAAGGCCAAGGAGAAAACCAAATAGATAGAACAAGGAGGCCAAGAGAAAAATAAGCTGAGAAGGAAATATATTCCTCAACCTAAAAGAGAGAAAAAAATCAAAATATACAAGTCAATTCAAAGTGGTAAGTCATACACCATTTTTTGACCTTGAAAATTTGTGTGAAAATGTCAAAAATAATGTAAATCTATTTGGCCTTAAACATGTAAATTTTGATGATTTGGGAAAAGAGGAGAAAAATTTAGTAGAAGAAATGCTATATGTAATGATGTCCAAATTTAAGACTACGCCATTAGAATTTGCCAACACAGTACCCAAGCAATTATATGATTTAGTTGAGTAAAAATGGCATTATTGTTTAAATTTGGAAAAGAAAATAAGAGAAACTAATTTGGCCCAAGTAATGCCATAACTAGCAAAAGGGCAGTTGCTAAGGCAAACAAGAAATATGGAGGAAGGTTCACACCAAAGTATAGAGCCTTCAACATTTTTCAAAATGACATTAAAGATGTTGTTAATAAATCCACTCAAATGTGGAAATTAATCTATGGATTAACTACTATGAAGCAAGGAGAGAAGGACCCCTTTGAGGGTAAAAATGATGATAAAGAAGAGGATGAAAAAGAAGACAACAAGAAAGAAAGAAATACAGTTGAGGAGGAGACCGAGAAGATGGATACTGACATGGAAAGAACTGAACAACAACATGAGGAATAGAGTGTGCAAGACACATAAATGCTGAGTGCCAGTCCTCCTCATGATAGAAGTGTACTTGCAAAAACTATCATTGTCAAGGATGTCTCTAATGCATCAATTTAGAACATCAACCCACTGATTGCAAAAGATATGAAAAAGATTCTAGATCAATCTACACTACAAGCACAACTATGTACAAATCCTATCTTGATCAATGTAAAAGAACTTCAAAAGGTAGTAACTGAAGTTACAAGAGATAAGGTGAATACACAAGAACCACCTTCTACAATCCCTTTAATTACTAGTGATCAACCTTTGATTCAAACAACTATAGACACATCTATTAAGGTTGACACAAGTGTTAAAGTGGACATAGTTGAGTAGAGGCAGATTGCCAAAGAATAAAAAGAGACAACAATAGAGCAAGCAAGATAGATAGATTCATTTGTACCTGAAGCAAAAAAACAAGGTACAAGTCATGTCATTGTCATAGATCAAGATAAGTTTGAAGAAGGTGAACAAAAACCTAAGATAAAAGATCAAGAGGCCATTCGAGCATTGGTAACTTTACCAACATTTGGCTCTTCCCCTACAAAAATTATTCAGAAGCCGAGCACAAAAGCTATACCCCTACAAATCTCAGTGCTAGGCTCAAGCTCTTCTAAGGTTGAAAAGGTAATTCACTATGGTGATACCATTTTAGATGAAGAGATAATAATTCCTAAATTTGATTATCAAGAAATGCTTAGGAAGGAATATAGACAAAAGAAAACACTGAAATAAAGTAAAGATATATTTTTAGATGCATTCAGCTTGCCTATGCCTGAAGAAACCAAGCCACTACTAGAACAACTGTCAAATATTGTGGAAAAGGTTAATAATGAAGAATTGGATACAAATGCTAGAATTTTAGAATGGTCTAAAGGAAAGTTTCAAGGGAAAGTAATGAAAAGATATCTGGTGACATAACACTTACTCAAGTTGCCTTGGCAACCAAGGTTGATGATGTGAAGAAGGTACTTGAGAATATCTTCTCATTGTACACCAAATTGTGTGATCCCACACTCTTCACCCAAGAGACCAAAAATAGAATTCTAAGCCTGGAGAGGAATCTAAACATATCAGGTACACAACTACCTAAGAACATAGCTCAAAGTGAGAAGCATTTCCATACATTGCTTCAATCGCAGAGTCAATAAGTTATGTTAATAGTAGAAGAGGCTAACATAAGAGCCAAATTGACAAATATTCAGGCCTCTCTCACCCCACCCATGGAAATCCTCCATAAAGAATTAGGCTATGCAGAAACTTTTTTAAAGAAAGATCCTAATCTTTCTACACTAGATGGCCTAGTACACCTTGTAGCCAAGCTTGCTATCCAAGTTAACTCATTGGATGTTGCATGTGACAATTTGGATGCAACTCTTAAAATAATAATGGAAGTCCATAAATCCTTTTTAGACAAATACACTGTAAGTGTATAACCCATTTGACATAAGTGTCAAAAAGTGGGAGTAAGGGAGTAAGAAGCAAGGGGGATTAAGTAAGAAAGGTGGAGAATAATGAAAAAGAAAAAGATAAAAATGAAAATATGTGGAACAAAGAAAGAGAATAAAGAAAGGGAAGCATGAACAAAGGGGGAGTTATCAATTTTAACCCCAGTGATATACATTTTTTTTGAAGAAATACAATGCAGAGATAGAAATAGAGTAGAGTAGATATCAGCAAAGGCATAGCATAAAGAGTATAAGTGCATTGATTTCAAAGAGTATCAATCAAAAAAGACAAATCTACTCAGAATGGAGAACAAATTTTGGACACAGAAAAAACATTTTAGCTCAGGGGGAGTTATAAATTTTGAGGTACATAGGTTATTGCAAAATTTTGAAGTTTTGTATATAAGCTGAGTCATGGATATGTTATACTCAAGAAGATTAGATTAATTATATATATTCAAGTGTTTTTGACACCCATGTCAAAGGGGGAGATTATTGATCTCAAATTGGTTTTGATAGTTGAGTGTCAACACACTTAAGACATTTACTTAATTCATGCCAAACTAGTAATACATGCTGAGTACAACATGCAAATATTAGACCATGCTGAGTTTCAATGAGTATTGAGCCACTCATGTGTTGAGTCACTCAAGTTTCGAGCAGATAGACCATGCTAAGTGATTCAAGTGTTTAGTGAATAGTAGATGCCAAGCAATTCAGGTGTCAAGTTAGAAGCAAAATTACAATATATGCTGAGCATCAATTACTACATATGTCGAGTAACATAGATTGGACATGTTTGTTTGTTATGGGATATATTTTGATCTTTTAGAGATAAGGATGAATCTACATGAAAATTCCCTATGCAATTACATGTAGCTAATCAAAAAATGGGAAGAATTAAATGACAAAATGGATGAATCTTAGCCATAGTTTCATACCTAACCCTAAGCCACCTCATTCTTCTTAAGGAGGATGAAGCCCTAAATTTTTAAAAGAGAGTAGAGAGAATTGTAAATGGGTGAATGATTGAGTTGGAGGAGTGAACAAGACAATTTGCAGAGCATTCAAGGTGACTTAGCAATAAGAGTGAATTGTAGAATTAGGCAAGCAAGTGCCAACCACAAGATCTATGCTAAGACATTTTGACAGGTGATTTTAGTTAAATCTTTTAGGTGGAGTAGTCCTCACAAGATTTACCAAATCCTTTAACAAGGTGACATTCTAAGTGAATGACCTAAAGTCCTTTAATCATGCACACTTCTAATAGGGTGTTGAAATCTTTTAACAAGGTGGGACTTAATAGTCTTTGTAAGCCTTTAATAGGGTAGGCCTTTCACAGGGTAGATCATGATTCATGGTCAAAATATTGTAACCTTAATTGGCTACACTTTATTGCTGCAGTAGTGAAGATTTGTGGGTGTCATCCCCACCTTAGTTTACCTTCTCATTTGGAGGGTTTCTGGGTAATCATATTTGGCATTAGGTGTGTGTGTGTTTGATTACTTACATGTTTTTAGATGCATTTACTTTACATGTTATTTTAGTTTATATATTGAATGCAACTAATGAATGGTGAAAATTTTATGGGTCCAAGTTTAAACTCCTAATTCACCCCCCCCCCCCCCCCCCCCCCCCCTCAGAAGTTTATCTTTCCCATTTGTAATTCCAATAGAATATCCTACAAATATGCTTTCATCACTTTTAGCATCATTATTTTCCATTTCTATTACCTTTAAGTATGTAACATTTTATTCCAAAAACTTCTAAATACTTCACATTAGGAGCATATCCATACCATATTTCAAAAGGTGTAGCATCTGTACCTTTCTTTTACTTGCACTATGTTCAAAGTATAAACAACTATACTTACAACTTCTCTTTAGTATTTCTGTGCCACATTTTTTTCCATCATCAATGTTCTAGCACAATCCATGATTGATCTATTTCTTCTTTCAGCTATTCCATTTTGAGGACGGGTCCTAGGTGCTAACATTTGTCTTTTGATTCCTATATCATTGCAAAATATGTTGAATTCATTGGAAATGAATTCACCACCTCTATCAAATCTCAAGCACTTCAAAATCCTTCTCGTTTCTTTTTCAACTTTGGTTAAATACCACTTAGATAACTAAAAGACATCAAACTTTTCTTTAAGAAACATCACAATCATCATTCTAGAGTACTCATCAACAAATAGAATGAAATATTTTTCTCCACAATATCTTTGAACACCAATAGTTCCACATAAGTCAGTATGAACCAATTCCAAAATATCATAAGATGAATATGTCTTGCTCTTGAAACTAGACTTTGTCATTTTTCCTATTGGCATTGTTTACACAACATTATCAGGTTTCTTTAATTTTGGAAAACCTCTTACTCTTTTCATTTTTACTAATGCTGACCAAATTGTCAAAATTTACATGACATAACCTCTTATGCCATAACCAAATATCTTCATGTTGTGCAAAAAAAAGTCTCATCAGATAAAACTAGATAGAAGAAGTTACCTCTTGTTTGATCACGACTTCCAATTAGTTTACCATCAACATCAAATATTTTAGCCTTTCTAAGATGGAGTCCAACTCTATAACTAGATTTGTTTAATTGTGAAACACTAAACTTATTATTGTCACACTTAATCTTATCAATCGTATTGATCCTTTACCTTTTACAACACATGAAACATCATTACCAAATTTACCACAACTATCATTGTATGGTCCAATGTTCTCAAATTTACTTCTATCACCAGTCATGTGATTTGAACAACCACTATCAATTATCCTTCTATTACTTTTATTCAAATAAGAGATTAATGCAAGTTTCTCATCTTCATCAATATCAACTTTCATAGCAACATAGACTACTTCTTCATCATTACTTTTAGATTTAGTATCAATTTCTTCTTCAACAATATAAAAATATTTCTTATGTTTTTCTTTTTAGTCCTTGTCCTTCTTGTTGTCTTGGTCATCTCTTCTTCTTTTGTGCTTTCTTTCCTTTCTCTCATCCTTCTCTCCTCTATCAGGACATCTTGCAACAATATGATCGACTTTGTTACATGAAAAGAAAATTATACGAAGCCTACCTTTGTATTTTCATTTGCCTATTCCAAGTCTTCTAGCCATCAGTGCCTCAAGTTCATCATCATAATTATCACTATCATTTTTCACATGTTTTCCTTTTCCTTTCTCGCTAAGTGTAGACACCTAAATATGATTACTCATTGATGTAATCCTATTTAGTCATCTTCTAGGATATTATTGATTAGATATTAAATATTTATTTAACTAACCAATATCCCCTAGTTTATTAATCTATTTAATTAACTATAGTCCAATTGATAAAATTAAATGACAACCAAAAGTCTAATTATCAAATTAAATCCCTATTATTATTTTAAATTAAATAAATTTCAATATTTGTTTAATTTAATTCCACATCCCTTTTTATTAAATAAATCTTTTAATAAATTAAATCTACAACCTCTAACTATTTCCTAAATCCCTATCATTAGCTAAATCCAACCCATTCACCCATGCTAACCTCTCTTAACCAACTAATTAAACCACCTCATTAATGCTAGCCCACTTGCATCCTAATCCCCTCCTAAGCTAAGCCTAACCCCTTCCTAAACATGCGCACAACTTTAAACAAGACTTAAGACTTCCTAACCCAATGCAAGTCAAACTTCCATCCCATCCTCTTTACATTCCTATCCAAAGGGATTAAAGGCTCTTTAAGGCCTCTTATATCCCTCTTCCATACTTCTTTTCCCTCATAACTCCCTTTGACCACCCATTTTGACCCTCCTCTCTCATTCAATCCCCTTATGACACTTGTCACAAGGCTATGGATTTGAGAAAGCACAATCAATATGCTTCCCTCTCCTTCAATCCTAGCCTTCCCTCATGCTTCACCCATCCTTAAATCTTGGCCCTCCATCTCACTACTCCTTGGCCTATAAATTGGATGTGATATCCCCACTTTGATATATAGTTTAAATAATAAATAAGTATTTTATATTAATATTAATAATAAATGAGTATTATATATGAATATTATATTAAAATAATAATGTTCATAAGAAATATTATATTAAAATAATAATATTTTATAACTAATATTATATATATAATAATATCATCACATTATAGCAATATGGAAGTCTGAAATGAATTAAATGATACTTTAATATAACTATAAATAAATAATGATATTATAATTAAGATATGATTTAATATAGGAACATTATATTACTAAAGTATTATAATATAATAATATATATAGTTGATATATTATTAAAATAATATATGTTATAGCATAATATAATATAATATACGTTATTATATTAATTAATTTAACTAATCTTATTGATATAAATATATAATTAATTATATTTACATTAACAAAAGGATGTGACTCTATTAGATGCACACACACACACACACACACACACACACACACACACACACACACACACACACACACACACACACACATATAGAATATCAAATATTGAGAAGGATATCAGAGAAAATATTATCAAATTCATACAAATAATAGGAAAATAACTAATGTCCTGAAATAGGACATTACAAGTGGTATCAGAGCATTGATCTTGCCATCCTATAAAATTGTACATAAATTTGAAGAAAATTGATATTTAAAAACATGTGAAGCAATATCTTATTTGATTAGACTGAATTATAAAATTGTCAATATTTTCCCATCCTAAAACAATTTAGCAATGCATGGGAACTAACAACAGAGTGGTCACGACAGTAGTTTGTGGATGTGACTTGTTTAGGGCACAACTCATTGAAGATCATGGGTTTCTTTACTCAACCATTAGACCTCTTATTTTGGATGCAGACTCCTTTCACTTCAATGCTCAGTACTCTTGTTGCCTTGTACTAGTTAGTTGCTGGTTCATCATAGTGTGAATTTTGATTGCTGAAGGAGGACGTATGGGTAGCTGTAGCCTGAGAAGAAGGAAACTTGGAGGGTTGTCATTGCATAATCTGACAAGGATAGCAGGTTAATTGAAGGACAACCTTGCCCTTGGCTCTATATTCATAAATTTGCCAATAAAAATAAATGCTAATGATTGTGAAGGCAATTCAAGATAACAAAAGGTTCAAATTTTATTATTTTTATGAAAAAGATGCAGTTTCATGTAAACATTTGCTGCTGAATTATAGAAGACTTTAGATTGTAATTTTGTTGCTCCAATATAGACATTCTAAGAAGCCTTTGAACCAGTTATATATAGCTATGAATTACAATGTAGGCAGCTACGAGATGAGTTATAGTTGCCGCAACTCTCTCCACTCAAGCAATGATGAAAATCAGAATGCTGGTTTTCTTCTTTTACTATCATTACTTTTGCTCTTGACTGGCATTGATATTCTTAGTAGGGTTATCATAGGACTCAAGAGAAAGTGTTTACATGAAGGTTCAATCAACAGAAAGGGCTTGTAGACACCAAAATTTGTCCAAAACCCATTTCGTGACCAATGAAATAAATATTTATTATTTATTTAATTCACTTACCTTTAATTAAATAAATTTTACATTTATTTAATTATGTTCACCTTTTCTTGATTTAAACAAACTAAGGTTTATTTAAATCCTAAGCCATCCCCTTTAATTAAGTACTTTGTTTACTTAATTAATCCTTGCCTAATCCCTCTTGGAATTAAATGTTAAATTTAATCCTATTTGAGCACATGGCTCCTACCTTTAACCCTCACCTAACCTCGCTTCCCTAACCTAACCCATCCTTCTAACCTAAGTCAATCCACTTATCCACTAATTAATCCTAGTTTCCCTTCTAATCACATCCTTAATCATTTGCACAATCCTAATCAAAGGATTAGCAAACCCTAGTCACATGTGACATGTGAGTCTTACATCTCTTACAACCTTGTCCCCCTTCACATGTGAACCAAGGTGTCTCACACATGTGTGAGAAACCTTGAGCCTACAACTCTCTTACACATGTCATTGACCCATCACTATCAAAGGTGTCTCACACATGTGTGAGGAAACATGATCTTACACACCTCTTACACCTGTCATTGACATGTCACATCAAAGGTTGCTCACACATGTGTGAGCATCTTTCCCCCTTTGAATGGTCAAAACCCTAATCCACATGGAGTCTACTTGGCCTCCACCTCATGGACACCTCATTGATCCTGAGAGATCCTAGCCATCCATCTTGCATTCAATCTTAGCCGTCCATTGCATCCATTTTCTATAAAAGGAGAGCCCTCTCCTCATTTTCAAAAAAGCACCATCTACCTCATTGTTATGCTACTGGATTTGTGAGCAACCACATCCCATGAGTGATAAAATCATCTCCACTTGATGGTTTCATGAGGTTTGCATAGTGCTATTTTGTTGTTCATTTACATGTCTTCTTTCATATTTTGAGGTTTTGCATGATAATGTAGGAAGATGCATTAGTTGCTTAATGTGTTTTTCTTTAGTTACATTTTTACGCAACACATTTTGGCACGCTCGGTGGGACCCACTTCACAGGTTCAAACTAACGATCTAATGTGTTTTTGAGTATTTTGTGAGTTTTCAAACTTGTAGGTCAAAAGCATGCATTTGGAGATCAAGTTTCATAAGGAGCATCTAATCAAGTCAAGGAGCCCATCATTGCATTTGGAGGACCTAAGGGAAGTTTTTTGACATAAAACACTTTATATTTTGCTTATTGCTTTATTTTCAAATTTTAGGGTACATATACATTGAATATCCTCTTCGTTATTAGGAAAATTTAGAAAAAAAAAATGCTCCCCTTTTGTTAATATATAAATTGTTTGAAAAAAGAAGAAGTGAGGGTTATTTTATTTTATTGTAGTTGTGCTTTTTTGTTTTTCAAAAATCATTTAAAATCATTTGTATTTATTAAATTTAAAAAAAAAATGGGGTTAGTTTAAATTGAAAAAAAAGAAAAGAAAAGAAGGGGGTGTGTTTACATTTTTAAAAAAAGTTTATATGTTAGTGCAAATCTAATTTAAAATATATATATTTATTGTAAAAAGAAAAAAAGAAAAAAATAATTTAAAAAAAAAGTTTTAACAGGTGTTTTCTTTTCCTTTTTTAAACCGTAGGGCGGCCGCTGCCATGGCGCCACCTGTGGCAGCGCCCGTGAGCGGCGCAACCGTTGCTGCGGCTCCCCCTTCCTTTTCCGTTGCCGCCCATCCCTACCATAATTTCGCTGCTACTGACCAACCCTAACGCGGCGGGACGCCACCCCCGAGCGGCGCAGCCGCCACCGAAACACCCTGCAATTCTCGTCGCGGCTCCTTCTCTGTCATAGCCCCAGCGTTGCGGCTTCTTCTCCGCTGAAACACCCTACAATTCTCGGCCCTCGACTGCCTTTGCCGGCCTGTAACTCCCTTCCTTTGTGATTCCCCGCGGTTGCCTGCTCTGCGGCCCTCGCTGCTGCAGCGACGTCCAACACCCCGCCTCCTCTAGCAACCCCTTGTGCCACACACTCGGCTCCCGCTCCCCATGCTGCTTTGCCCTCGCCGCCTCCTTCCACCTCTCGCGGCGGCTCTCCCCTCTTCCCTGTGCACTCTGTCTCAACCTCCCCGCGCGCTCCCTGCCGACCCTGCAACCCGCAACCGAGTGTCTCCGCTCCGCGGCTAACTCCCTGTAAAACCCACCACCTGGCTCCCCTTCCTCTCCGCTCCTTCCCACCTGCTCCAAAACTGCCTCTGCTCTGCCCACGCTAATCCCCCGCTCAGCCCGGTTTCCCGCCGCCCAACCCCCACCTACGACCCATTTTAAAACAAAAGAAACTCTTCATTTTTTTTGACCTTTTAAAAAAAAAAAAAAAAAAAATTTTAATATTTAGATTAATAATGTAAATATTACCTTTTTTTTATTTTTATTTTTGGTAATAAAATAACTTTTATCTTTTTAAAAACAACTATTAGGATTTTTATTTTATTTTATTTTAACTATTTTTATTTTCAAAAAGTTCAAAAAACAAAAAAAAATTTGCTTGACGTTCTCTTAACCGTCAAATTTTTGCTCGCAGGTCGCTGACATCAGCACTGCATCAGCAGTCCACATCCCCTTTCTAAGCCATAAGGAGCAGCCTTTGGTTTTTTGCTCATAACTTGAGCATACGAGCTCCGTTTTTGCAAAACAAAATATCGCCAAGAAGCTAATTTCGAGCCCACCATGATGATATTGGTTTCATGAAATTTTGATGTAGTTTAGACCTCTATTTTTTTTTGTCAAAGTCCAAACTTTGTGCTAACCTTTTCATTGCAGGGTTGTTTCACATTTGCTCTACATTTTTGATGCACTAATTTATGTTTTTACAGGGATATCTTATCACTAATCATATTTTTTGCAAATTTTGCCTTAATTTTATTTTTGAAATGAGCTTGTATGCATAAACACTCATCTTTGAATACATGGTTAAATGCTGAAACAATCAAATTCAATCTTGAATGCCTTAACGAAATGGACATGTATGCTTAGGTTAGCAAAAATTTGGAATCGGTGCTTAAAACGAAATCACAAAATCTTGAATGCCTTAAGGGAAATTAATTTCATTTTCAACAATTTTGCTTATGCACATGCTTGATTTACTTTCTTGTTGACAAATTCGCCTTTTCATTTACGTTGGCGCTATTTCAAGTTGGAAATAACATTGTATCCTATAATCACAAGTGTCTTCAAGTAGATTACATAACTTAAAGCTTCATTGGAAAAGAACGCGTGTCTTTTTGAACCCCAAGGCCACTTACGTATTCTCTCCCCTCGCGCCTTCGAGTGATCTTGGGTGCACAAGAAATAAGTGGTCTTGTTTTCTTTTTAGGAGGCCTGCTTGGGGATTTCATCACCCCTTGGGATGACCTCAACTCCAGTGTTCTGGCGGAGTATAAAAATTAGGAGGTGAATCAAAAGACACCTCTTTTGGAAGCAAAATATTGTCACTCTTGGCTAAGCCCCAAAGAACTTTATACCTTTGGGAAGTAAAGGAGGAGATTTGGGTTACCGTCTCCCCCCGGCTGTGTGGCAATATTTTCTTTCATCTATAGATTTGGGCCTCACGTACCTTGTGTATAACGAGGACACCCTCTAGTTGATCCTTGTACAGCCTAGTTGCAACCTTATAGGTTTGTTGGTGTGTTTGACGTTCTTGAGTGTTTGAAACACACTTGCCTTGTACATATTTCATTGTATATATTTTGCATCTTAAAACATAAAACCCAAAAACACCATAAAACACAAAAATCCAAAAACATCGTAAAACATAAAAATCCAAAAAATCATAAAACTTCAAAAATCCAAAAAAAATCAAAAACAAATTTCAAAAACAACAAAAACAAGTCTTGGTTTAGGGTTCCCCTAGTCAAGTTGTCCACATCACTTCCACGTCACTTCTTCTTTCCATCAAAGTCATCACCCTCATACATCTCTTGTTTTCATCATTCAAACCATTCCTCCATGTCTTAATCATCTCCATTTGTCCAAATCATTTCCTCATCATTCAATCTACTTCCTAATATTCATCCTAGTCATGCTTCATCATCATCCAGATCCAATTTCCTCCGCCAATCTCATAATGCATTCATAATTCAATCCTCCACATCATCATCGTTCTTCTAATCCAATCCCTTGTCAAATTCATTCCTTTCTAATCAATTCTTAATTCAATCCATTTACATATTCCTCCACAATCCATCTTCCTAATTTCATTTGTCTTCCTCTAATTCAACTTTTCATCAAATATTCTACTTTGGTCATAGGAGCATTTTAATAAACATTGGACTTTAATTCAAATCTCCCATTCACTTGTTTGCAATTTGATAGGGTTTTTATCAAATCAAATCAAACCCTTATCCATATCATATCCAATCAAATCAATATCCAATCAAATCAATATCAAATTCAATCAAATCAAATCAATATCAAATTCAAATCAAATCAACGCAAAGTCCAACTTGCTCCTAGTCCTAAGTTCATCTTCCATCCATCATCAAATCTTTCATCACTCTTCTTCTAACAGCTATGGATTTGAATTTGCTTAATCACATGGTTGACAATCTTCAAAGACAATATGGAGTTATACCTCCCGTTCAACCTACATATCAAATCCATCCTTCACACTTCATATCCAACTCTAATCCATCTCATGTTCATTATTCTTCTACCTTTGACAAGGGAAATCCACCTCCTTACCCTTCCACTACATATGATTCCATTCATAGCCCACACACTTCCTCCAACACATATGCCCTTGCCATGGAAATGGAACAATTAAAGAATTCTCTTAGCAAGCCAACATCAAGAGGCCACCTTCCATGCCATGTGTCCTCTTCCCCCATGTTTCGAAGATCCTAGTCCTCATCTCCCATCCAACCCCAAGCCTCCATGCAATCCCCTCCCCATAGTTCAACCTTCACACAATCATAATCCTCCAAAATCCACATCCTCCCCACCTCGTAAGGGGTATTTCTCATCATTCTTGGCTAAGTGTAAAATACAAGATAAAGTGAGCCAAGCACCCAAAGTTCTTCCTTCAAAGCATGTCATTATAGATGCCTCTTCTCCTCTAGATCTGAGCATTTCTCCATCCCATCCTTCCCCTATCCCTCAAGATCCATTTATCCCTCCTAGTCCATCTCACGATCCCCTTCCTAAACAAGATCAAGGCATTCCATGTACCATGCACATTACTGCTTCCACTCCATCTCACAAGTTAGCATCCATAGATCCTCCCCTTCATACTGAAGTTCCTTCCACTCCATCCACTCATGTTCCTCCATGTCAAGATCAAATCACGCCATCTCATGATTCCATCCCCTCCACCCCATCTCATGATCCTATTCCATCTCACGATCCATGCATTCCACTCCATGAACCTCTTCTAAGTCAAGATAAAAGCACCCCTTCATTTTCCTTTCATGATCCTCATCCTCCACATGATCCTACCACTCATGAATCCCATACACCTGGACTCGCATCTTGTCTTAAAAATGCTAAGTATCCCATTAAAGCAATAATATCTCAAGATGTTGGTACACCTTCCACTTCTTCCAACCCCACAATTGCTCCATCCAAACCTAAAGATTTTCATCATTCATCTTCCAAGTCCATTTTGGGACCTTATATCCATATTCCGCTTCCTTCCTCATTACCATCCATTTTGGGTCCCTATGTTTCAAGGCCAAACCCTTCATCCCTTCCATCCATTTTGGGTCCTTACATACATCCATCCACCACATCCATGTTTTCTCCTTCATCCGCTCATGCTCCTAAAGATCAACAAAGGCACACATCCTTGACTTCCTTCTAATGTTCACCATCTGTACGCTCTCCATCTCACATACCTTCATGCACCCATACCATAGCCATTGGAATCAAATTGGATGCTAAAGAAAATAAAAATAAAGATAAAAATCCACAAAAATCCAAGGATCAACATGTCACCTCTAAAAGACATGTTCAAGAAAAGAAAAATCTGATCCAAAGCAACATCAAAAGGCCGCAAAGGCTGAAATCAAAAATGCAAAAATTTTGTGGATACCAAAGCTACTTAATGTAGCAATGAATCTCAAAGAAAGATTCACAATGCCATCCAATTCTGCTAATCCAAAGGCTTCCCTCATGCATAATCCATCCACGCTTCCACTTTCCAAATCCATTTTGGGTCATTATATACCTAAATCCACCATCCCAAACCCATCGTCTCCTTCCTCCATTTTGGGTCCCTATATCCCAAAATTCAAACTTTCTCCTACCTATCCTCCACAATTTCCTCCTTTCCATCACCCTTCAAGGTGTGTGCCAATGATGATCTTTTTGCCTCCTTCATCCATTCATTCACAAGTCTTCCAACCTAGCATCGATCAACCATGTCTTTCTCCCACCCACTCCATCCCCTTAATCCAACCTTTTTCATAAGCCATTCACCATCCTACCAACATCTATGAGCAAATAGTAAAAATTCCTTGAAAATTAAAAAAGAACAATATCAAGGGATACCATCCATGTAAATAGATGCTTGAGTCCTCCCTTCGTTTTCCTATAATGTATCCATAGCCTTCCACTTCTGCTTATCCATCCATTCACGTTTCCTCTTCTGCTTGCACTCTACACTGGGGGCAAGCTCTAGCCATACCACTCTTACATAAATACCTTCCATGCTTCCCTCCACCGTTCATTATCCTTTTCCATCTTTGATCTTGACTTTCACTTTCCTTTCATCCATCCATACGCTCACTTTCCATAGTCCTTTCGCATTATCCACACATTTTCCTACATGCTTCCCTCATTCTTCCATATATTTGATCTTGACATCCTATCCATATCTTCCCTTCCATAGTTCTTGTCATGTTCATTTCATCCATCTTTTCCATCCATACTCCTACATACTTCCATCCTTTTTTCATATGTCCTTGATCTTGATTATTCCATACATTTCCTCCATTTCATATCCCACATTGCATCCATATGGTCCTTCATATCATTATCCCTTTTTCATACCCTCCCTCCCATATCCCTTATTCATTCCACTTTCATCCCATGCTCGTGATCACTAATAGAGGCACAACAACAATAAATGTTTATACATGCTTTGGAAGAACACATGCCTTCTCTTCCTCCATACACTCACCTTCATTCTATATTTCCATTTTCGCACATCCTTTCCCACCATTTTCCTATCCTTGGAATGGGGCATTTGGACTCCTTTGAAACATGGTCCTTGGTTCCGCATTTTCTGATACCATATCATTTGGCCCCTCATATCCTTTTACCATTCTTATCATCCACCACCTCACGTTGCTTCTCCTCCATTTTACCATGCCTTGACTCTCCCTTGTCATTGGTCCCATTCTATTCATTCTATCTCACATTCATTCAATCAATTCATTTCTATCCATTCTATGGATTCATTCATACCACATTTATTCAATCTAATTCTTCCAATCACTTCAATCCAATTCATTCATCCTCTAATTCACTCAATTTTCCCTTCTTCTAATCCTTTCACATCAAATCAATTTCTATTCTACTCTCATCATTCTTCATCCTATCAACATCATTCTTCCAATCTCATCCACGTTCATTCTTCTATCCATCGTAAAATCAAAAAAGCAAAAAAGCAAATATCAGTCCTGCAATCAATACTAATTCAATCAATCTAATCTTGCAATTGTGTACATCAATCCTTAATCAATTCATCCATTTGACCTAATCAGCTGATAATCCATTAACCATATTCAAACATCATTATCATGGGATGAATCCTTCCCAATCCTTGGATGTGCATTACGCTTAGCATTAGCCTTGCCATCCTTAATCAATCATCATCAATCAGTCCATTAATGAGTTTTTTGCATGTATCATGGTCTTTGCATCCTATTATCCCAGGAATCATGATCTTCTATATCATGGTTTCATAAGGCATATGGTTGCATTAGACCCCCTTTTTCACATACTTAACACATTGTCATCTTGGTTCCTCATACCTTGGTACATAGTGTTGAGTACAATATCAAACTTAGGTTGTTCACACCATTGCAACATAGCTTTATCACTCTTTTCATTTTCCCCTCCATTCCATTTCAAGAGAACATCCGTGTTCTCCTAACCCGCATGTCCTCTCGAGGGGGCATACCCTTCCATACCCTTCCACACTCGTCATCCTTCCTCATCCTTTCATGACTGGGGCATCACGCTACTAGTCTTATCCTCCTAGCCACTATATTTTATTCTTCGTTGATATAACATTACTAATGCTATATAAAAGAGGGGCAAAATGTAGACACCAAAATTTGTCCAAAACCCATTTCATGACCAATTAAATAAATATTTATTATTTATTTAATTCCCTTACCTTTAATTAAATAAATTTTACATTTATTTAATTATGTTCACCTTTTCTTGATTTAAACAAACTAAGGTTTATTTAAATCCTAACCCATCCCCTTTAATTAAGTACTTTGTTTACTTAATTAATCCTTGCCTAATCCCTCTTGGAATTAAATATTAAATTTAATCCTATTTGAGCACTGGCTCCTACCTTTAACCCTCACCTAACCTCGCTTCCCTAACCTAACCCATCCTTCTAACCTAAGTCAATCCACTTATCCACTAATTAATCCTAGTTTCCCTTCTAATCACATCCTTAATCATTTGCACAATCCTAATCAAAGGATTAGCAAACCCTAGTCACATGTGACATGTGACTTTTACATCTCTTACAACCTTGTCCCCCTTCACATGTGAACCAAAGTGTCTCACACATGTGTGAGAAACCTTGAGCCTCCAACCCTCTTACACATGTCATTGACCCATCACTTTCAAAGGTGTCTCACACATGTGTGAGGAAACATGATCTTACACACCTCTTACACCTGTCATTGACATGTCACATCAAAGGTTGCTCACACATGTGTGAGCATATTTCCCCCTTTGAATGGTCAAAACTCTAATCCACATGGAGTCTACTTGGCCTCCACCTCATGGACACCTCATTGATCCTGAGAGATCCTAGCCATCCATCTTGCATTCAATCTTAGCCGTCCATTGCATCCATTTTCCTATAAAAGGAGAGCCCTCTCCCCATTTTCAAAAAAGCACTATCTACCTTATTGTTATGCTGCTGGACTTGTGAGCAACCACATCCCATGAGCAATGAAATCATCTAGACTTGATGGTTTCATGAGGTTTGCATAGTGCTATTTTGTTGTTCATTTACATGTCTTCTTTCATATTTTGAGGTTTTACATGATAATGTAGGAATGTGCATTAGTTGCTTAATGTGTTTTCCTTAGTTACATTTTTATGCAACACAGGGCTAAGCAAAGGATTTTGAAGCTATAAGAAATATTTTCATTAACTCTTCTATCATGGCTTCTCAAAAATCAAGTAGTGTTATTCAAGTGGTGGAAAGAACATTTAGGGAGAGTTCAAATTATTAAATTTTTTTTGAAGGAGTATTAGGAGTTAATTCGATGCTTGACTCTAGCGAATTCAATATACAACAACAATGATTTTTCCTAGAGATGCCATATGCAAAGTCTTCAGTCTTTGTGAATTGCTGTGAGGGAACTTTCTATTATTGAATATATAGCCTACGGGTATTGGGTAAGGCCTATGGTAGAGCAAATATCCTAGGATACATCATACAAAGGCACCTTTTTGGAAATAATGATTAGAGAGAGGTAATGATAATGAGGGAGAATGGTGAGGATCACTAATTGGGTAACAGGGCACCCCATTATGGTTTCTCCTCCTATAATTGAATGATAAGATTAAGTATCTGATATTTCAAAGATTATGCTTTAAAAGGCTTCTTATTGAAAAATAGTTGATATAATCACCTTAAGATCACAATTCTCCAATAATGAGATAAGGCCTGTGGTGGAATGGGTTGGGTGACACCACTCGAGGTACTGGATAAAGCCTATGAGTATTGGGTAAGGCCTACGGTGGAGCAAATGTCCCAGGGTACATCATAAAAAGGCACCATCTTGGGAATGATGATCAGAGAGAGATAACAATAATACAGGAGAATGGTGAGGCCCACTAGTTGGGTAACAGGGCACCCTATTATAGTTTCTCCTCCCGTACATAGGAATTGATGAGTTAATATTATAGTGAATAGATATTTTTGATTGACAAGTCAGTAAATTGAGACTATAAACACCTTGTAAGGAGATTGATTTATACATAATGTGTACTAATAATTTTTTGGTTGCAGGTTCACAATTAAGGAATTGCAGAACTTGTGTATTATGTGTGCATCGTGTTTGCTTCATGTCTTCATCTGTCTGCATTGTGTTTGATTCGTGTCTTCATCTGTCTGCACCTTGTTTGCTTCATTTTTTCATGTATATTTCATAAATATTTTAGGACTTTGATATGGAAAATGTCTTGTGTCTATGACAAAGCTCGTGTATGAAAGATTTTGCTTAAGGGCAAGCAAATTCGAGAGAGGAGGACTGTGATGTCCCCATATTGATATATAGTTTAAATAATAAATAAGTATTATATATTAATATTAACAATAAATGAGTATTATATATTAATATTAATATTAAAATAATAATGTTCATAAGTAATATTATATTAAAATAATAATATTTTATAACTAATATTATATATAATATTATCATCACATTATAGCAATATGGAAGTATGAAATGAATTAAATGATAATCTAATATAACTATAAATAAATAATGATATTATAATTAAGATATTATTTAATATAGGAGCATTATATTAATAAATTATTATAATATAATAATATATATAGTTGATATATTTATATTAATGAAAGAATGTGACTCTATGAGATGCACGCATATATATAGAATATCAAATATTGAGAAGGATATCAGAGAAAATATTATCAAATTCATACAAATAATAGGAAAATAAATAATGTCCTAAAATAGGACATTACATTGGACCCTTCCCTTCTCACAAATCATCCACTTTTCATGCAAACTGATAGTGCTCCATTAACCACCAAAGTTATTCATTACACCGTTACCATGTCAAATCCATTTACACCTCCATTGTTGAATCCTTCATCCATCTCCATGCTTGGTCATGATCCATCATTTGAAGCTTGAGCACACTTGAGAACACATACCATCATTTGGACATATCTAAAGCATCAAGGTTACATCTGGGGAGCTCATCATACTTAGTTTGTATTCTCCTTATTTATTCTCTTCGTCCTTTCATATGTTGTTATTATTTTGTGCTTGTGAATGTTAAGTTTATATATTTATGTTCTTTCTACACTAATATAATAGCATACATTTTGGCACGCCCAGTGGGCACTTGCATATGGGTTATTTTTAATCCTCTATGTTTTCTTTTAACTTTCCTCAAAACCTAACATTTTGTGCTCTTTGTTTTTTTGTTTGAGGTTTTTTGACTATGTTTTCAGGTCACAACTAACAATAGGTTTGACACACTTCTAACCATCCAAACAATTTTCACACAGGAAAACCCACAAACACCTTTATTTCATGAATCCACATTTGCAAGAATGCAATTCAACAAAAAATCTGTTGGTGACATGCGTTCAAATGTCTGACCTCATCCCCAACATTCCCTCTTTCACCCTCACACTCATGAGAACACTTGTATGTCATCATAGGTTCATGTGTATGAATAGTGAGATCACTCTATAAAAATTTATTCATTAAAATTTAAGGCCAATTTATCCCCTCAGACTCGCAAGGAAATACATCAAGGGGAACGATCCTTATACTTGTCGGATCACATCTTCATGAGATAGCCTTGTAAGTATTTCATCTGCAACTTTCTTTTATTATTTCTCTTGTCATTTTTAGACAATATTCGTACTAGTTTTACCACATTCCTGCATTGCAAGATCGCTTATTGATTGCTGCGAGATCACTGTCTCTTAGACTTATATGTTTCAAGGTTATTTTGTAGGTAATGGATCTTGGGAAGTTTATATTTTTTCTAACTATTGTCTATGGGATTTTAACATTTAATTTGCGTTAAAATAATTCACTTGCATGTTTAAACATTGGTTAATGAAACCATGGTTCAATTTGGGCCTAACAAAATTAGCAATCAAATCTTGAATGGAAAAGGCTAAAACTCAATCAAAATTCAATCTTGAATGCTTTAAAGAAATCAACAAACACTTTTTTGGGACAAATGCATAGAAATAAAAAAATTCTTGAATGCTTAAAAGGATAAAAGAACCACACATTTTGTTTTGGGCTTAAAATGAACATTCCGAACACTTTAATTTTAGGGCATAAAAACAAAATCACAAACTCTTGAATGCTCTTAAAGTAACACACTTGTATTCCCATCCTTTTCAAAGCTTTCATGCATGATAGATTTTGTTGACTTGTTGTATTTTGTTGACCATCTCTATCAAGTTGGAATAAACCTTTCATGCTAATCATAAAGTGTCTTCAAGTCATAGATAGAAAAAATCTAAATGATTCAAAATTAGAATGAACAAAGTGTCTTGTATGTCTTAAGATTGTATCTTTTAACACATCTTTGAGTTATTTTTTATTTTTTCAAAGTAGAACCATTTAATTATGTGGAACATGTACCAAAATTTATTAGCAAGATCATTCACAACAACCTAGGAGTGCTTCTATCAAGTTCATCATCCTCTAGGAAGCACATCCCTTTGGATAAAAGCTCAAACTGGTAAAACCCCTTGGATGATATATAAATGAGAAGAAAGATAAAAAAATTTATCCATCGAGCAAGTTTGGGAAATGAATTTATAGTGGTAGCCTAAGGTAGGAAAACTTTCTTACAATTTCAACATGGTCAAAATAGATTCTTAAGTGAATCAAGTGCATAAGAATTGTTTGGATGATTCCATAGATCTAATTATGAACCAATTTAGTAGCTACCATTTTATCCTTGGTGCATTACTCATGGTGCAAGAGAATACAAGGCTTCTCTAAAGTTACCTGACATATGTTTTTTCCCTAGAAGAGGCATAAGGCTACTTGGACTTCATCCACAAGAATCATTGTCCCTACAGAAGGGAGGCTTCTATCTATAATACCTTGAAGGATCATTAACATGTAAGTTTTTCTATCAAATCTTGATTGAATCACCTATTTGATTAGAAAAAATTATTACACTAGATCCAGAAAACATCAAGATGGGCTCCTTTCGACAAACCTATTGAGTAACACATTGAAACCAAATTGACCTTAGGGATAAAAATGTGCTTGAATTATCTTATTTTTGCAAAGACCTCATGAAAATATTTGTAAAACATACACTTTGGTTACTATCAAATCCTTTTTCTAAAGAGCTCACTTGTCTGTCTCTCTCAAAGTTTCTTTGTCGTTTGACAGAATGTTTGCTCACAATATGCCATATCCATTATCAAAAGAGTCTTATCCTTATTGTTTCAAAATGGTTCTTAGCAAGTCTATTTGCAACAACCCTAAGTCTAGCTTGTTTTACTTTAAATCTTTCTTTTTAACTAAATCCATTATATCATCCTTTGATAAAAACCATTTCTTATCTACTTAGACTTGTTTACTATGCAAGAGATGCATGTTGTCCAACCTAAGTAAAAGGTATACTTAGCATAGTCACTACCTTAACCCAAAGTTGAGATAAACCTAGTGGAAACCTCATGCTAGACCAACCAAAACCCAAGTTTAAAAAGGTCAAAATTCAATAGCCAGTAGTCTATAGAGAAATAGAAGCTGAAAAAAAGATATACACACCTAATCCAAGACTTTCTAGACTAGATAAATTTGAGAAAGAAATTATTGAGGTTTCTCTACAAATTGAGTACTGCAAAAATATTCAAAACACAAACTTAAGACATGGAGTCAATTAAAGCCTCATCAAATATACTAGCTATACCCACTTTTATTAGGTCCCTCTTCTTCCACACACACTTTGAATTTATCACATCCTAGATCTTTCCTTTAGGGTTATCATATAGGTTCTTATCCTCCTTAGACATTTTGTAGATTCATTATCTTTAGATCATGCTTTAGAAATCTATCCCCATACAAATCAAAATCATAGATCAAAGTCCTTCACCATCTCCATCATCCTTGAGAACTTGGGGTCACTTTGTTGAGAGTTTTTTAATCTCACATCCTACACCCACCATCCCATCATGGATATACCTTTAACTAAGCATTTTCTAGGGTAATATATCTTTTTCATATGTGTACCTCATCACCATGAGCTATAGGTTGGATATACACTTGATCATCATTTGTCTTCTGGAAGGTCATAAGTATATCCTAGAGTTGACATCACCACCACATCTTGAGTTTATACACATGGTAACCATTTGCTTTTTACTTTGACATCACATCACTGACCCTTTAGGTCTCCTAGGTATCATATCATTAGAAGAAATATCCTCCATCATCTCCCTTTTCATCTATCATACATCTCTATATTTTATAAAATCCTTACATCATAGTTGTCATATCCTTAGAAAGCTTAGCAAAAATAAACCATCTTGCATCTCATCCTTAGGAACATTATCATTTCATGCCATTTACCAAACATTTCAACAAGATCAAAAGGATAAAGAAAGAGATGGGTCTTAGTAGTGGCTTAGCTAGCACAAAGCCATACTTGATGATATTTCTGATCACACATGATCCACCACCACAAAATCTATAAGATTTGGGTCCCTCACTAGACATAGATGCCTTTATGAATCAAATAGGGCATCCAACCATCACCAAAGCTATCATAGATAGAAATAGAGAAACCATCATGGCAAACTTACTGAGAGATAATATCAGTGCCTTTAGCTTTGGATGACTACCACCATTAGATATATCAGATCCCACTCATCCCTTATTTGGAAGACTATCACCACCCATTGGTCCATCTAATCCTAACAACCCCTTTTTCATACCAGGAAGAGGACATCAAATGGTACAACTAGGACTCATGGACCCAAATATACCATCAACCCAACTCGATGTTCCCATCCAACAAAGTAATAGACCCACCATAGCACTAGCATTAGTCCACACAATATCCCAACATACCACTGCTACACCATCCACATCTACAAACACCTCCACCATCACTACTCCAATTTTGCAATCTGTTTCTCTCCCACTTAGTAGTACTACAACTTCCCTTCCTTTAATTACCACTTCCACCCCATATACATCCACTCAAACTACAACCAATCTCTTCTAGAAGAACATCTAATAAACACTTCAATACACCATAGGGATGCCTCTATCGGGGTCTAGCAATCCACCTTTTATCACACCCAACATCAATATCAATCCATTTGTTCCCATTCAAAACACTACCACTACATTCCCAATTGGTCTTTGATGTTTTCCATAGTCACAAGGACTGACTACAAATCTCCTACCCAGTAAAACATTCATCCTCATTCAATCTTACACCTACTATCACAAACTAATTTTCCATGCCACCTTTGGTGAGTAACCAAACAATACAACAACAATCACTACCAATAGTAGGAGCATTTCCTTACACCAACTATTTGGCTCCATACAACTTTTAGTTTCCACCTCAACCAAGAGCACAATCCCAAAACATAGCTCCAGTTTATCCACCACTACTGCCATTCCAACAATGATTAATACAACAACCATATATTCCACCTTCCATATAGAATCCTCTAGCTAGACAATAGTCTTGCATCTACCCTCCCTCACAAAAATCACATTACCATAACCAAATCTAGCAAGCACAATAATATATCCAATTGCCACCCCAACAACCCATAAATCTCATCCCATCAACAACACAAATCACATTCCACTCACCTTAGTATACAACCAAAGTCATCCATAGTCACTTGTATCATCCGATACATACCCTTTGCTAGGGGCACTGGTATTGAGGGTACCGGCAATAACACCCATTAACACTGAGTGGGAAGAAATTAAAAGTACCCTAAAAGCACTCAAATATGAGACTAAATCCAAAACTTTCAAATCCAAAATTAACTATCCATATCCATTTAATAGATCTATAACAATGACACCCTTTCCTAAACACTTTGAAATCCCCAAATTTGATAAATTTGGGGACAATAAATTCAATTACACACATCAAATATTTTTATATGAACTACCAAGAAGTGGCCTACAATGACATATTCCTCATGTGTCTCTTTCCTAAAAGTCTAAGAGGCCCCACTCTTGAATGGTTCTGTCAAATACCCAAGGAATGGTTAACACCTTCATTTCTTTTTTTGAAGCTTTTGTGGCCTAGTATACTCACCTATTCGAAATTGAGTTATCTATATTAGATCTAGTCCACACCAAATAAAAGGGAGGGGAAAGCCTTGTTTATTACTTGCAACAATGGAAAATTCTCACAACTCAAATCTTGTGTACTACACCTAAATGCCACCTTTTTAAGATGTTCATTAACAATGTACATCCTAGCATTACACACCACATGGTTATGAATTTCTTACAATGTACAAAGAGATAAAACAAAATGACATGGGCCTTGAGCAAGGAATTAGTAAAGATGAATTCATCTCAATTTACAAGGAAAACACCCAAGAGTGAGGGCAATATAATGACAAACCATGATACTAGAACAAAAATAAGAATATCATCATAGATGGGGCCACTAACACCTGACATATCCAAGTGGTTAGTGGAACACCTAATACATGAAACCCTCCTTATCAACCAACACAATAACAAAAAAAATCATCATATCCACAAAATAACTGCTATCAACAAAGCTACCAACAACTTCCACCACAACAATATCAACCCACCACTCAAACACTTGGTCACCAAACATTGGAAAATCAAATCAGTGCTATCACTATTTTTTCTGGGCCAAAACCATAGGCCCAAAGATAATCTTGAGTAAAGGGGTGTATTGCTCGATGTTATTTTTATAAATTTGGCCAAGGATAATCTTATCTACCACCCAAAAACACAACCACTAGATCAAAGTCAATATAAGGAAACATGATACAGAGAAAATGCATTTTGCAAATTTCATCATGTCAAAGGACACCCCACCCTCAAATACATGCAACTGAAATATTATTTACAAGATATCATTGACCAAAAAATAGATCACAGTAGGGGCACACATGTCTACTAATGCAGGATGTTTAATATATTAGAATGTGTTTCCACTGCACAACAATGAAAATACAAATAAAGTGCCTATGCAAAAGAATAACACCAACAACACTAGCCAAACTAACAATACCCAAACCAAGTAGGGTGAAAAAATATGCAGATCGCATGATTACAATTCCACATAGACTATGGTAGCTTGATTCGTTACATATCCTAGGTAGAACCTCATATTGATGTAGTCAATATCAAAGACCTTGATAATCAATGCACAATCACTATATGAAGAACCCAACTGAACATCATTAGGCCATCTATGCCTACCCCATCAAGACCATAGTACAATATCTTGGAACACCTTGGGGATATTCTAGCCCAAATCTCAATCCTAGACCTCATATGCACTAGTCCACTTTACAAAGAAATCCTTGATGGAAAATTCATGAATTCACATCCCTATTGATGTCAATGCTACATAATTTTGAAACTTGGTAGGCCATCTCTTTGCATCATGTGCATTATCCTTCAAACCTTCTAATATCCCAACCATTGAGCCAGATCACATCCTTCCATTCCACATAACTTTCATGGTTTTTGATTTCATTGTTATGAGGGTCATGATAGACAATGACTCAGCCTTAAACCTATGTAAATTGAAGTTCATCACACAAGTAGGATATACTAAGGTAAACATCATAAATGAAGTCATCACTATGAAGGTCTATGACAACTTGGAGTGAACCACCAAAGGAACCATCTTGCTCCCTATCAAAGTTAAGGAAACTATTTTCCATGTGGTTGATCTTAACCTACCCTTCAACATCCTCCTTCATCACCCATGGATTCATGCCATGAAGGTTGTTCCATCCACTTATCATAAGTGCATCAAATTTCCTCATCATGGTATCGAGATAACTATCCATAATGATCTAGAACCCTTTGCATATTGCAATGTGGTAGAAGCATCCTATGTTGAGATTAGCACTGCCATGACCAACTCTTCAGGTACTTTCCATGATCTAGCACCATCTTAGCCTCCACACTCTCCACTGTTAAGATCAACTACCAAGGATGAGATGAATATAGTCTCTCATTTATGCCTCTTTTGTTGGTGCTTTACCTCTTGACCCACATATTCAAGGGTGCCCAACCTATTAGGGGCCAAAGCCAGACACAAATCCTCAGCTCAAATAACTTGGGCCCACCACATTTTTTTCCAATTGGATTCTCAATGGAGAAAAAATGATCCCTAACATCAATACATGATTAAATGCAAAGACCCACCTCCCAAAAGTAAACAACTCCTTGACTAATTCGAATAGAAATATTTGCACTCACACTAACTTGCTATCAAATAGTGGGATTATTAAGGAGGTGGCCTAGGATGTGAAGCATTAGGCATCATACAACTAGAAGAAGCATACAAAGAGGAGAAGAAGAAAGGTATAGGCTACAGACTCCCTGTAACTAGGTGTACTACTAAGGAAAATCATGCCTTTTTAACCATCTAGAGAAACCTTGTACAAGTTGAAGATGTCCATGAGGAAGTTGAAAAGAAAGCCTATGATGATATTTTTCTTGATGAACTCATATTAGGAGCCTCTGTTCTCTGTGAACTATTCATCAATGTCATAGAGATTCCCCTTACTCATCTTGAACTGATTGATTGGGGCTAACCAAGTGTTATCCATATTGACAAATTTTCTATGGAGCATGCGCTCCTTAGATTCATTGGAGTCAAAATACCACACAAAAAGACACTACCACCATTAACTTATGTCCACAAACTTGATCTAAAGGGTTACTTTGGGGAGGATGAGATCTCCAGTCGCAAAAATGATCATAATAAAGAAAATCAAAAAGAAAAAAAGAAAAACAAAGGTATCCCCTAGTGAAAACTCTTTTGGAGTGCCATTTGATCATTCAAAAAATAAAATAAACATAAAGGACGTATCTAATGGTGAAAACCTCTCTAAGGCACCTAAAGATGAATATTTCACCCTTCCTTGACAAGATTACAAGCCTATAGTATCATCAATCCTAACTGAGGATACTAGGCTAATCAACATCAGTCTAACCAAGCCATCAAGGATTACATACATTGTAACATCCTTACCATAATATCAAGCATACCTTCTCATTGAAGCACTTTAGGAAAACATTGGTCAATTCTCATGGTCTTAACAATATATTCCAGGACTAAATCCTAAATTAGTGGTACACTATTTGGAAGTAGATCCAAAGGTCAAACCAATCAAGCAGAAAATCCAAAAGATACATCTTAAGGCTGCTCTATTGATCAAAGAAGAGTTAGAAAAGATGCTAGATGCAAAGATCATTTTCCCAATTGATTATTTAGACTAGATCTCTAACATGGTACCCATTATCAAGCCCTTTGGTGATATTAGAGTCTGCACATATTTTAGGGACCTCTATAAGGCTTGTCCCAAATATAACTTCCCTTTACCAATATCAACATGATTATGGATCTCACAACAACTCATGAGCTATTATCCCTCATAGATGGATTCTCTAGGTATAATCAGATACATATAATAGAAGAGGATCAATATAAAACAACATTCACCACCCATTGGGAGACCTTTTGCTACAACATGATGCCATTTGGGTAAACAACGCAGGAGCAATCTACCAGCAAGCTATGACAGTCATCTTTAATGACCTTATCCATAAAATCCATGAAGATTATGTAGATTACATCTTGGTCAAGTATATTAATGCCCTAGATCACCTATCCCACCTTGAAGAAGTGTTTGATCGATTAGCAAAGTACGACCTCATGCTTAACCCCAAGAAATGTATTTTTGGCATCACATCTGGCAAGCTCCTAGGTTTTATTGTATCAAGACATGACATTGAGATTGACCCCCAGAAGGTCAAAGACATCATGCATATGCCTCCTCTCAAAATACTATAACAACTTCGTTCTCTCCAAGGAAAGTTGCAATCAGTAAGACATTTCATCTCATTGCTAGTAGATAGATGTCAGCCATTCACACATTTGCTCAAGAAAGATCAATTTTTCTGATGGGATCCTATATGTCAACACAACTTTGAGAAGATCAAGAAATACTTGGGCAACCTGCCTATCTTGGTTCCACCAGTTATTGGGAGACCATTGATACTGAACATAATAACTACTCCAACAACATTAGGCACACTTCTACCATAACCTGATGACAAAGGGAAAGAAAGAGCCATATACTACATCAACCACACTCTAGTTAGTTATGAGCTTAATTACAGTCCTATGCAAAAATATTGTTTAGTCGTAGTTTTCACCACTCAGAAGCTCCATCATTACATGATGAGTCACACTATGTAACTCATCTCCAAAATTGATCATTTAATATACATGTTGTTATGCACTAGGCTCACAGGCTACCTAAAAAAATGGGTCATGCTCCTCAGTGAATTTGACATCCAATATGTTGACATAAAGGCAATCAAGGGACATGCCATAGAAGATCACTTGGATGATACACCCTTAGTCGATGATTACCCTTTAGTTATAGAGTTTCTAGATGGAAATCTCTGCATGATAGAATAACAACCATCATGGAAGCTATTCTTTGATGGATCTTATACCTCCCATGGTTCTAAAGCAAGAATTTTGTTGGTCACCCCTCAAGGCAACTACATTCCTAAATCTTTCAAACTACAATTCTAGTGCACAAACAACATATCATAGTATGAGGCTCTTATTACAAGCTTTAAAATCATGGTTGAATGGAACATAATAGAGCTACAAGTCTTTGGAGACTCCCAAATGATTATCAAGCATGTCCTTGATGAATACCAAACAAAGGATGACAAACTCCAACCTTAAAAAGAGTTGGTTGATCAGTTAAAACAACATTTTACTTAGATCCAATTCATGCAGGCACCAAGGTTACAAAAAAAGGTTGCAGATGCCATGGCCTCTATAGGTTTGGTCTTGGAAATTCCTCAGGAAGCTCCATAGTATGAATGCTTAGTTGAAAAGCTACATGAGCCCATATATGAGAATGATGAATTAATATGGGTATGCATCTTGGTTGGTCCATAATCATCGTGGTACCATGAAATTCATGCTTATCTAAAAAATGGTATCATATCCCCTCATATCACACAAACTCAATTCTAAAACCTCATTCATAGAGAATCCTGCTACACTATTGCAGCCGACACCCTATATCATTGAGGTTATCATGATACTCTCTCTAGGTTTTTAGACCAAAATGAGGTTGCAATGGTCCTACAAGAGGTACATGCTGGACTTTGTGATGCTCATATGAGAAGTATTGTCCTAGGTAGGAAACTACTTAGAGATGGTTACTATTGGCCTACTACTGAACATGATGCTTGTGAATTTGTCAAAAGGTGTGTATCTTGTCAGCATCATGCAAATTTAATACAAATTCTAGCTCAAGATCTGCAATCTATTGCACTGCCATGGTCATTTGTGAGTGGGGGGTTTGACCTTGTTGGCATTATTGTACCCCTATCTTTAGAAGGTCACAAATGGATCATCATCGCAATAGATTATTTTGCCAAGTGGGTGGAGGTAGTCCCACTTGTCACCATCACAGGAGTTCAAGTATCTAAATTCATCCCCTACTACATTATATACTACTTCAATATCCTTGCTAGCATTTTCACGAACCATGGAGGCAATTTTGAAAACCTCAATATTGAAGAGTTGTGCACCTCCCCCCACATTCATCACCATTTTTCCAGCCCATACTTTCCACAAGGTAATAGTTAGGTTGAGACAACTAACAAAACCCTATTCAAAATCCTCAAGAAAGTTGTTAATGACTTTGGCCATGATTGGCATCTACAAATCAACCCAACCTTATGGGATTACCATACTTCCTTTCACACATCCACTAACACAACTCCATACTCCTCAATCTATGGTGCCAAGGAAGTCTTTCCTATTGAGGTTTAACTCCCATCCTTGCACATATCTTTAAGAGGATAAATATCAGATAAGGAATACAAAGTCACCATAATGACACTACTAGATCTACTAGATGAAAGAAGGCAACATGCCTATGAGCATCTTAGAGTCTATTAGAATTTCCTCAAGCACAAATTCAAGCAAATTGTGAAAAGAAGGGAAAGTTTGAGTCCACATGGCTTAGTCCATATGTTATGACAACATCTTTTGACACAAAAGCATATTAGCTATCAACACTTGAATGTGAAATACTAAATGATCCCATCAACATCATTCAATTCAAGAATTTCTATGCCTAAGTCCCTAAGTGTATCCTACTAATCATGCAAAAAGAACCAAAAAAATCAAAATATTCAAAAAAGAAAAAAGAAAATTGTGAAGAAAAATAAGTGTCCAATGTTGAAAACTTGGCAATTCAAGCACTTTGGATAGGTACCTTGGTAAAAACCTAGCAAAAGGCACCATGTGTACTTGGCCTTCCCATTATCTATCAATGATCCACATCCTCCCACAATCTCACCCAATCTACTCACCCATATCCCCATGTTCCCATGATGTTCCAACATCACATCACAACAATCCCTATATCACTCTCCATTCCTGAGCTTGGAAACAAAATCAAAGTAACGTCTTATATCACAAGAATTCCCATATATATCATATAAATGTATCCTATCACATATATCATATCCTTTGTATCATATTTTTGTATCATACCCCTATATTATAATTAGTGTATTATATTTCCTTCTACTATCTCCTCATCTTGAGCTTTTTTCGTTATAAATAAACCACTAGTCTCTTGTGCTACATGTCCTATCACACTAATATTTTGTACATTGATCCTTGTAAATATCTTAGTTGTTAGTTGTAAGATCCTTTCTTGTCCATCTTTCATTTCATCCCCTTGTACATATCCTAGATTTTCTTTTGATTTAGTATGTATCTAGTCACAACACACCGTTCTCTTGAATAGGTCATTTTTAGAACCATCCAACGAGATTCCTTTTTATTGAAGAGTTATCCTAAAAAGGTTATATTTTCCAAGGTTTGTCATAGTCCCAAATACTATCAATAGGTCCTTGCAGGATGCATCCTTCCTCATGTCTGATATTGGTCCGTTAGTATCTAGTCCTACCGATCTCTTTAGCAAAAGGTTACTTTTTTTTAATGGATTTACTCTTTATTTTGATTTCTTTTATTTTTGGAATTCCAAGAATTTGGTTCTTAAAGGTATATTTTCTAAGAAATTTTATTGCTCCCTCTTCAAAGTCGCCATGATCCTTATATCATGGTGTGCTATGAATAGAAAAATTTGAGAGAAAGGTCTTGATCAGGTCTTTTTCCTTATCTTTTCTTGTTGTGAGTTAGTTTAATGTGACCCTTTCATATTCCAAAGATATGATCACCTGTGATCACATGATACATTTGGGAAATATTGTTTTCTTGTGGATTACCTAGTGTCATTTCCAATCTAGTTCCTCAAGGATTCACGTGTGACACTGGGGTGATCCTTGCATGTTTGTTTCAAGTTAGTCCTATGTAATACCAGTGAAAAGGCCTTGCTATTCTTTATAACCTTGGCATATCCACGATATTTCTATATCAAACTAAGTGCTCAAAACTAATTGGTTGTCCTTCTTTATGAAGTACCCCACTCAAGATTCAAGCAAAATTTCATCTCCCACACTACCTTTATTTCATAAAAGAGATCTATCCCATTTCACCTTACCACATTAGTCCTACCTATATTATAGATCCTATCTTATCTTATGCATCAGTCCTACAAATCCTACAAATCCTATCTTACTATATATATATATATATATATATCCATCCTACCAATCTTACGGTTCCTACCCCTGCAAAATCCAAAGTTCTTATTTCCTCCTACCCTCCATTCCACGCAACTACAAGGGTACAATTTCAAATGCCACCTCTTCCTCCCTACCCTATCCCCTCACCTATCACACCTATTGGACCCCCTAAAATAAACTATGTTTAAATTTGTGCACATCATTTTTCCTCCCTACCATGCGAGGTTCTGATCGATTAACGATATGATCCATGTCCGTCCTACCCATCCTCCTACTCCTGCATCTATTTCCCTATCATTATCCTTGCATTTACATTACAACCATTCCCTTTAACATCATTTATCATCATCTTTTTAGGATCATAGTTATCATATGTATTATCATTATCTTCTTAGGTTCCTTTTATTATCGTGTACATTTTTTCGTTACCCCCTTTAGTTCATATCATCTTAGTTGTCATTTTGTATTATCATTATCTTCTTAGGTTCATTATAGTTATCATATGCATTATCATCATCTTCTTAGGTTCATTATAGTTCTCCTTTTGCATTATCATGATCTTCTTCAATTCATTTTAGTTATCATATGCGTTATCATTATCTTCTTACATTCCCTTTTGTTATCATGTGCATTTTTCATTACTTCCTTTAGTTCATTTCATTTTAGTTGTCATTTTGCATTGTCATTATCTCCTTAGGTTCCTTTTATTATTGTGCATTTTCATCATCTCCTTAAACAATCATTTAATTGTCCATTGCATTTTCATTCATAGTACATTTTAGTTATTCTTTGTATTTCTTTTGATCCATTTTTCAGTATCATTTATTTTACATTTCACAAACATTTCTCTTTTTATATGATTACATATTTCATGTCATAAATCATTTGGTACATCTCATAACTACATGCACTTCTAAAAATAACACCAAAATTATTTCATACATATGCATATAAAGCATCACATCCTGCATCACAAATGTTAGTACCATCACACATATCATCCATCTCATATAAAGAATCATATCCTGCATCATAAATGTTAGTACCATAATGCATATCATCCATCTCAAATAAAGAATCACTTCCTGCATTACAAATGTTAGTACCATCATGTGTATCATCCATCTCATATAAAGCATCACATCCTGCATCATAAAAATTAGTACCATCATGCACATCATCTATCTCATATAAAGCATCACATCCTACATAGTACATGTCACTCCACCTCATAAATATATCTATGCATCTCATAACATATGACACAAAAATAACATGGACATAGTACTAATAACACACATGTCCCACTCGAAAGAATTCCCATCATATATCTCATATCCTACAATGAATGATCCACGTGGGTCCAAAAAGGCTAAAAATTACACAGTCTCAAAATCTCTCAAAAATGACATCATTGTGAAGAGCTTGGAAAACCGAACTTGACACAAATTGAATGGGTGAAAAAGGAGCCCATTTGCTCAAGATATGCTTAGTCAAAGTTTGAGTCAAATTGGTGAACCAGGGTTGAAATTTGACTATCTTGAAAGTGTTCAGCAATGGGTGTCAAATTAAAGAGCTCATTAAGAGCTTTCCAATGGCCTTCATTTCATCAAAATTAGAGTACTATGTGAAACTCATAATTGTTCAAAGTTTGGGAAAAAAACAAGTATTGATGATGTCATCATTATGTCATTAGAATTTTGGAGGAATTTTAAATTATATTGGGAAAAAAATTACAAATATAATTTAGAATTTGTAGGGGAAGTTGTTTTATACAAACTCCCTCTTGAAATATTTTGTCATTATGTTGCCTAAAATTATGGAGGTGTTATCTTTATTATCATTTTTTTGTAGGAAATATAATTATAAAAGCCAAAAATGAGGTTACTTGTTATTTTAAAATGGGGATATGGTTATAAATTTTGTTATTTGGTTTTATGCCAAATAAGGAAAATATTTTGTATAAAAAGGAGGGGAATTTGGAAGAGAAAAATAATGAGTCTTGGAGGAATTAGACCTTTGGGTGTGCATGAGACTTTGAGAGAAATTAGTCTTGGAGAACTATTTTGTAATTCTAGAGGGAAATTCCTTGGGAGAATTTTATAAGTTCTTGAGAGGGACTTTGTAAGTGAGAGATATTTTGTAAGCACAAAGATATAGTATATCATCTTCAAGTGCATGAAAAAGATTGTGAAGGCCTTAAAGCTTGGATATTGTAATCAAGCAGAGATTTGCTTGGTGATATCAATAAAGTGGCCTCCGAATTGAGAAGTGGACTTGGAGATGTAGTCCCCAAGGATGAACTCTATTATCAAAGTGTTCACATTTTCTCTCTCTTAATCTCTCAATTCTTTCATTTTATTATTCTCCCTTGTTGATGTTATTTAACACAGTTGTTTTAAGTGTTCAAAATATTTATTCTTCCTTGTAATTTCAATGGTTTTAAAATACTTGGATTGGGAAAGTATATCTGATTATTGGGATTAAGTCATAAAACCTATAGATCCTAAATGAGATCAAGTTTGGTATCAAAGCCTATTTTGCAGAGAAATTGCAGGTGGTGAATGCTAACCAGGTTGAAGTTGAAACAAGGAGAAGGTGAACTTGTAGAGTTTAATCTAGATATTGGAAAAAGAAGAAATTTTTCACGAGTCATGGCATTTGAAAAAAATCTTCCCAAGTTTGATGCAAAAGCCTTCCAAAGAGCTTTTGTGGAATTGAAGGATTTGATGGACATTCTTCTCCAAGAGAGACATGAATGATAATTTCGAAAGGCAAACAAGGCTAGGAAGAAGGAAGAAGTTCAATCTTCATCAAAAGATGACAAAGGCAAAGGAGTAGGAGGTGGTAGTGACCCTCCTAAACCTTCATCTCCATCTTCTTCATCTTTTTCATCCTCTTCTTCTTCTTCTTCTAAGTTTACTTCTTCTGGAAAAAAACACATAAAGAAACCTTTGTTAAAACTTGATGTGAAGTTTGATTTTCATGTATATAGTGGTGAGTTGGATGCTAAAAAACTTGATAACTAGCTTAAGTAGATTGAAGTGTATTGCAGGGTTCAAAATATTTTGGATGACTCTTCTAGAATCCAACTAGCTACTCTCAAAATGGGAGGTACTGCATTAGTCTAGTGGGAGAGTAAGATCCAAGATGATCTTTCTACACATAGTAAAATCATTTCATCTTGGTATGAATTTACTTATGATTTGAAGAAACAATTTTATCCTTTGGGTCATATGTAACAAGTCATTATGGACTAGCAAAATCTTAGGAAAGGTAAAGAGCAGTCTATGCAAGAGTATACACAAGTATTTAGGAAGAAGGCATTAACTCTTGGAATTTCTCTTTACACACAAGATACTTTATTAAAGTGTATAGGTGGAATGCATTCATATTTGAAGCATAAAATATTGATGTTTAGTCCTTCTAACTTTGACGAAGTGCGTGTTCAAGCAACCCATATTGAATTAGGCAGAGTAAATACAAGTTTCAATTCGAAGAAGGAATTTGTTCCTCCTGAAGGACACAAGAAAGGAAAGAAAGTAGAAACTATGAATAAAGAGGAAGGTGAGAAGCCTACTTGTTCACATTGTTAGAAGAAAGGTCATGCAAAAGAAATGTGTTGGAAATTGCATCTAGAGTTGAAACCAAAGTGGTTTAAGAAGGATGAAGAGGGGAAAAAAATTCTACAATTATTGTTTAGTATCTTGAATTAGATTATGATGATGAGACAAATATATCGCTTGTGGGTTTGAAAGGTAAAGTTTTTGTTGATTCTACCACTGATGTTTCATATGCTTCCACTTCCAAAAGTCATGTTGTTTTTGAAGATAGTAAAAGGTGTAAACCTTTTTCATATAAAGGTGATTTCTAAGAAAACTAAAATTAACACTTTGATAGATAAGGGGTCCCAAGTTAATTTGATTTTTGAAGAAGTTGTTAAATAGTTTGGATTGGAAACTACACCGTATAAGAGACCTTATCCATTAGGTTGGGTGTACAATCACTAGTACATTTGAGGCCATTTTTTGACCAAAATTGGTCAAAATTTTGACCCAATTTTAAACCAAAGTTTGACCAAATTCGACCAACCCATTGGTTGAAGTTTTTCTCATCAAAATTTTGAGCAACCTACTAGTTGGTCAAAATTTCAACCAATACGTTCGTCAAAAACTGTCAAATGTGTTGGCCCAAGTTCTACCAAGCATTGGTCAAAATTTTGACCAATGCTTGGTAGTTCTCGACCAAACATTGGTCAAAATTTTGACCAACACTTGGTAGTTCTTGACCAAACATTGGTCAAAATTTTGACCAATACTTGGTAGTTCTCAACCAAACATTGGTCGAGAACTGTCAAACATGTTGGCCCAAATTCTGCCAAGCATTGGTTGAAATTTTGACCAATGCTTGGATGTTCTTGACCAAATATTGGTCAAAATTTTGACCAATACTTGGTCGAAACTCCAAGTATTGGTCAAAATTTTGACCAATGTTTGGTCGAGAACATCCAAGCACTGGTCAAAATTTTGACCAATGCTTGGGCAAATTTTTTTTTAGGCTCACACTTGTTGAGGTCCACTTTAGCAATGGCCCTTCCTATGAAATTTTTGTCTAAAACCTTTCTAATGAGATAATGTGTTATGAGCTCTTCATCAGTGGGATGGAACGTGAATCTAGGAGGCAGTTGTACATCACCCATATCATGACTGTAACTAAAGTTAAGAGCCTCTATTATTGAATTCTCTTCCCTATCACCCATATTCATTTCCATTGCTATGGGAAATAAGGAAGAGAATTCAATAATAGAGGCTCTTAACTTTAGCTACAATCGTGATATGGGTGATGCACAACTGCCTCCTAGATTCATGTTCCATCCCACTGATGAAGAGCTCATAACAATTATCTCATTATAAAGGTTTTAGACAATAATTTCATAGGAAGGGTCATTGCTGAAGTGGACCTCCACAAGTGTGAGCCTCAGGGAGGGTTCAATTCCCTCCTTTATTATTCATTATGCGTATAATCCCACACACCCATTTGATCTTGAATGATGATGTACTGAATGCTGAGTGTCTGTGTTGAGTGCTCCAAAACCATCCATTTTGTTGGTGTTTGAAACTACTGAGAAAAAAAATGTTCAATATCATAGTGAAATTACTCACACAATCTAAGGATTAGCCAATTCCTAGTAGCAATTACATGAATAAACCACTTTGACCCAACTTCAACAAAACCAAAAATGGTTTTCTACTCTTTAGGCTCTGCTAAACCAAGGCAAGTATACCTAGTGATGATTCTAAAGTAAACTATGGTATGAAATTATCTTAGTTTCATTCTAATTCTCATCTTTTACCCTTAGGCATATAAATAGTTTATCAATTTTCTCTAAAAGCTTCTCAAATCTATATGCATCCCCTATAAGAAGATCTAGTTATAAATCTCCTATTAGTTTACAAGTATTCCTGGAATTAGCGGCTATCTAAGACTCATAAAACTATATGCAAATGAGTGGTAACCAAAATTTGTAACTTTAAACAAAATGAAATGAAATAATTTTGATTTTTAAAAAATGATTTGATATGTAGCAGCAGAATTCACCCTTGCCCATTTTTGACTCATGTGACTAGTGCCTTATCCATTGGGTAGAAAATTGACTATTGGTGGGAGATCTAATTCAAATAACTTGCAAATGAATAAATCAATTGTAATCACCCATTTCCCTTCTTATGAAATATCCCTTTTATAAGCTCACAAACCCTACTGATTCATTGAAGCATTTCCATAATTCCTTGAATTATAAGCAACAATAAAACCAGCATACAACCCATCTAGATTGCATTCAGCCAATTAAACCTTATTTAAGTGATTTCAAAGTAAACAAAAATTGGTGACACAAATATAGTGTCAATACCTCTTTGTATTATCCTTTTGAATGACTAATACAATAACTAATAGAATTCAAAGAAAAGCCCTGAACATCTTGCTAATTTTTTCATTTCAATATCACCAGAGAGTACAAGTGGAAGCAAACTCAAAACAACTACATACTATTGGACCGATTGTCTGTACTTTTCTTGAGAAACACAAAAATTATACAAGTTCTTGGACCATCACATTGCCTTGAAAACTCATTTATATAGACAGGAGTTACAACAAGCAAAGGGCAATTGTGATTGGCAAGTGTCCTTCCAAACAAGAAACAAAACATCATAACAAGAGACAAAAACAAGCATAACAGAATGCCAAGCGCATCAAAAAATCTTTGGGCATGCTCGTTTCTGTTACTGCTACAAATCATCAACTTTTGATTTGTCCCCTACTATTTTTGATCTTTAGAATACGTGGCTACCAAACTAGACAACAAAGGGTTATCTTGTGGTGCCTCCAAATCAATTTTTTCCTGTAGATTTTCACTGCTTTCACCTTGAATAGGCAATATTACTTTTTCACCTTCTTCTTCAATCAGATCTGCTGTTGATATGTCAATGATCTGCACCTCACCTTTCAGTTCTTAATCATCATTTTTATCGCCTTCTTTTAACTGCTCATTAGGAGGAATATTTGCCATCCAAGTGTTAAATTGTGCATCATCAGGCCAGCTGAATTGCAGGATATCATCTTGCTTCTTTAATATATAGTTAGCCTCATTTTCAAAATCAACAAACTATTGTCTCAAAGAATTAAAAAATAACTGAACTTTAACCAATTCCTTTGTCGTGATGGCCCACGAAGCATGCCCCTTTTCGTTTACAACTTTATTTATCCTTGTGCAGAACAAGTCATCTAATTCTTTTCTCCATTCATCCTTATTTTTCAATTTATTCTTTCTATCCAAGGCACAAGGAAATAAATCAAATTTTTGATTCTTATACTTTCTTAAATAAGAAACAATTTTTAGTTGCAAAGCAATTCTCCTGTTATCAAAATCTGATAGGTCATTAACAACATCATACACTTTTTTAATATGGTCATGGGAAGACCTTATAACTAAATAACATAAAAGGGTGATTTCTTTCTCCCTTTTCCCCCACTTATTAACAATAGGCTTGAGGGTTTCATCATGGCTTTTCAGTTCCTCCCATACACTTGTCACTCTTGCCAACTAATCATAAAACAAGGGACATTCAATTTTATCTACTAAATACATTAGAGCCTTTCTAAGGTTATCCTCATATTGCATATTTAGCTCTATATGTAAGGCCCATAGCTTGCTTTTCTCTTCTTCAAAATCCTCAGCTATGTAATATTTTGGCCTTTGAGATGTGTCTGGTATTTCTACAAGGGGGGTGGATTTAAAAGGTTCCACTAGAGGATGGGGGTATGTTATTCTTGGCTTGGTGGACTTCCCAATTAGCTTGTCTTCCAACCCAATTCTCCTTTTTACCTCTTTATTATAGGCCTCAAGAATTGTCTCATATTTATTTTGTAACTCAAAAATAGCTTGTTCTTCCTTCCTAGCAGTGGCCAAAAGAAATTTGGATGAATCCACATTCCAGTGTGTTGCCTGCACATGTGAGGTATTAGCAACCCTTCTTACAATTATGTTTCCCATCAATCTAGACTCATCTGACTTTGATGGTGTGGCTCTAGATCCTCTTGTTAATGATCAACTAACCAATGCAACTTGATCCTCAACAAATTCAATGCCCCTAAAATCCTTTTTATTGTGGTCTTGCAAATTCAATTTATTTGAAACAAAACTAAAAACTAAAGCATCAACAATATCCCAATTTGGTAACAATAAAATGTTAGAGGCCTTTACCATTTGCCTCCCCTCCTCAGGGCTTATATTCTAAAATTCTTTTATCATTTCCTCTTTTATTTACTTTTGGATGGAAGTTTCATCCATTTTTGGATGCTTTGTTTTTAGGCTTTTGCATCTCTCTTCAAAAAATCCATGTTTCCCCTCCATGAAAACTACTGGAAAGCCCTAGATCTCATGAAGCTGTCATCAGCCAAAAATTGATGACTTGCTTGTTCTAACATAGGGTCCAACTCCCTACCTCTATAGTCTACTATTGTTAGATCCAAACTTGGTAAGGTAGGTTCTGGAGGGTTGCCCTCATCTAATTTTGCTTGAGTAATAAAGATACCTCCCTGTGATCCCGTCTATTCAATCTACTCGCCAGTGAGCTATTCTTCTCCAATCCTCAAAGGGGATTGAGTGGGTGAATATTCCTCAACTTGAGGCTTCTCTTCTTTCATTACCTTCTACCTCTTGGGACTAGGTTCATCAGGTCTCTCCTCTTGGGCTGCACTAGTGGATCCCATTATTTTCTTGCCCTTATCTATAGGAGCCCTTTTATTTTGAATGATAGTATAACTAGGCTTCTTTTGTACAATTATCTAACCAGATCCTAATTTAGGAGTGAAATCTAATCTCCTCATGACCTCTTTGGCCTTATCAGGATAAGAATTAATAAAAAAATATTTCTTCTCATTCATAGCTTCCATTATTTGAGGGAAGTTATTCATGAGCTTATTTATTCTTTCAACCTCTGTATTAACATTATCTAAAGGACTATATTTCTAATCAAAAAAATGAATGAATTCTAGGACCCAGGAATAAACTCTTCATTTTTCCTTTTTAGTTTCCTGCTCCTACAATGAGAATTCATTCCTTATAATGTCCTCTGGATAATATGAATCATGTTTGACTTATCCCAGCTTAATTATATGCCTCAAAGTTTGATTAAAAAATCCCTCAAAATCACAAAAATGGGGATGGAAGACAACCATCATCTACTAATCCAAAATCTTATGCAATAAGAGCCAACCCCCTTTGGTAATCACAAACTAATGGGCCACTGTACAGGTAGGGAAAATTGACCCTAGTTTCCTTTTCAATAGAAACATTTCTTCTACTCCTAATTGCCACAAAACTTCAACCATTCCTACCTTGAAAGGTACTTGGTAATGCAAGACATGAGGACTCCCTTTAAAACCATAGATTCTGGGAACTATAGAAACAGGGCAAGGAATGATATCTCCCCAATTATGTGAAACTTTCAAGTTATGGGGTTTGTCCATAGGTCTGAGGAGGTCCATTAATACCTTAGGGATTCTAGGATTGTCTCTTAATATGAGGCATCTCAATTTAGAAGCAAAATACTTAATCAAATCTGACAAAATTGGCATTATTTGCATCCCAGGTCATATTCGCACTCCACAACTGGACTGACAGTGCTTCCCCATTCTCTTCTCTATTTAGTTCCATCTCATTACCAAAATATGTCACCCCCTTGAACAAGAACATATGAATCAATACTAAATAGTGGCCAAAATTTTTCTCCACTTTGCCCTTCGAAATTCCAACTAAACCAGTATGAATTTCCTCAGCAAAAAAGGAGGCAAAATCAAAGATAACATCTACACCAAAAGAAGCAATCTAAACCATCATATACATAAGGCCAATGGGCATGAAATCCTGCTCATCCTCACCAAAAAAATGGCATAGGGTTCTATATATTTCTACAACCTGAGAAGTAGAAATATTCTCCTTAAAAGGTTCCCTAGAGGCTGCGGTAATTAGTGGCAGATTTCCTATTGTACCAATGTGTTCCCTTAGTGCACCTCCCCTAATCACATCCTTCTTTGCTTTTTATTCATTTTCTAGTTTTGGCAGATTTATTGGCACATGGTAATCTGACAATGGTTCTAGGTGAAAAACCTCTCTAATTTCTTCAAGACTAATCGAGATCAAAGGCACACCATCATTTCTTCTTACCACCCTAACAACTTGCTCATAATTCTTGGCAATGGCTTCAAGCAAATCATAATCCATGAAAACACTTGGGACTACTATCTTTCTCAAATCAAAATTCCAAATGTTAGCATGTGGGGCAAACAAATTCCTCTCTAAAAACCACTTTTTAAACAAGACAAGACTAGTTTGTGTAGTTGTTGCTTCCCTAACCCAGTTCCCCTTGTCATATAGGCCATCAATAATCTTAAGCCTAGGGTTTAAGGAAATTAACCTTTTGACTTGTGTAGGCTCAGTGGTGGATTCTGGGATTAATTCTAGCAAATCATCATGGACATTTCTATCCATATAATTAATTTGCTCAAAAAATGCTTTCTTAGGAGGCATCTTGATCATAATAATAGGAACTGGAATGCTACAGAGGTTGTATGTGAATACTTACTTGACTTTCCAGACTTGTTCTTCTCTAAACCTCTACAATTGCTCTCAAACAAATGAGGAATCACTTCACGTCTTTACTAGGTTTAACTCAATACAATCAACAGGCTCTTGTGCTCAGAAAATGCGATATCTTTGTTTGAGAGAGACTGGAATTGATGAAATCTCCTATATTATACTCTATTTTTCTCACACACAAAGCTTTCATTCATCATAAATGCACAAAATAGAGAAACATAGTGGCACCATACTTCCTTTTAAATTTGTGCCGGTGATCTTCAAAAACTCTTATGATCACAAAATGAAAACTAGGCTGACTCACATTTCCTCTTAACATGCTGGTAGTCAACCCAATAAAATAACTCCATTTGTACCTTTCCTCTAATGCTGGCATTTCAAACTAGGCCCACGGATGACTGATGACACGTGTCATCAACTCGCTACTTCACTATACATAACTTTTACACATCTTTCCATAGTGAGTTAGCGAGTATCATTGATTTATGCTTGATCTGACGATTTAGAATCATTTACATGTTCTATGCATGGGGAGTGGGTCCAAGATACTAATGTTACTGAGCTGGCTTAACATGCTAGCACACATATATATTATTTAATTTCTAATGAAATCATTTTTCATTGACTCTATCATTTTTTTCATTTTTAGACATGTTGCTAGCTCACTACCGACAAAAAACACAAACTTCCTGGTAGCGACATAGTGAGCTTCGGCGGAGTCAAAACTTTTGGCCTATAAATGCTAAGTAGGATGCCACCATGTTATTTAATCTACACAATTCATTTTTGACGAATCAATTGTTCGAGGCCCATCTCTTTTAAAATTTCCACTACATCATAACCCTCTGACTAGTCGCTACCTCGCTATCGGTGAAAACACCAACTTCCTAGCTAGTGAGATAGTGACTTTCGGTGGAGTCAAAACTTTGGTGATGGAGAACAAAAACACATTGATTAAAAATTTGTCAATTAATACTAGTGTCAGAGAAGGTGGTCACACATATTTATGAACTTGCATGGGAATTTCCAAGATCACATTAGTTTTAAAAAAAATTGCCACTTCCTTTAAAATCCGAGCACTTGCTATGTTTCTATCGGCAGGTCACATAGATTTTTCAATAGCAACTTAGCGATTCGTTGGAGAAACTTCAATTCCGGTGACACCATTTGCGAATTCCTCCTTGTGCGTCCTTTCTAACACTGACAATCCTAGGAGATAGCATGTGACCATAATGCCTTCATATTAATACAATTTTATCGGTGCCATACTTCACTTTCAGCACCTGGACATAGTTCTCCAATGGTCGCTACATCGCTATAGGAAACAACCTTGCAACTTTTTATAGCGAGTACACGACATCCATTGATTCTAACAAGATCCAAGGGTGGGATAAGATTTTTCAAAAGGAATCAACAATGACCTCGACATAGGCATGAAAGAATATTCAACTATTGTTAAGACTTTCATGCCAAAATAAGATTTAAAAGTCAAGACCTAGGGTTTTACATATATTTTAAAAGATATCAAAATATAAGACGAAAACCTAAAACCCTAGGACCTAACAAAAGAACTCACATCTAATTTTTTCACCATGATTCTAAGAAAAATTAATATATACAAAATTAGACCAACACATTTCATGCCTTCATCTATACACAATATCTTTCTAGTTTCTTTCTACTCACACGCCCATTTCATTTCATATGATCATCTAAAAATTGTGTCACTCTAAGATCTCAACTATTTCCTCTTGATTGGTCATCTCATAACTATTGAATGAGAGCTTTGGGATAAGCTATAGGCATCCATCAAAGCATAAAGGATTTTGTCAGACAATGTAGATGAAGTAGTAGCATTTGTCTTGGGAGACATGCTTGCAAAATGGAAGCATAGATAAGTCATGTGAACTATTTGAAAGGATGCATAAACATAATGTGGTCATCAAAAGCCATGGTTATTGGATATGCACAAAATAGATATGTTGAGAGAATATATTTGTTTAAGTTGCAACTGCCTTGGTAGACATGCATGCAAAATGTGGAATCCTAGATGAATAGTTCAATTGAAAAATTGTCCTGGAGGAAGGCTACAACAAATACATAGTTCAATTGAATGGTCTATAGATACCATCAGGATAAATCACAACTATGGATAAATCATCATATTAGAGAATCACAACTATGGATAAATCGCCATTTAGAACTATTTTTACTAGTAGCTAAGATATCAATTTACATCATACATGGAAGAAGTTGAAGAGCAGTCAATACACATCACCATCATGAGAAGAAGTGATTTGGTTAATGAACTGATTACTAAATCAATATGGAGTGATACATAATAGAAACTGAGGAATCTATAATGGGTATTTTGATTCCCAAGTGCTGATAAGTATGATAGCTACTATGAAGACCAAAAACCAAGTGTTAATTGATCAATGATCATATGTATATCCAGTGATGGTCCATGATTACTATGTAACATGATGATACAAAAATTAGGAGAAGCTGTATCAATAAACATAAATAATCAAGAGGACATCAATCAACATATGACTGAGCAATAATAAGCATACAACACTCATAACTGATACCGATATGGAGGAACAACAATATGTTATGATAATGATTAAGTGAAAAAATGACAAACTTTGAGATTTATTGAACCAATGAACCATATTATTATACTAGCTCATGCACACTGACTAGTGAGATTATTACTATTGGCATCCAATAAGGAGAATATTATAATCAATAACTAAAGGCTGATTAATTATTGAATGAAAGGATGCAAATCTAATAAGGAAAAGGTGCGTCTAGAAATTATCATGAAGGGATACAATCTTCATTATTAAAAAATGTTATACTAACTGATCTTATTGTTAGAAGACTTGTAACGGAAAGGTGCAATTAGCAAAGGAAATGAAGGGACATGAGACATGTCCCATACAATGGCACTCCTCACTCAAGAATGTAGATATAAGAAAGATTTTCCATTGATCATTCAAAAATACAATACAAATTATTCAAAACACAAAACAAGTTAACACAAATGTTTTATATTCATTTAAAGAGGTTCTTCAAAATCTATTTCTTCTTTAAATCATTTTATCTTTATTATTCCTACCTAAAAGAAATGAATATTTCTAAGTTTTGAATCTACATGAACAGTGCACAAATTTTATTCAACAGAGGTATGAAGAATACTCATGATAGATAGTCATTGTCAGTACACTCCAGAATACTGTTAGTTGGCTTGTTCTCGTATGTTTTGATTGTCTCCAAGTAACAAGCACACTCTTCCACACTGCAATCTCCAAACAACAATCCTAATTAAAGACAAAAAAATTCTCCCATTTAAAAGAAAAGAAAATAGTTTTTCATGCATGTTTGACCCTATGTGCTGAGTGTTCCTTGGTGGGGTAGTACAAAGGATCCGTGGTGTCTTCCTAGGCTAGTCTACAAGAGGTTGGAACACAATAAATTAGAAGAAAATCCTAGTAACAAATGTATAATGTACAGTAATATTAAAACCTACAAGGATTACTACCAAAGAGGCAAAACTGATGCTAAAGATAACAATCAGATTTTGGAAGGTGAAGTAAAAGCGATTGCAATAGATGATCTAGTACTCAATTATGAAGTATTTGCCAAGACTTCAAAAATTGTGGCAAAACATTCATGTGAGCCAGTATTTTAAGAAAGAAGCCCCATTTTATACATTTGTGAAGTTGTATATTAAAAGTGTTTCTCAACATTTTGACTTTTACTAGCTTTGAGGATGAGTCTCTTTAAGGAAAAGGGCATGTTGTGTGCCTAGACACAAAATAACATTATACTTCTGTTGGTATGATTTTTCGCATGACCAAATTTCCTTTATCTAGGTATAAAAAGTAGGTTGGAATCCATTAGTGGTGACTAGGGTTTTTGATTTAATCATCCATTTGTTAGCCTTTGAAATTTTTTGTTAAAACCCTATGTCTCAGTCCTTTAAAAATTTTACGGCGCGAAATCTTTTGAAAAGGGAACTTGGGAAATTATTCTATTTTCCTTTTATTATGCACCCCCTAGGTAGCTTTTTCTCTCATGTTCCCCACCATCTGATTTGGAAAGATCCACAGTTATCGCTATCTCGCTATAAAAAGATGTGTACTTTTTATGCATAGTGAAGTAGCGAGTACCGAAAATTCTAAAAGAAAAGGACCATAAAATAAAGGGACGGCAGTCGGGGATTTGTGTTGTAGCCGAAAATAAAGGTGACTAAGATTTAAGAAAGGTTTGGCTTGTTGTTAGCAGTGTAGATTTTTCTATGTCATCAGTGCCCCAGACCCACGCCCCATTCATAAAGCATATAAGGGATTCTGATTGTCAGATCAAACTAGAATCAACAGACCTCACTATCTCATTATGGAAAGTTGCAGGTTGTTTACTCTATGCAACATAGCAAGTATGGAATCCACCACTCTTCAGGGTACTTTATGCAGTTTCTCTACCTTTGATTTGGTCTTAGATCAACGATCGTCACTATCTTGCCATGAAGAATAGCTTGAAGGATATGTCTAGTGAGGTAGCGAATAAGGGCCCATCATTGTTCTTCAAAGCAATGCACTAATATGTCATCCATAAGATCAAGATCAAATCAATGGTTGTCACTACTTTGCTATGGCAATGTGCTCATTCTTTATGTATAGTGAAGTAGTGACCTATCGACAGGTGCCCTCAATCACCAGTGGGTCCAGACAGAAATTACATCAAGGACGAAGCTATGTATTTGGTCAATTTTCATTGGATTGACTGGCCAACTTGTCAAGTGGAATGCCAAGTTGTCTTTTTCTACATCCCTTGATCGTAGGATTTTCAAAGATTGATGACACAGATTTAAATGTAGAAGGTGGTGCCACTCTATGTATTAATTAGACATAAAAGCTTCACGTATGAGGAAAAATAGAGTATAATATAGAAGATTTTCTCATTTCCACCTTACATGAACAAAGATTTTGAGCCTTTCTGAGCAAAAGTAATTACTAAGAAGACCGTGCTAAAATTGGCAAGATTGTGAAACAACTGGTTCGCATAGAAATTGAAGAAATACAGAGAGAATAAGAGCTAAATTCAAGTAAGTAGTTACACTATCATCTTTGTGAGTTTTTTTAGTACTGCAAAGCATAATCCAAGATGCTTCCAAAGAAGGAATTTTCAGGTTAGGAAAATTATTTGGATAGAAATGTACATGATGATCTGCTTGAGTTACTTCCCAAGTTTACTGTTGAAATAGTACAAGTTAAGAAATTGACCTCATTAAACCCTAAGTTGAGGATAGCATATGGATTGTTTGATAAGGGTAATTTGGTCCAGGATGCTCATACCTCACAAACTGGTTTAAATTTTTTTAAGAAATGGTTTGTAGAGAGAAAACTGTTTTCTCCACATGCCAATATATGGAATTTCTACCTAGGAAAACTAGTGTTCCCTAGTGTTTTTATGGATTATGATCTCCTTGAGCCCATGGAAAAGAATTATGATCAAGCCACTAGGGTAGTGAGAAGAGTAGATGGTGAAATTCTAATCACCATCAGTCCATAGATTAGGGAAGTTTTTCGTTTGGGACCTCTCACTAGGTATCATGTGCCCATTAATTTGATAGATTTAGAAAAAGGGTATATGTCTAAGAAGGATATAGTTAGACAAGGTGCACTGAAGGCCTACATTGGCAGAATTGGAACCCTACCAGCAATAACATCATCCTCTAAAGAACCTTTCAAGAAAACATGCTTCAATGCTAGGGCAGTAGAGATATACAGGACCTCGTGTAGAGTTTTTGGAGAGTGTGAAGAAGATTTTATCCCTGTGAGTTTCATGTATATGATTACTCAAATCTCCTCTTTCGGCGTGGAAATAATTTTTTATTTTTCTTCTTACTTGGCCGATGAGATTCACAGTGGATTGGTTGGAATTGCTAAGGGCAAGGTGGAAAAGGCTTGGAGCCATTACTCTCTGCTGATGCACATGTTTTTGTTTAAGGGGGTTATGTACTTTGGTAAAGAAATGGTTTTAAATAGAGAACAAGAAGGAGAAGCATTGCCAGTTCAGTTATGGAGTGCATATATGACTGGGGAAGCATAAAATGCTAGTTTTGTTAGATTTGACAAGTACTTTGCCTCCAAACTGAGCTACCTCATATTGAGTGACAATCCCAGGATCCTTAAAATGCACCTTGTTAGGCCTATGGATAAACCCCATAATTTGAAGGTTTCATATAATTGGGGAGATATCATACCATATTCAGTTTCAACTGTTATCAAAATTTATGGATTCAAAGGGACACCCTATGTACTACCTTACCAGATGCCCCTAAAAGTAGGAGTAGCTGAATTCTTGTGGCAATTGGGAGGATTAGAAGAAGCTTTTTTGCACAAAAGAGAGACAGGATCAATTTTTCCCACTTGCACAGTAGCCCACTAGTTTGTGATAACCAAGGAAGGATGGGTTTCTCTTTAAATTTTTTTGGACCAGTATAAGATGGCTATATCTCACCCTCATTTTTGTGATGCAGAGGGTTTATTTAATCTAGCTCTTAGGAATAGGATTAGCTTCGTCCAGTTGAGCATGAGTTTTATTTCCCTGGAGATGTAATAAGGAATGAGTACTCTCTGCAGGAGCAAGAGACAAAGAAATAAAAATGGAGGGTCTATTCAAAAGTTTTGAATTTTATTAATTGTTTTAATGAAGATTACAATCCTCTTAGTGATGTTGTGACTACTGTAGATAAAGTTAATAAGCTTATGAATACATTCCTTGAAATAATGGAGGTAATGAATGAGAAAAAGTAATATTTCATTAATTCTTTTCCAGACAAAGCCAAGGAAATAATGAGGATATTGGGCTTCACTTCTAATATAGGGACAGGTCCATTAATTGTTCAAAGGAAGCTAGGATATACTATCATTCATAATCAAAGGCCCATGGTGGATAAAGGAAAATAGATAGTTGCATCTACTAGTGTTGTTTTTAAGGAAAGGCCTCCTGAACCTTCTCCTAAGAGGAGAAGGATAATAAGGGAAGATGAATCTCAAGATGAGGGTTACTCACCTTCCCAAACCCCTATGAGAATTGAGGAAGAGTGGCTCACTGATGAGAAGATTGAACAAATTGGATCACAAGGGGGAGATTTTGTTACCCAAGTAGAGATTGATGAAGGGAATCCCCAGGAGCCTCCTATGCCAAGTTTTGAGTTGACTATAGTAGATTTCAAGGGAAGGGAATTGGATCCTATTTTGGAACAAGCCAGTTAGCAATTTTTGTTTGATGACAGTTTGTAAAGTCTAGGGCTTTCAATCAATTTACTTGGAGGGCAAACATGCACAATTTTGAGGAAAGATGTAAGAATACGAGAACAGAGCATCCAAAAATGGATGAAGCCTCCATTCAAAATTGAATAAAGGACCAAATGATTCAAGAGTTCCAAAATATAACCCCTGAAGAAGGGAGACAGATGGTAAAGGCTACAAATATTTTATTCTTTCCCAATTGGGACATTGTTGATGCCTTGATTTTCAATTCTATGTCAAATAATTTGGGATTGCAAGATCCAAATAAAAAAGAATTCTTGGGAACTACATTTAGTAATGACCAAGCTAATCTTGTCATGTGGTCATTGAGAAGAGGATCCAAGGCTACTCCATCACAACCTGATGATTTAGGACTAATAGGGTGTATCATTGTGAGGAGAGTTGCTGATATCTCACATGTCTAGGTAGCTCAGATGAATGTAGATTACTCTCAATTTTCCTTGGCTACTGTAGAGAGAGAGGAAGAGGAAATGATTGAGCTACAGAGCAAGTGTGAGGTAGTTGTGGATGCCTACAATAAAGAGGTAAAGAGGAGAATTGAGCTTGAGAATAAGCTAATGGGGAGGTCCACAAGACCAAGAATAACATACCCTCGCCCCCCAGTTGAACCTTTTAAATCCACTCCCTTCATAGAGGTACCAGATACACCCCAAAGGCCAGAATATTATACTGCTAAGGACTTTGAAGAAGAAAAGAATAAACTGTGGGCCTTGCCTATGGAATTTAATGTGAAATATGAAGAAAGAATAAGAAAGGCTCTTACATATTTGGGGGATGAAATTGAATGGCCACTAGTTTATGATCAGTTGGCTAGGGTGATCAGTATCTGGGACAAAATGAAAGCAAGTGATGAGGCTTTGAAGCCTATTGTAAATAAGTGGGTAAGAAAGAGGAAAGAGGTGACATTTTTGTGTTATTCTATTATAAAAGTTTCTTGTGATCAAATGGAGAAAACTTTTGATATTGTTTATAATCTTACTAACTTTGACAATAAGATAATTCATTTGCAAAGAATAATAGTTGGCTACTTAGATAAGTACAAGAGCCAAAAGTTTAGTTTGTTTCCTTGTGCCCTAGATAAGAAAAATAATTTGAAAAGAAAATATGAATGGGCTAAGGAGCTTGATGATTTATTTTGTTTAAGAATGAATCAAGTTATCAATGAAACAGGGCATGCATGGTGGGCCACAACAACTGAAGAAATAGTGAAAGCCCAAATATTCTTTGATTCTTTGAAACAAAATTTTGTTACCATTGATAATGAGGCTAAGTATGTGCTTAAGAGGTAGAGTGATATTTTGCAATTCAATTGGCCAGATGACACACTGTTTGACAAGTGGATGGCAGAAATAGCTCTTGGTGAATAGTTTGAGGAAATAGAAACTAACAGTGATGAGATGCAGGGTGATGAGATCCAAATCATTGACACCATCACTACACAAGGCCAACAGGGAGAAGAAGAAAAGAATGATCAGTCACTTTCAGTTGCAGACCCAGGCCCATAGGACACTAATACAACCAAAGAAGAGGGCAAAGTAGAAGTTATTCCCACCATGCAAGATAAAGATGGTGAAAGCCCAAAGGTGGAGACTAACTTGCAATCATCAGAACAAACTTCATCGTTAGTTAGCTTGGAAGTTGCATACAAAGAGGGGTCAGAATAGTTACCAAATCAGCAATAATAGAGAATGTAACAGAAGTAGACCCACTAAATTGAATGTTTGATCTAGACATCTTTTGTTATCCATATTTTTGTCATTTTATGATAGGTGTATGTAATTATCTCCTGAAAAGGATACTTGCCAGTTTCTCTTAGCCTATAGCTTGTTGCATCTCACATTATATAAGTGAGATTCCAGGGCTAGAGAAGGGTCCAATTTTCTAATGCTTAAATTTGGGATTTGTTCTTTATATTTTACCATTTTGGTAATGGCTATTATAGAGAATGGATAGAGGAGAGGAGTCAATTAGCCTCTAGCCTTCCTAAAGTTCCTTGGATTCTTGATGGGCCAGAGATGTGGAATTTGTTAACCTATACACTTCCTAAAGTTCCTTGGATTCTTGATGGGCCAGAGACGTGGAATTTGTTAACGTATAAACTTCCTAAAGTTCCTTGGATTTTGGTGAGGACATCAATATGATAGGAAAATAAAGATACATCTTGTTGTAATAGAATACACTTACTTTTTAGACTGAAATGAAAAGGGTCCTTAGCTTGTCTAACCCTCTTGAACATAATGAAAAAGGGTCCTTAGTTTGAGCTTCACTTGGTTTCAAGAATACTATAATATTCTCTACTTAACAAGGCCAACCATGTGAAGGTGGAAGCTCATCTGGCCTCACCCCCCTCCCCCTAACATCAATCTAAAGTACCCATTATCGTCTAATTACATACTTCATTCATTTATTCATTCATCCATTTATGAACTATAACATTCAATCAATACAATCACATAACATTCATTAATACGATATAAAATTCATCAATACACAATACTAATGAAGACTTCATTAACATAAAATAAAAATCTATATTAATACACATCATTCATACATAATTACTTAAAAAAATTCTTTCATTATCCAACAAGGGTTATCAAAGAAGATTTTTAAAACATCATTTCTTTTTTTTGTTTTTTTGAGCTCTCTTAAGAAAAGAGCTCATAGGAGCATCCATAACTACATCATTCTCCTCCTCTTCTAGCATGTCTAATGTCAAATTATGATGTCTCCTTCTCTTTGGAGGAGTAGGAGGCTGCTACACTAAAGGGGACTCTGTTGCAAAAACAAGTGAATGGGATGAATTGGCATACTCTTTTTCTTTTTCTAACTATTACAAGTTTGTAATTAAGTACGAATACAACATAACATGCATTTTTCTTACTTGAAAATGCCACATCATGTACATTAAAATTTTGATTTGCCACCGCATCAACATGTTGAACACTTGGAACATGGTCCACTCCTTCAGCACGATGTTCAACATGCTCTGAAATATTCAAAAAAATGTATCACGTTAAATTGCAATTGAAGATGTTAAATTGTATTCATAATTGCACAATTAATTTCCAATAGCAAATTAATACCTCCACCACTATAATGCACATCATGGCCTTCGTCACAACCAGGTTCTGTGGTAGGATATGAAGGCTGTAGCAAAATGTTATGCACATTTTTATGTAGTCAATTTACGTTTAAAACTAATACCAAAAAAGAATCTTCTCGACAGTTCAATTTTATTTACTTTTCATCTGACCAATTTACCTGTGGGATATCATTTGGTGCACTGGATTCTTGGGCAAGGCTTACAGATTCTTCATGTAGGCATGCAACCACAACTTTATAGCCTTCCTTCAAGGCAATTTTTATATCTGCGACCTCCACATTGAATTCTGTGCCCTATATTTTTTGCTCAATAATGTCAGTTTTCCATGTATGGTTTCATTAAACAAAATTGTTTGCAACATTATATTTAAAAAAAATGAAATTTTATTGCTCTACTTACAAGTCGAGACTGGAGATTCATATAGCCACTAGAGCCAAGTTTGTGTTGGCCAACCTTTTCTACTCTCACTTTTGTAGCCATGGATGTGTCCTACAATCTATGATCAATTTCAAAATCTTAGATTATATATTTACAAATATCAATAATTAGTGCATGATTACAATGTACTCAATACTATAATGACATACCTCTTTTTTCCCTGTGCTACTTCATTATCTCTATCTTCATCTAGCCTTTTCTCCTTTGCATCTTCTATTATTTCATTCCACTCCATCGGTGGAATCATAGGAGGATGGTCGTACTTTGGGTTATCCTTAAGAGCCCTTCTATATTGATCCCTCACAGTCTTTATATGCTTTTCTGCTCTTTTCAGAAGTAGGCCAGTGTTAAAAATGTTTTTCCCAAATTTCTCCTCAAAAGATGCAATCAATTGATTTTTTAATTCCATAGCTTGTGCATTCCACCTTTTTAAAAACAAATAGATTGTTAGATCAATAACTTTAATATATTACAATAAATGGAAGAAAATAAAAATTATGTAGCAATGATATGAAACTACATACCTTTTATGTATGGTGGGTCCAAATAGTCTCAATGTCATATGAAAAAGATGTTCAAAGAAAGCATTATTACCTACAAAAACATAAAGGATTTATCAGTCCAAAATGAGTAATGTAAAAGTAAACTAAATTTACACTTTAAATAATAACTATTTTAAAGCACCTGGAAGCTTTCGTTCTTCTAATAGAAACATAGTTTTCTTATTCAGCAATAATGTCCCTTCATACAAACCAGTACTAATCACATGAACTGCTCCAAGAAATGGATCAACTTCAGTGGTACTACTCTCTGTTGGTCTATCAACTGAAACATCATGACAATTAAATGACAATTCTGTACTGCTCTCTGTTGGTCTACCTCCCTCCCTATCTTCATGTCTCTCTATGTGTGGGTATATATATGTATGTATGTATGTATGTGTGGTGTGTGTATGCAAGCTTCTGTAGACATCATTTAAGCACTGATATGCTACTTCATTGTTCATCGACTTGTAGAAATACATTACAAATAGCACATTACAAAATATAGAAAAATAAGGTTTTACCAGTTCTAGTGGGCATTGACGAGGATGTTTGCATGGTCCTTGAAAATTCTAGTCCTATCTCCATGTCTCTCTATGTGTGGGTATATATATGTATGTATGTATGTGTGGTGTGTGTATGCATGTGTTTGTGTGTATGTAGGCTTTTGTAGACATCATTTAAGCACTGATATGTTACTTCGTTGTTCATCAACTTGTAGAAATACATTAAAAATAGCACATTATAAAATATGGAAAAAGAAGGTTGTACCAATTCTAGTGGGCATTGACGAGGATGTTTACATGGTCCTTGTTGTCGATAATGCACCAAGCAATACTAGATCGCCAACCGAAGGAGGAGTCCACACTTCATCAAGAACTGAAGAATAGAATATTGTTAGCAAAGACATTTGCAATGGATAAAGATCAAATGGGATACTAGCGAGAAACGTCTACAAAAAAAAAAGGTAAGTGTTATAATGTTGATCAAAACAAACAAAGTGTTACTTACACGAAGGTTGTGCGCAACAACCCTCACCATGTTCACCATGTAATGTCGCAACTGGCACATATGTCTATACTCACACATAAAATTAGAGATCATGATCCATAAGATACTATAAAATATTAATATCTATTGAACTTCTATTACTGCTTACCTTCAAAGATTGGATTCTACGGTCCAATTCTATTCTTAGTGCCTCTTTCTCCTCACTTCTGTCACACTCGATGATAATGTTAACAAGTTCATCAGTGTATCTTTGCTTAATTTTCTTGGTGATGAATACAGGGTCAGCACTAAGGGAAATGTCATGTAGATATGACACCCATATTTCAGATTGCATTTGATTAGCGATCATTCTAGCTTTTTCCTATCATTTGTGACATCAGATATCGGTATAATTTCATGAAAATAACTCCAAAGTGATAAAGAAAAGAACATACTAATATGAAATTTGTTTCTATGTTAACATTAAAATTTACAATAATTAATGTTTACTTCTATTGAAGGTGTCTAAGATGGTGCATCCATATCGCCCTGTTAAAAAAATTAGTAAGTCTTAGAAATCAGTAGCAAAATTAAAGTAATAGACTTACCAAAAATAATATTAATAATAAAGTAGATTGTATATGTAAATCATTTGTCTTAAGTTATAAATTTAGTGTAACTAATGTTTATATCTAAAAAAATATTTGACATGTTCTACTTAATGTTTATATGTGCACATATGGTTTGGAAAGAAAAATTTGGTCATACAAGACCCCACCATAGTTGAAATTGATCCTACCTAGACATTTCATTTATTATCATGATCTTCATCCATGTCATCATCATCATCATCATCATCATCATCACCACCATCATCGTACTTGTCACTTTGATCGTCATCGTCACCACCACCATCTTCATCACCATCATCATCATCTTGATCACTATCATCATCATGACCATCATCGCCATGATCATCACCATGATCATGATCATCATCAGTATCATCATCATCATTATCACCATTATCGTTAGTATGATCAAAATCATCACCATCTTCTTCTTCTTCATTACTGGGTAACTGTCATTCTTGATAATCATTTACTTCCTCTTGTGCTTCTTCAATATCTTCTTCTTCGATCACATTATAATTTACTGGCCTTCCTCTTAGGTCATGTCTCACAACAAATGACCAACCTGGTTTGTGTGGAACACCAAAGTAAAACACTTGCTCACATTGGCTTGGAAGAACATAAGGCTCATCTCTGACTAGTTCAAATGACCTTGTATTAATCATAGTAAATCCACTATCGTGTTCAATAACAGTCCTATTGGGATCATTTCAATTCAGTCGTAACTTGAACCATTTGATGACAAATAGAACTATTTTGAATGAATTAAAGTCACACTCAAGTATATCATCCAAAATGCCATAGTATTGATTTTCAGATTGTTGAGGATGTATATCGATTCTAGATGAAATATTGCTGACTACGAAGACAACACTTATCACAGAATCACACATTTTCTTTGTTTCATCTAACTTTTTTGTGTGGAATTTATAGCCATGGTAGTACATAGCTTTGTTGTGTTTGACTTTCAATTATTCAAACATGTCAAAAATCTTCTCATTGATCTGTGAGTTGATATTAAACTTATGTCTCATGATTAGTAATCTTATGCGTACCTTTGTATCTCTTAAGCCATATATTAGATCAGGTACCATTGGTGTAATATTAGAATCTGCATTATGATGAGCTTCTTTAACCAATGATGCAACATCATCCATGTTAATGAGCAATCATTTTCTTGAGACTGTTCAATCCATACTATCATCCGATCAAGATTGTTTGCAATATACAAGTGTAGTGCATCCCAGTCATGACCGACTATAAAGAAGACAATTACACCAGTTAGAAACAACTTATATATATTGATGATGGATAAGAATTATTAAATTACAAAAAAAAACTTATAATTACCTCTCACCCTCCTCAATCTACCTTTCCCTGTTAGGTACTCCCCTTTGAATTTGTCATTATAGTTGGGATCCCAAATGCGATCTACATGGATATCTGCTGCAAACTTTGGGAGATATTCACTAATATACACCATGGTCTGGTATATCATATATCCCTCTATCATAGAACCCTTAGGATGTGCTCTTTGTCGAACCAAGCCCTTCATAAATTTCAAGTACCTCTCAACCATCCACATTGATCTAGCTTGTACACATCCACACAATTCAATCTCCTCAACTTGATGTATGAGGTAGTGTTCTTGAGCATTGAAAAATGTTGGAGGTAAACACTTTTGCATTTCACACATAAGCTATGAAATTTTTCTCTTCCAATATTTTACATTTTTTTTTATTGATTTCTTTAGATGATAACCACCTAAAAGAGATTCAACATGCAAAAACATATAAAGGAGATTTCAAATAAAATTATACAATAGATTTCAGATAAAAAGCTACAAATCTAAGAAAAAACACTTCTAACCTCATGTATTTTCTAAGATCATATATAACTTGTTTAATACTGTTGTCAAATTGTTGTGGAAGGGATAGAGGTAGGATGAACTACAATCATTAAAAAATGATCATTTCAATATATTATTAAATAATGCAATTGGTACTACATTCAATCTTACAAATATATTGTAAATAGAGAACATGACTTACCTTGAGGAAGGCATGCCAATCATGTGTTTTCAACCCTGGCCCAAAATCACCTTTCTTTGATAGAAGAGTGCTTATATTTGCAGAAAATCCTATTGAAAATTTTGCTTTTTTTATGACTTCTTTTAATGCATCACTTTGTTGCTCCATTAATAACCAAGGAAGGGCACTTTTATTTATGCGGTCTCCATTGCTATTTGATTCAATAAAAAAATTTAGTGCATGATTGGATTCATGAATGTCAGTAAAAATTTTGGCAATTTGTTCTCTATCACACCTCCCATCCAACATTTTCCATAGTGTCTCTGTGACATTATTTCCAATATGCATAGCATTAAAAAAATGTGCAATTGGGAGATCCTTGTAGTATGGCAACCTACTAAATTGAGTAGGATAAATTTTCATTCCTCTATGAAGTTGGTCATTGATGCCTTGTCAACCTTCATGAGCATCACTTACAACATTAGTAAATATAAGATAACATCAAAATAGAAATTTTAAACTTCAGATGACAAATTAGATCTTACCTCGACGATTTAGTCAATCATATTCCAACTTCCATAAATGAAATGTGATTTTTCGTGGCCTTGATGATATCTCTTCTTTCCCATTGAAAAGATGTTTTTTGACAATTCGATACCTGTGATTATTGTGGAGAAAGTGTCTAAACTCATCAAACACCTGCTTTCTTAAACTTCTTGAATGATGACATTTCATCTTTGGACCACAAACTGGACATGCAAATTTTCCCTTTGTCTAAAGACCTAAAAGATAATGTATAATTGGATCATGTACAATTATCATGCACAACTTAAGCATTCAATAGTAATGTGTAAGTAGTATAATAGACCAAAAATATGTGATCTTGACAATATAACATACCACAAAAATGAGTTAGCCTAGGGGCATCATGTATTGTCCATATAAGCATTGCATGGAATTGAAATTGTCGATGTCCTATTGGTCTAGAGATGTCATACATAGTGATGCCATTCCATAACTTTAACTCGTCAATTAGGGGCTCAATATACACGTTCATATCTTTAACTTGGTATTTACCTAGCAATTGAATGAACATAAATATTATGTAATTATTATAAGCATTTTCATGCACTATTTATAAATTAATTTAGATAACTATAAAATAAAAAAAATACCTGGCACAATCATTGACAACGTTATGTGCTCCCTCTTTATGGAAATCCAAGGAGGAATGTTATTGTTAATAACAAAAATAGGCCACATTGAGTAAACAGATCTCATATCTCCATATGGATTGACACTGTCTGCCACCAATGAAAGCTTCAAATTATGAGGTTCTTTAAAGTGTGACCATGTTTCTTCTATCTCTTTAAATGCAGAACCATCGGTAGGCATTCACATAATGTCATCCTAACTTCTATTACATGCATGGTAATCCATAAATTGTGTCAAGCTAGTGCACCTGAATAACCGTTGAAGATGTGGAATAAATGGAATGTACCGAAGAACCTTGTGAGGCACTTTTTTTGTTATTTGATCTGATTGATATCTACTAACATGACAATCAGGACATTCTATTGCAAATTCATGTTGTTTATGATATAGAATATGATCATTGGGACATGCATGTATTGTCTGATACTTCATTCCAATCTAATCCATAATGTTAGATAATTCTCAGTACAAATGAGGAAAAATGTTTGATGGTGGTAACCAAAACTCACTAATCAACCTACAACAACAAATATGAATTGTTAATATAATGAGTAGTAATTGTATGCTAACACTAAAGATGACAAAAATGACATACCTTAGCATATGTGACATTGCTACATTGGATATACCATTCATAACCTTTAAGTTCACCAACAACACTATAGACAAGAGTGGAGTTCTTTGGGAGCCTTTGTACAAGGGCTTGTGTGCCTTCTCAAGTAAAGGTATATCAAGACCATCTTCATCATCATTATTAGATTCACTAGTACCATCATTGTGAGCCTCTTCATTACCTACACCAATACCATCTTCTTTAATCGTGTCCTCTGGCACATTATCATCTTCTTCCATGGGAGTGTTATCCTTAGCTTGGATATTCACACCTTCATGTTCCTCCAGTAGGAAATCCACATTCAATAATGGACTAAAATCATGGCCCCCTTCAACATGACCATATTGCCTACAATGACTCTGGGCTGTTGTGATTAGAATTCTTCGATTCTTTAAGCCCTTACAATTGTTGCAAGGACAATAAAATTTATTAGGTTTTCTTCATAACTGAGCCCACAATGCAACCATTGTCTCATTATTTTGTTTTGGGTTCATATTGTCAGGCGTGGTCTTTCTTCATAGGAAAATATACCTACAAATAAATTGGACATGTTGTAGTTAATGTTTATATTTGCACATATGGAAATTGTTGATTAATATTTTCAAATGTAACTAAAATGATCCTATAATTTCTAGAAGGCCTAGATGTTTGCAAAATGTGGATTTATAGACAATGTATCTTAGTTATTTGCAAAATGCCTCAAAGAGATGTCACAAGGTGAAAGTTACTTAGGTGCTAACAATAGCATGCCATGACTAATCCTGATAGCAATGAATAATGTGATTAATGCATCAACTAATGAAGATGAATAAAAGATTGAAACATATTAATGCAATCTTCAATCAAGAACATGTGAGCTCAAAAGATGGGTAAATCTCAAAAACTCATGAGCCTAAGATCATTACAATTTCAGCCATGAAATAATTGCAATTGAAATTTGTTGAAAAATAGGCCTAAGTGGGTTGGCCTAAGGGTCAAAAGAAGAAATCAGATTTCAATTGATTATAAATCAATTAGCTTATGCAAGTTTGGCCTCATGGTGGTTGTACAATTTAAAAAAACTTAATCCTTAGACCATTTGGGCCTAACATCAAGTGACATGAATTTAGGATTCAAACTTCTCTAAAGGTTGGATGTTGAAATTCTTTGGAACATCCAAAACAATTCCATAAGCATATAAGAAGAGCAGATTGGTGAGTTCCACCTTGGAGGATGATTTTGGAAAAGAAATTAGAGATCAAGATATCTAAACTCAAATGGATTTAGTGTTTAACTCAGAGTTTATAAAGGAACATTATATTTGGAGGGTTCAAATGCTTGTAGATTTGAGTTTAGAAATGCAGCATTTTGTTACAAGCAACAAGGTAAGTGTTGATAAATATTTTGTGGGAATCATAGGTCTAGAGGTGTTACTAAGTGTTGGGACAGTCATAGGTCTAGAGGTTCCATCTGAAGGAGGATTATATTTTATGACAAGGAAGGTCATGTTAGGGCTATAGGAAGGTGTTGGATCCATTGGAAGGATTAGGAAATGTTTGGAAAGGTTAGTTTGGTAAAACCTTTGGTTTAGGCACCTAGGAAGAAGGGTTTGTTGGTTGGGTGTGTAAAACTTGATGGAATCTCCTATGAATTTGAAAATCCTTTGTTTTGGATGACAAGACAACTTTGTTTAGGTCAGATGGTTTGTGAGATGAGATATGTTAGTGGTTTCTTTATAATAGAAGGGCTAAAAGAGGGTTAATTATGGGGCAATAGTGTTGGTTTGGGCATTTGGTCCAAGGGATTAGCATGAGCATTTGAAGTATGTTGTGTAGAATCCAAAATGGTATCTGGATATGGTCTTAGTTTTTTGAGAGTTTTGGAAAAAGTGAGAGGCGAGTGTGAAAAACCGATTAGGTAGGGCTAATTGGGAAATAGGCCTAGTGAAGGGCTTGTAGTGGGTTTTTGGTATTAGATAATAAGACGAACATTTGGTAACCTTGGAAATAGGCCAGTTGAAGTTGTTTAAGATGTGTGAAGGTGACAGAAATACCTAGTTGAAGTGAAGTCAAGATTGGAGCCTATTCAGGCATTGTGGGCATTTGATGGTTGTTGAACACGATTTCTTGGTGAATCCATTTGAGGGACATGGGATGATTTCTAAGATGTAGAGCCTATGGAGGCACAAGATAATGGTATGTGCACTCTGATAAGGTTTAGAGTTGATTGGATCAAGGAGAGTGATCCTATGAAGAAGCTTGATTGTGTTATGAGAACACTAGGAAAGTCCCTCTTATTGTCAATAACTAAAAGTCCACCCAGGTCTTTGCATCAATGTTGAGAGCTAAAGGTGGAATGATTTAAAGGTAGGAAAGCAAGCTCCAATAATTCTTCTTTAGAATTGCAGCTAGATTCCTAAGCATTCCAATCCAAATGATTGTGTATCAATAAGATTTAACACAAAATAATCCTAAGAACATTAAGTAAGTTAAGCTGAAACATATAAGAAAATGAATGAGAGAAATTTTGTTACCTGTTACCTAAAAATAAAACCAGTTGAGGAGGTAAGGTGATGTAGGGTCATCATATGCTCATCATAGGTACCTTGAGGTCTAGGTCATCATAGAGGACATGGAGAATCTCATGGTATCAATTGGTCCATTTTGCAACTAATCATGGCCTTTGAAAGCATAAAGAGTCATAATATTGTATAATATCTTGAAAGACTTTCATATTGAAAAGTTGTAATTGGGCATGGAATATGATCTAGAGGTTGTCTAAGGTAGAGGAGTCATGTGATAGGGTCTAGTATGATGTCATAATAATCTCAAGTCCTTAAATAAGTTAAAACATTCAATAAGTCCCTTAAAAACATAGTCTATTTCTTTAGAAAATTCAAATTTTGAATGTAATGGCTAGATGGGCATTTTGGAGGGAAACTCCATAGTTTAAATTTTATGAAGGAATAGGAAGTTAAAGGAGTTGGAATTGATTAAAGGGGTTGTTAAGTATCTCCTGAAACTAAAAATATATGATTGTACGAACTGTCTCAGAAAAAACTTAATAAAAGTGCTTGGTTTTAAGAGTAGGTTGAAGGATTTTCAAGTTTCTTGCACATCTTTCGAATTGGAATGCATTGTGTTATATTCTTAGACATTTATTGATGTCTTAAACCAAGATTTGAATCCAAATTTGTAAGTCGTTTGTTCAAATTCATAGATTTCTGTCTATAGCAGGCAGTTTGTTAACAATTTTGAAGTTTTTTTCAAAAAATCAAGGTCATTCCATGAAATTTTGTCTTATTCTTCATGGAATGGTAGGTTTCAAACTTGTATGAATGCTTCTAACTCTATAATGAACCACTAACTTAAGTATTTGGTGGCCACCATACACAAAAAGGGTGAAAATAAGGGTTATTTGGAGGGGACAGTCATATGGAGAGAGATTTGCCTTAAGGAGGGTAGGGTTTGAGAGTTGATTCATGTTTATGGTGATAAAACATAGATGTCTACAGTTTGAATTAGTCCAAGAAACCTTGGCATGTGGGAGATTGGTGATACCCTAGAAATAAGGGTTTTGAATAGATGAATTGGGGCTTTTGGGGTTACAAAACCCACCGAGTGGAATTGAGTGTGAATTTTTCTAGTTAAAGACATTTTAGAAACATACACAAGTTTTGAAGTCCATACATTGAGTACTTCTATAAGTTGCTTTGAAAATGCACTATTGCTTCATTGTTAAAACAAGGTCATTGTGAGGAATCTTTGATACTTGCCAAAGGAAGCCCATCCAAGCTTTACATATGTTTTGAATGAAGATAAAGGGTGTTTGAAACTGTGTCATTTGTGAAAACCAAAAGATATCCACCATTTTGTCTTGCTATTGTTACAAAAGTTACAATTTTGCATTGACAACATTTAGGTGAGTTATGCATTTTGGCTTGTAGGGTATGGAAACTGAAAGGTATTGATGGGAACATGTTAGATAGACGATAATAACCCTATTGAGACCCTAAAACATCCTAGAGTTGACTGGTTGTGGAACTTGCCTATCAGGACCTAGAAGGGTCACTAGGAACACTCCTACAATCTTGCTCATTTTGGGTTTTTACTTGGATCCATCACCCTATCCTCCACATCACAAGGGTGCATGAGTTTTCAAAACTTCATGTGCTTCTCAATCAGTTTCTATGGATAATAGGCAAAGTCTTCACATACCCTCATACATTTTAATATTGAAACACAATCAATATTTTGTTGATAGGGAATGTTTAGTAAAATGAAGCAGAGAAAAAGAAACATAGTTGCAGTAGAAAAATAAGGTTAAATGTAGTAGTGATCATTGCAAAAATTCCAACAAGATCACCATGAACAATCTGAGAATCAAAAAGATCAAACATAGAGGCAGCCCAGTGTGCCATCATGCTCTTACAATCTTATCCTAATTTTCTTCCTATATCTAGATAACCACATTTTCTCACTGTGATGCTGACATTCTGATTTGATACAAGCCACAAGAAATTGGAATTCTTTTATTTTTTTCATTTGGGAATATTGTTAAGGAAAATATATGGTAAAGGTGATGATGAAGCTAGAATGATGCGAATTCCATTAGTTTCCTAATTTCCTTTCTTATTCATGTGCACTATGTTGTAATGTTATTATATTATCTAATCTACTATCCCCCAGTTCTTTATTGTATTCATCTCCAGCTGGTCAAATCTCTTGGACTGTTATATCCATTAAATATTTCCCTCTTTAAATTTTAATAAACCTTCATCCTATATAAATGCAACTATATTTTCTAGGTTTTTGTCACAAAACATCCAGCTGCTCTATGGTGATTTGCTAGTTTACAAAAAATGGTTTTGCCAATAGGGCAAAACAATCCCAAAATTAGTTTGGTTGGGTTCGCTGTACAATATAAAATATAATGTGATATTCCTATATATATTTATATATAACAATTTATATGTAAATACAATAATGAATAAACTAATAGGAAGATATATATTTCACATCCCTCCTATATATCTTTATAGGATTACAAGAATATTATATTAATTAATCAGTTTACTAATTTATATATAAATTTGTTATATAACATGATTTTGGGTTGCACATATTACACATATGTCATTGGCTGTCCAATGGGGAGTGTAGATTATCCAAAACATCCAATGCTATTGCTGTCAACTCCATGACAAATTCCTCTGCTTCAGGTCTGTCCTACCAAACTCTAGCCCACTTGAAGCATTCAAACATGGTTGTTAAGACTTGGAGAACCTTCCATAAAATTTTAAACAATGGGCACCCAAAAAAAAATTATTAACAACATTTTGAGCTCATAGACCTACAACATTTTCTCCTTCACACTCTTCATGCTTTCTTTTCTGCAGATGCAAACAAATTTGTATTGGTCTTGTAAGAACAACACCAAATAAATCTCAAATGCTTCAAATGTATGAGGATCACATGGATGCAATGAGTGCTAGGTGGACTATTTGTAATCACAAGAGATGAGCTCTTGTAAACCACTACTCTTGCAATTGTTTCAAGATCGGTACTAATTAAACATCACATAATTTGACATGATGAAAAATACCACCTAGTTGTTAATGAAGGAACTAAGTAGATCTATGATCAATGGTTCATAGGGCACATAAGTTGTTGAAGGTTTTGCAAATGGAATGGCAAGCTAAGAAGGCTTAATCTGTGTCAAATGTCAATGCCCTTTTTATGCCCAAAATATGGCTTTCTCTAGTCTATAATTATTATCAAAAAACAATATTTTTTTTCCATATTTCACAATGATGTATGTAGCCATGTGATCAAGAAATGTATGGATCTAATATGAAGGTTTTAAAAGGATTAAAATAGTTTTAAGATAGAAAAAATAGCAAAATAGACGTTTCCTTCTTTGTTGTTTGCAATGTAGGTAAGTAGTAAATTATGTCCACAAAAGATGTTCTACAAAACTGCCAAAAATTTGAATTGATGCTTCTAGGAATGAAGTCCAAACTTGATATATAAAAGAGATTAATTTTAACTTTTGACATTGGGAAACTAGTATAGAAGAGAAAATTGTTCCAAGTCATGCAAAGTCCATTAAGGATTGTTCAAAGGGAGGCATATTCTCAAGCATGAAATATCATAGAATTTGTTAAGGGGAGGGCATCACCAGCCAAGCAATACCATACGAGGAAAGTGAAGAATGAGTCCCTTGCACTTGCTACCAAGTTCAAAAGATAAGAAAGAACAAGGGAAAAAAATGCCCATCAAAGAAAGAACAAGGAAAAAATACCCATCAAATTGATGGAATAGAATTGGACGTAATGATTCCTTGGATTGAAAAGAAGCAGCCATGTACAAGTTATACAATTGCATTGAATACAATCGTGGAAAAAATGATAATGAAGAGATGAAAGAATAAGAAATCACTTTTGGCAGATGTAAAGGCAACAAATCTAAAGAGAAAACAATTGAAACTCTACCTTATGCATTCGGCCTTGTTGTTTCCAAATCTAAACTTCCAAAAGACCGATCACCTCCTTTTCAAAATATCAAGTTTCCAACTCCAACCATGAGCAAGCTAGGGCAGAACCAGGGCATCCAATTTTTTATCTGGTGATGGCGCATCAAGTATCTAACTACAACAAAACATCCCATGCACACGAAAAACAACAAACAGTAAAACATCCCATGCACGTGAAAAACAACAAACACGAAATGTTTTTATTTTTTACATCTAAGCCCCCCATTTTGACCAACATGTGTTGGTCAAAATTTCGACCAACATAGGGCTTAGTTTAAATTTTTTTTTTTTTGCCTTCTACATTCCGACCAAAATAAACTTTTTTAGTTGATGGTTAAAAATTTTGGTAGAAAAATGATGTCAAATGTAGTAGTGAATGATAAGAAATTGCGAGTCACTAAGCAATGCAAGTTAAGATTTGCAATAACATCTAAATTCATAGATGAGGCTGAATTTGATTTGGTTCCACTTGATATCTATGGGATATTTTTGGGTAGCCCATACTTATATGATAGGAAAGCTACCTTCTATAGGGAACATAACAAGTATCATTTGTTTAAAGATGGAATTGAATACATTATAAGAGCTCATTGCATGAAGAATGAAGGATCAATTGTAAACACATCACATTTGAAAATGAGTGTAAATGCAAGCAGTAAACTAACTCTCATGTCTATAGCAGTCAGTGAGGATTAAGTGCAGGCATAATAGAGTCTTCAGCTAGTGATGGTAAAAGAGGATTTGACAGGTTCATTTTCTAATGATGTTTCTGTATGAGAGGTCCAAAAATGTTGATACTCTTTCCATTTCATTAGTTATTTTAGTTTTGTTGCTTCTATTTCTACTAGTTGGTACTATGTGGATGATTGATGTAACAATGAACACTAATGGATGTATGGTTGATGGTATTAGCAGTACTATTTCATTCTTAATAATGTGTGTCATGGTTTAGATATTTAGAATTCTAGCAATTTGTACAAGTGATACTGGACAAGTGAGGCAAACATGCTCTCATTTTCATTTTATGTAAAAATAAACTTTTGGAGTTCCAAAAGCTTCTTAGTGGGAAGGAATGATCCAAGTGGATCCAGAAAGGCTAAAATTTCCATAGTCTCAAAATCTCTCAAAAATGACATCATTGTGAAGATCTTGGAAAACTAAACTCGACACAACTTGAATGGGTGAAAAAGAAGCCCGTTTGCTCAAGATATGCTTTGTCATAGTTTGAGTCAAATTGGTGAACTAGGGGTGAAATTTGACTATCTTGAAAGTGTTCAACAATGGGTATCAAATTAAAGAACTCATCAAGAGCTTTCCAATGGCCTTTGTTTCATCAAAATTAGAGTACGTATGTGAAAGTTATCATCATTCAAAGTTTGGGAAAAAAAACAAGAATTGATGATGTCATCATTATGTCATTAGAATTTTGGAGGAATTTTAAATTATATTGGGAAAAGAATTCCAAATATAATTTAGAATTTGCACAAGAAGTTGTTTTATACAAACTCCCTCTTGAAATATTTTGTCATTATGTTCCCTAAAATTATGGAGGTGTTAGCTTTATTGTCATTTTTTTTTGTAAGGCTTATAATTATAAAAGCCAAAAATGAGGTTACTTTTTATTTTAAAATGGGGATATGGTTGTAAATTTTATTATTTGGTTTTATACCAAAAAAGTGAAATATTTTGTATAAAAAGGAGGGGAATTAGGAAGAGGGAAAAAATGAGTCTTGGTGGAATTAGAACTTTGGTTGTGCAAGAGACTTTGAGAGAAATTAGTCTTGGAGAATTATTTTGTAATTCTAGAGGGAAATTCCTTGGGAGAATTTTGTAAGTTTTTGAGAGAGGCTTTGTAAGTGAGATATTTTCTAAGCATGAAGATATAGTATATCATCTTCAAGTGTATGAAAAAGATTGTGAAGGCCTTGAAGCTTGGATATTGTAACAAAGTAGAGTTTTGCTTGGTGATATCAATAAAGCGGTCCCCGAATTGAGAAGTGGACCTAGAGACATAGCCCCCAAGGATGAACTCTATTATCAAAGTGTTCACATTTCTATCTCTCTTAATCTCTCAATTCTTTCATTTTATTATTCTCCCTCATTGATTTTATTAAACACACAATTGTTTTAAGTGTTCAAAGTATTTATTCTTCCTTGTAATTTCAATGGTTTTAAAATACATAGCCATGCATTTACTACTTGGATCAGGAAATTATATTCTTCCTTGGAATCTCCTCCTCCTTTCTCTCTTGCCATCTCCTACCACCACTACCACCCTTGTCACTTGTGCTCTCCCTATGAGATTCGATCTTTAAAACTAGTCTCTATATCCATGGGTGGACCCGATATCTACTGCCCCTAAAACCAATCCCAATTTTGTGGTGGAAAGTCCCATCATGCCTAAAACAACCCCTCCCTCTATAATGGTGTCCCAAATAGGGTCATCAACTCCCTCATCACCCACTGGTACCACATTGGCTCCCTTGACACATCTTGTGGCCATCCAAACTATTGTAGCACCCTATTAGGACAATACTGCTCAACAAAATAATCCCATTGCCCTAAAACAAAGCATGGTGAGATCGTATGTGGTAGTTGTTTCCTCTCCTCTGCCCATGACCCAAAACCTAGGTATGGTCTCTACGTTATCACCTTGATCTCATCCATCTGCACCCTTTATTAATATACCTCCTTTGTATGGTGGTAGGTTAATGGATCTACCTAGCTATAAATCATAGGCTCATCTAGCTACATGTCTCTCCACCCAACCAATCTAAACACTACAATGTGCTCCTGTGCCCACACTCCTCCCTTGGTGGTGCCTTGTGCCCTGATACACAATCTGATGAAGGTCCATGTATAGCTTTGCTAGCATCAGTGATCCCCATGCTATTGGGACTCCCTCATCCATGATCTAGATAATGGTCAGGATCAATTTGAGTGTAACTCCAGTCTCTATGTCTAGTGTAAGGAAACTTAGATACAAAAATAACTTCCTACATTAATCTCTTAAGGAAAGTATTGTGAAAATTCTTTTAAAATCCTTACAATTTTAGATTAGATATTATGTAAACAATAATATTGCAACCAACCATGAATACAAAAAATAGATAGAGAAAGAAAACACAAACATAGAGATATGCTAGTGGAGAAAAACCTTCTAGTAAAACAACCCCACCCCTCCAAAACCTGCACAATGTATTATCTTCAACACAAAGATTACAATACACTTATAGTGCAAGCTCTTTTAGGACATGGAAAACTTATACAATAGCAACCAAAAATTCACTACCCATACACTCACATACTATCTATAGCCCTCAAAGTGCTTATATAATGTGCTTTCCATTTTTTAGGGCATCTTCCAAAGATATCTCTTATGCATCATAGAAATCCATCATAACTGTTTTAGTCATGATTTCCTTACACACAATTAAATCTTCCAAAGATAGCTCTTATGTGTCATAGGAATCTGTCATAACCATTTTAGTCATGAACTCCTTACACACAATTAAATATTCCAAAGAATGTGTCATAGGAATCTGCCATAGGAATCTATCATAGGAATCTGTCATAGGAATTCATCATAATTCAAGATACTAACACATGCAAGTGAAGTGACACATCAACATGCCAACTAGAGATGTACCACTTAATTATGTTATTTGAAAAAAATACATTTACAAAAAAAAAAAAAAAGAATAGGAATTATCCAAGGTTGAGACACCTTATTCCTAACATTCTCCCACTTGTCGAACACCTTGAAAGAGCACAGGAACATAACAAGAACTAACTACTATAGGCCGAAAGGCCCATAGACTTTGAACACCATCTAAACTTCTTTGTGCCCACTAGTTTTGTCAATTCATCTGCAACATTCTTTATAGTATATACCTTCTCCAAATTTACCTTTCCATCTTCCACCATATCTCTCACAAAGTGAAACTACACATCAATGTGCTTTGTTTTGGCATGGAAAGTTGGATTCTTTGCAAGGCAAATAAAACTCCGATTGCCGCAACAAATAGTAATCTATCCTGCATCAACACCAATATCAGAACACAATCTCCTAAGCCAAAAAAAATCCTTACAAGCATGAGTAGTAGCCATGTACTCAACTTCTATAGTGGACAAAGCAACCATAGGTTGTTGCTTACTCATCCAACTGATGGCACCACCAAACATAGTGAACACATAAGCACTGGTGGATCTCCTACTATCAGTATCACCTACCCAATCTAAATCCACAAACCCACAAATAAAAACTTAATATAGAGTTCCAAAAGAGTTACCATGATAGAAAATAGAGTAATTTGATGTACCCCTCAAATATCAGAATACTCGCTTAACTGCATCCCAATGTACTTATCCAAGATTAGCCATAAATTGGCTCAGAAATCCCACTGCTTGGGCAATGTCTAGTCTACTACAGACCGTAACATACATAAGACTACCAATTGCGCTAGCATAAGGTAATCTACTCATGTCCTCCACCTCTCTAGGGGATTTTGGACAATCATCTATAGATAAATTTGTTCCCATAGAAATAGGAACAAACAATGGTCTACAATTTGCCATGCTGAATCTTTCCAACACAAACTTCACATAATTACTTTGACTTCACCAAAGTTTTCTGTTAGACCTATCTATACTGATTTCCATACCAAAGATGTACCTTTCTACCCCAAGATCTCTCATCTCAAACTGTGCTGACAACTGAGATTTAAAATTAGAAATCATATGCTTACCCTTCCCAAACAACAACATATCATCAACATATAATGCAACAATACGAAGGCGATCATTTTCAAATTTGAAATAAACACAATGATCTAATTTTGATCTTACAAATCCAATTGACAACACAAAGGAATCAAACTTAAGGTACCACATCCTAGGATATTGTTTTAAACCATACAAAGACTTCTTTATACAAACCAATGATTCTTTATCTTTAACAATGTAGTCCTCAGGCTATGACATATAAATATCTTCATCCAAATAACCATGAAGGAAAGTTGTCTTCACATCCATCTGTTCTATCTCTAAACCATATGATGTAGCAAGCGATAAAAAAATTCTAATGGATGTCAACTTTGTAATAGGAGACAATATTTCACCATAATCTATTCCCTCTAGCTATGAATGGCCCTTCACAACCAATCTAGCTTTGTACCTTTCAACATTGCCATCTACACAAAATTTCTTCTTGAACACCCATTTGCTACCAATAGGTTTTCATCCTTTAGGAAAAGGTACAAGGTCCCAAGTTTTTTTTTAATGTAGTGAAGCCATCTCATAATCCATGGCCTCAATCTAGGAACTTGCATCTTCCATATCCAAAGCTTCTTTCACATATCTAGGCTCATCAGTGTTAGTAATCAAAGCAAAGGAACAACTAAAATCTAACATAGAATAACCAAACCTTTCTGGCTACTTTCTTACTCTCATGGATCTCCTCAAGGGCTAAGGTTGAGGTTTTTCTTCCTCTTCTTTCAAATTTTTAGAGCTACTAGAGCTCTCCTCATCTCTAGATCCAACATGGTCTTTTTGTTTAGTCTTCTCAGGGGTAGGAGGCAACTGAACAATATCTTCCTTCTTTTCTTTTTCATCTGGTTGTAGCACAATAGGAGAAGATGTTAGCTCTCTAAAAATAACATTTATTCTATACAACACCTCACTAGTCATAGGTCCCAAAGCTTGTATCCTTTCATACCAACACCATATTTGATGAAAATATATTTGACAGGTTTGTTTTCCAACTTAGATTTTTTATCCTTTGGAGCATGTGCATAAGCTTCACAACCAAAAATATGAACATCTCTAATTGAAAGCTTCTTACCAAACCACACCTCCATCGGTGTCTTACAAACAAGAGCTGATGTAGGAGATCTATTAATCAGATAGCAAGTAGTAGTCACAACTTACCCCCAAAACTTTTGTTCAAGACCAGCTCCACCAAGCATACTCCTGGCCTTCTCCATCAGTGTCTTGTTCATTCTTTCTACAACTCTATTTTGCTAAGGGGTATAAGGAGTTGTCTTATGTCTCTTCATACCTTGTTCTTTATAGAATTATTCAAACTTTGCTCAGCGAAACTCACCACCATTGTTAGTTCTCACACACTTAATCTTCTTACTAGTTTGATTCTCTACAAGGGCTTTAAGTTCCTTGAACTGACTAAAGATTGCATCTTAATTTTTAGGAAATAAATCCATATCCTTCTACTATAATTATCTATGAAAGTTTTAAAAAAATACAAACTTGGAGATTGAAGGAACTTTTATAGGACCAAATACATTGGAATGAATAAGATCCAAAACATCAAAAGATTTGTGAGACCTAGAGTAAAATTGAACATGATTTTGTTTACTGTAGACACAATGTTCGTAAAAATTGAACTTGAGATTACAATCATTTAACCCCTTAATGAGGTTCTTATTCTTTAGGGCTTTAAGACCCTTCTCACCAATGTGGCCAAATCTCATATGCCACAACAATGTCTTTTCTATAGGAAGCTTTCCTTCCAATGTGTTTGCACCCTTAGGTACACATGCTACATTGTCATTGGAACCAATAACCATAGTCTTCTTTACTGCTCATTTAGATGGTAGGGATGAAGTGATAGCTACTCTCTTCTTTGAAACAGAAGAACTATTGCATTAAGAAATGCATGCATCAAGTAGAAACAAAGTACCTCTCCTAGTACCCTTAGCAAGCACCATAAATCCCCTCATCATCTTACATCCATCTTTAGAAATTTTTTTTTTCACACCTACATCATTCAACATACTTATAGATAATAGGTTTTGTGCCAAACTAGGGATGTGCATTACCTTGTTGATCCCCTTTACTCATCCATCAGGGAATCTGATAGTGAATCATCCTTGTCCAACTATCTTTAGGTGAGAATCATTACCCAAGTACACCTTTCCACCATTGAAAACTTCATACTTTGAGAACCAACTTCGATGAGATGTCATGTGGAAAGAAGCACCTGAGTCTTTTAACCATACATCATCAGATGCATGCATTACCAAGGCTACAATGAAATCATCACCATCTTCTTGTGATTTTTTTGAAACTAAATTTGAGGCCTTCTTCTTCTTCTTTGGCTCTTTATAGTCTTTATAGAAGTGCCCAATCTTATCATAGTTCTAGCATTTTTCATTGGACTTTCCAAGAGTCTTTGATTTTCCATGGGATTTGGATCTACCCTTTCCAAACCTCTTGTCATTTTGCTTGCCTTTTTTGTTGGATCCATCATGAACAACAAGAGCTTCTATAATGCCCCGCTCGGGAACCCAAGAGAAATAAACCTAACATGTTACAATGTTTACTGAACTATTTTTATTTTTTTTGAAGTTTAAACAACATCAAGATAACATTAATGCGGAAGCAATATGAACATTCACAACAAATACACATTTGCAATTATAGATATAGTTTCAATTCCTCAAAGGTTCCTTTACGTTGAGTCACATTTAATAATTTTAAATTAATTAGTTTAAGTTTCAAGTACAATGTCTCAAGATCATAAAGAAATAATAGATACATAATCGCATAAGAAAATGCATAAGTATAAACAATACAATGAAAGTACATCCACTAAATAACATCCACAACACATGTCGCAAGGTATGTGAGAATAGATATAATACATCGGAATACATGATAACATATATACATCATCTGAAAAGAAATCTCTGAGATAAGAAATAAGAATGATAAAGGTACATCTTCTGCAATGAACATCCAACAACTAGCAATGTGAAGGGGGACCCAAATGGTAAGAAGGCACTACCTCCCGATCGCGTGGTTACCTAGTCAGGCTTCCACTCCCACCGTGCAGGGAAGATAATGAACGATCCACATACGGTTAATCAAACATAAAACATTCCTAGGAAAGGTACCCTTAATAGCCAAAACTACCTCAAAGGTGACACATACTACTCAAGAAGATAAAATAATCCAATACCGACACCACATAACCAAAAATCATACACAAACCAAGTATAAACCAAATACCAAGATCACAAGATAAAGTCAACAAAAGATAATCCTCCTCAAGTCAAAAGCCACATGTCAAAAGTACAACATCCATGAATCACCAATCATCCTCAATGAAAGTAAATATCCATAATAAACACATCCAACAATAGATACACCACCAGAGGTACACAAAATCTACCGAGGAGACTCAGGCTACATACTAGGGAGTGTCATCACATGGCTGCTTGAGTTACCCTGGACTGATCTCTTAATAGACCCCGGACCCTCAGGCATTGAGTTACCCAAGACTGGTTACTCTAAACCCCGGACCCTCAACATCACACATATGGAAAACTAGAAAGTCCTCTCAAGAAGATGAGGCACTCATCTCATTCCTATCCTTAGTCTATACTAGCACTAAAGGCATGGGTAGATCAAAAATCTCTAACTTATCTTTTTAGTGTGTTTTCCCCCCATAAATTTTAATTACTAGATTATCACTTATTACATAACTTGCATTAGGTTACCCTGGTACTGACCACTTTGGGTCCCGGACCCCTATTGCAAGCCACTCCCAAGTCACGTACCTAGACAACCTTTTCTAAGCACATAAAAACATAGTTGTGTCCCATACCACAACACCCATAAAGATCAAACTCGATTCCTTAACAGGCAACCTGATAACAAATTGGTTCTCCAAACCCAAGTACACATAAAAGCTCCACAAATAAAACATAAATATAATCTGCAATATGAATGTCAAAACACATCATGACATCCAATCACATCAATAGTATAAAATAAATCTCACAAAACCTCTAGTGTACACCCTAGACTGGTCGACATCTAAACAACGCCAAAATCTCAAGCATAGGAAGTACAAGTAAAACCATACAGATACTCAGAGTAAGTTTCATGTTTGGCTTAATCGAACTCACGTAGTTAAGTTAAACATAAGGTTTCATTTTCAGTTAAACACATGTTCGAGGTAATAAATTTTCGCAATCATTCCTTTTTAACTAACCCATTTCTATATTTAAATGATTGTTCAATTACCTTATAACTAAGCTAAGGATAATCATTTATTTATTTATGTTATAAAAACAATCCTTAATGATTTTAAATTAAAAAAATTTGACTTTATTAAAATCATTAAACCCTCATTAATATCTTCCATTAAATCAATAATCTATTTTTACAATTTTAACAAATAATGTCCATTATTAATTAACTTTAATTAAGCTAATATTAATTAAATTAATCAATAATTGTTCATTTAAATACTTATATTAAAATCTTCATTGATTATCAATTTATTAATATTTAACTAAAAACTATTAATAATTATGAAAACTACATTAAAATATATTAATATTTAAATTATTAAATATTAATAAAGATCATTTAATAAAACATTATTAAATCACATTTATTAAATACATTTTAAAACGCATTAAAATTTATACAAAAAAAAACAAAATATAAAAAAAATATGAATTTCGGCGTGTTTAAAGGCCCACCGGCCTGGTACCTGCGACAACAGGTACCCTGTTGCGCGCAGCAGCGGTACCGGCTGCCGCGGCAGACTCTGCCGGCAGCAGGTACGGAGGGGGGGGGGTATGTCCCCACCCTATAAATTTTATATATTATTATTTTTTTTTTAAATTTTAAAAATTATAAAATTTCAAACAAACATTTTTTCAGTAATATATAAATATATTAAAATATTTTAAACAATCCAAATGCATTATAATAAATTAATATTATTTTTAAATATATTTCTTTTAAAAATAATAACAATTTATATATATAAAACAAAACCTCTTTCTTTCTTCTCATTATTTAATTTTTTTATTTTTAAATACTATCTGCAAATATAGTATGGTAGAGAAGACACAACAAATCATTTGAATTTCTAATTTTAAATCTTCTTTTCCTTCAAACCCTACATGATTTAATTAATTTCCTCAACGATTCTTCTATATGAATAATGAGAGACTAATTTTAACCAATCAGATCTTGAAAACAATCGAGATGATAAACAAAATTTCAATCACCCAACAATCACGAAGCAAACAGATATTTCCAATTAAAATTGCATTCACGAGATTTCAAAACCTACCTCGTACTGATGCTAAAACTCTAACAGCTAGATGAAAATTTCTACTGCAAGCAAAATCCCTCAAGCTACGAACAATTCCTTCTTTTCCAAACCCTCTGAATTGCTCTCCAAACCTGTGTGTGTTCTCTAAAACCTGTGTCTGAAAAAAAATCTCCCCTAAATAATGACCCCATCAAATTTGATAAGGAGTTCTCTTCCTACAATCGGGGCACTAATTGTGCGTTTACCCGAGAGGTCTCTTGATCCATCTTGTTAACTCTAAAATCAACCTTTATTTATCTTATCTTTCATATTTTCACGCATGTTAAATGGATTATTAAATCTCTTTATTTAATTTCCACTCAACTTCTATTTTAATCAATTTATAACTTATAAATCTCATGCGCACTTAATGCGATTAAATATCTTTATTAATCTCACATGTTTAATCTTTTCAATTAATTTTTTTTATTTCCAACTCATGCATAAATCATGTGAACTATAATCTTTATGATAATTAAATATCTTTTCACTTTTAATTTCATTTTTAGAAACTTAATTGATAAAAATATTTATTAACTTAAATAACAATAATATTTAGCATTTATTTAAAAATGCACTCTAAATATATTATTATTAAATTAAATAAATATAATCACGTTCTAAATTTAAACTTTAACTTTTATCTCCAATATTTAATTCTCTCTCATTTAATTAATTCATTCATGCACAATTAATTTCCTTTTTAAATTAAAATATTCTTTTATTATTCCTTCATGCACTTTAAGTGAATTGTTAAATTACTTTATTTAACTTTCCACTTTACTTTACTTTAATAAATTTATAACTTTAATCTCATGTGCACTATAATAAAATATCTTAATCAAGTTCACATATTTTATCTTTTAAATTAATCTTTTATATTTAAAACTCATTCATGCGAACTTAAATCTTTTCCATAAATTAATATCTTTCTCCTTTTAATATATTTTTGAACGTTTAATTTGATAAATATTTATTAACTTAAATAACAATAATATTTAGGATTTATTTAAAAATGAACTCTAAATATATTATTATTAAATTAAATAAATATTATCACGTTCTAAATTTAAACTTTATTTAACTTTTTAATATATTTAGAACGTTTAATTTGATAAATATTTATTAACTTAAGTAACAATAATATTTAGCATTTATTTAAAAATGAACTCTAAATATATTATTATTAAATTAAATAAATATTATCATGTTCTAAATTTAATCTTAAAACTTTTATCTTCAATTTAATTCTTTATATTTAATTAATTTCTCAATTAATTAAATATAATTAAATATTCATAATATCATAATAATTCTCCATTAAATTAAATTATTAATTTAATCTATTAATTAGACTTAATTAATAGAAATTCCTCAAAGACTCACAAAACAACATACACACAAAATACTCACGGGTTTAAAAAAGGTAGATAGTCTGTTACGAGTCCTTCTTGCAGGACAAGTATTATAGGCTTATGGCTAGGATTGGACCTGATCATTATCTTTCCATTCTCACCATTTGAGTATTTGTAATAGGGCATGCTCATCCTGGCAATTCAGGGAAGTCGATGCCCGGTACCTACATCCTGCATAAAAGACGAGCATGTACATGTATATAATATATTTAAACTAAACAGACAATGGCAGGGAGTGGTTCATCGTGTAGATCCCGACTAGCAGGTGACTACGACTCCCTCCCTTAACCACATCAAACACATCAGACAAAAGATAAAATAAACACGCGCACCATACACATGCAAGTATGGGGTAAGTATAAAATCACAAATCTAAGATCAAATGCGTACATATAATAATGCATCTCTATCAATACAACCTAATCATCATTAAAGACATCATGTTACCATTTTTATGAAAGAAACCACATTTACTAATTAGGAATCATTAAGACATCATTAACGTCATGTGAAATGAAATCAACAAGTATATATGTAATCCAAAACATGAAATAATATCATAATATTGTAAATCCAATATTCTAAACTAATCAAAGCATGAAATCAACCTAAAAGAATTTGACAATGATAACAGAAATGCGAACTAGGGGCAGGCACTATAGCTTCCTTAGCCAAATTTGATGACTTTCTCCTTATCTCCGAAGGTAATAGCGAAGACACCACATCATCCATTCTAAAAGTGACTAAAGTACTTCCAAGAGCCATCACAAGATGGTCCCATGAATCTGACAAGGAACATAATTGGGTCATGCATCAATCCTCCTCCTCTATCTTAACACCAAATGATGTAAACTATACAATCAACAAATTAAAAGCATTTAGATGACCTATAATAGATCCTCCTTCCTCCATTCTTATAGAATACAACTTCTTCCTTGGGAACAACTTGTTCACCAAAGATTTGGCCTAATACACAGAGCCAAGTTGTGTCCACAAACTATTTGTGATCTTCTCATCAAGAACATTTAGGAGAACTGAATCAACTAGATAAAGTCTAATAAGAGCCTTAGCTTTCCAATCCTTGAAATCCCAATCTACTTGAGATATTGTTACAGGTCTCACATCAAGTGAAGTCACCTCCCATAGATCACAATCTTCATGCAAGTCTTCCATCTTGAGTTTCCACAACTCAAAATTACTACCATTAAATTTCTCCACCTCCATTTTTTTGTATGATGAACTAGTCATCTCAATCTACAAATAAGATTTAGAATGATTTGCACAAGACTCCCACTCAAATATGAGATTAGCTTAAAAAACCCTACCCAACAACTAGTATCAATAGTTGATCAAGCTCTAATACCACTTGTAAGGAAACCTCAAGTGTGGAAACAATTTCCTACACTGATCTCTTAAGGAAAGTATTATGCAAATTCTTTCAAAATCCTTACAATTTCAGATTAGATATTATGAAAACAATAATATTGCAGCCAACCATGAATACCAAAAACAAATAGAGAAATAAAACACAAAAATAGAGATATGCTAGTGGGGAAAAAGCTTTTGGTAAAACAACCCCACCCATCCAAAACCTACACAATGTATTATCTTCAACACAAAGATTACAATACACTTACATTGCAAGCTCTCTCAAATCATGGAATACTTGTCTAGTAGTAACCAACAATTCACTACTCACACACTCACACACTATCTATAGCCCTCAAAGTGCTTATATAATGCACTTTACATTTTTTAGGGCATCTTCCAAAGATAGCTCTTACACATCATAAGAATCCATCATAACCATTTTAGTCATGATTTCCTTACACAAAATTAATTCTTCCAAAGATAGCTCTTATGCATCATAGGAATCTGTCATAACCATTTTAGTCATGATCTCCTTACACACAATTAAATATTCCAAAGATAGCTCTTATGCATCATAGGAATCTATCATAGGAATTGATCATAGAAATCTATCATAAATCAAAATTTTGACACATGCAAGTGGAGTGACACATCAACATGCCAACTAGACATGTACACTCACACTTAATTACATTATTTGAAAAAAATACATTCAAAAAACAAATAATAAGAATAGGAATCATCCAAGGTTGAGACACCTTATTCCTAACATCTAGAGCAATATACCCCAAAAATAATCCAAAAACATAGAAATAAATCAATCTATTTAGCGCCACCTAATCCAAATTCTCTTCTAATGAAAACTACCCCATATGAATCCTGAACTAGACCCTAGGCCACACCAGTTGCCTCATTGCCCTCTCTCTCATCACTCCTCTCAAAACTATAATAGGTGTGCCCTACAATAGTAGTCTAAATATCTTGTATATGTCCTCCAACATCGTAGTCAACAATCATCTCTCTTGTCGGTAGATGGAATGTCCCTGTCTCACTATGTCATTACTTGCACACTGCTGTTGCCATCGCCATGTAGGTCTAAGTATGTGGAAATATTGCTAGATACCCTAGCCTAATCATGTCTATCTTTTTCTAGTCAGCTAGAGTGAACTACTCCCCAGCCTATAGTACCATGGTGCACCACTCCCTAAACACCAATGTATCTAATGACCACTGCATCTACAAACATAGAAAAACTTGATCATGTTGATCTTGTGTCCACTCCACCTTTTAAAATCTTCCCCCTACCCCATTTCTCTTATCTACCCCTCTTCACTTTCCTGTGTTCTCACTAGTAACCTCACATTCCTACGACCCATCATTCCCACTGACATAGATCATAGCGAGATCGCAAAACTTTTTTATCCCAATTTGATCATCCTACCCATTGTTTCCACTTTCAATCCCTCTCTCTTTTAAACCTTAACCTATAGGAATGCATTCCTGCTACTAGGAATGCCTTCCCTCTACCAAACTTGCTTGGTCATAGAAAAATTTGCTATCCCACTAATCCTTCAACCCAAGATCACTTTCCTGTGAAAGCTTGCTCAAACATCTTATTTGCTCCCTAGACTTAGCTTTTTGGTGGGATCACTGTCTCACTGACCCTTTCGGATTTTTGTCCAGAACCATTCCTAGAGGAATACATTTTTGAAACATTGAACATACTATAACTTAAAAATACAAAACCTAAAAGGAAAAGCTTTAAGCTTACTAAATGGTCTAGTGTCCATCATGCTCGCACATGTTGAACCATGTCCGCCTGATGCTCTGGTCATGCCTATGCAATCATCGCGTCCTCTCACCTAGAGCTTACAAATCATAATATGTTACTATGAATCTTAGAATGGTTTCTCATTTCTAGCCCTCCTAGACCCTTTTATAGGCCCCCCTGTGGCACCTTACTTCCCTAACCTTCCCCTTTGGTTACCCTTTCACCCTGGCCCCATCTTTTTAATTACTATTTTTCACCCTCTTTTAGCTTGTCAACTTCTTCTTGCTCACCTTGATGTATTGTACCTTTCAAGTAGTCACCACATCTCATTTTGTTTCCCCATCGCCTTCTTGAGGGGCATCACACAATATATTCTCTCTCTTCTCTCCTCAAGATTGGGACAACTTTGTCTCTTTAAAAACATCTTCTTTGAGTTGTTTATGTTCAGAATTCTTTGAAATAATGTTGTCCCAACACTATATCAAAGAGGGGCAAAATGTAGACACCTAAATCTGATTACATCATTAACACAATGCTATTTAGTCATCTTCTAGGATATTATTGAATAAATATTAAATATTAAATTAATTAATCATCATTCCCTGCTTAATTAATTCATTTAATTAACTATAATCTAACTGATAAAAATCAAATGACAACCAAAAGTCTAATTATCAAATTAAAACCCTATTCTTCTATTAAATTAAATAAATTGCAATATTTGTTCAATTTAATTCCACATCTCCTTTATTAAATAAATTAAATCCCCAACCTCTAACTATTTCCTTAATCCCTATCATTAACTAAAATCAACCCATTCACTCATGCTAACCTCTCTTAGCTAGCTAATTAACCCACCTCATTAATGCTAGCCCACTTTCATCCTAATCCCTTCCTAAGCTAAGCCCAATCCCTTCCTAAACATGTGCACAACTTTAAACAAGACTTAAGACTTCCTAACCCAAAGCAATTCAAACTTCCATCCCATCCCCCTTACATTCCTATCCAAAAAAATTAAAGGCTTTTTAAAGCCTCTTACATCCCTCTTCCACACTCCTCCCTCATAACTCCCTTTGACCACCCATTTTGACCCTCCTCTCTCATAGAATCCTTTTATGACACTTGATTTGAGAAAGCACAATCCATGTGTTTCCCTCTCCTTCAATCCTATCCTTCCATCACCCTTAACACATCCAAGCATCTTGACCCTCCATCTCACTACCCCTTGGCCTATAAATTGGACCCTTCCCCTCTCACAAATCATCCACTTTTCATGCAAACTTGTAATGCTCCATTAACCACCAAAGTTATCCATTACACCCTTACCATGTCAAAATCCATTTACACCTCCATTGTTTAATCCTTAATCCATCTCCATGCTTGATCACAATCTATCATTTCAAGCTTGAGCAAACATACCATCATTTGAACATATCTAAAGCATCAAGGTTACATTTGGGGAGCTTGCATTCTACTTTTTTGTTCTCTTTGTCCTTTCACATATTGTTATTATTTTACGTTTGTGAATGTTAAGTTTATATATTATTGTTCTTTGCACACTAATCTAATAGCATACACTAAGAACTAGTTGTGATTTAAAAGTAGATTCAATAGTAGTAGGAGTGCAATTATCAAAATTAGACATTTCAAAATAAGTAAGCCTATCAATTACACCTTCCAGAGTTAGGTAATTACTTGGTGTACATATCTATTCATGCATTGTAGAAACCCTAATAGCATAAATATGAAGGAGAGTTATCAATACCTTGTTGATTATTGGTTCATCCTAAATATTTTCATTTTCACCTCTAATAGCATTGACGACCTCTTTGATTCTTGTACAATACTGAACTATATTCTCACATTCTGTCATTCTCATTTCATCGAATTCTCCTCTCAAACTTTTCAATTTGGCTCTCATGATATTATCATCTCCTCCATATATGGTCTTCAGTTTATCCCACATTTCCTTTGGATTCTTGCATTCTTTTATGTCATCAACCTCAACATAACTTAGGACTGAAGCAATCTCCAACATTGCATGATTGTGGATGATACAAAAAATGTTGCATAGATCTACGCGAGAGTGGAGTGGAGCGGAGTGGACTTAACAAGTTTGTTGCAAAGAAATGGGAGAGTAGAGTGGAGTAGAGCAAGAAAGGGTGGGAGGTTTGAATTGTTTGAGTAGGAACTCCATAGAGATATGGGGATCCTAGTTTTTGGATTATAAGTAGGTCAATGACGACAGGAAGGGTGAAGCTGCAGAAGATGGGGATTCACATGACTTGTAGACACACCCAGGCAAGATTCTTGCTCATGTTTTGGTACATAGATCATCTGCATGAGGTACCCCTTGAACTTGGGGGAAATATAATAATCTATTTGGTGTTAAACCCACAAGTAAGTCATCTTTTTCCAAGATTATTGATAAAATAGATAAGGAAAAATGAGTTTTTGCTATAGAGGTTCCCTCTGAAATCATAGACCATAACATTTTGGAAATGGCAGTTACCCTGGTGGGAAAATTCATTGGCCCCCAACCTAATATAGATCTGGTGAGTACCTTTTCTAGAAACAAATGGGAATTTAAAAGGCAAGTTGAAGTAACAACTATGGCTAAAGGGTTTATGTCTTTTGAGTTCACATGTCAAGAAGATTACTCTAGGGTTCTCTGTGCGAGGAACTGAACAATGGGTAAATCTACTCTTATCCTTCAAAAATGGACTTCCAATCTAGATTTGAACAAAGATTTTCTTACCTAGGCCCTGGTTTGGATAAGTCTTCTAGAGCTTCCCCCTAGAATATTGGCATGAAGATGTTTTGGTTGGCATTAACAACTCTTTTCGAGAATGTTTGTCCATAGATTTAGTCACAACAACCAAGAAGAGACTAATGTATGCTAGGTTATGTGTGGGTGTAGTTGAAGGATAGGATATGCCTCAAGTGATTGAGTTGCAGTCTTGGCTAGGTAAAAGAGTGCAACAGAGCAACTATGAGTCTATTCCTTTTTCTTGTTTCCATTGTAAGAAGGCTGGACACATAGAGAAGGCTTGCCTAGTTATCAAAGACAAGAAAAAGGCCCATAAAGAAAATCTCAAAAATAGAAAATACAAACAAATGTTTTTAGTTTAGGCACCTAGAAAGGTATGGAAGGAAAAAAACTTACATGAAAAGGACCAAGGGAGAAAGGACATTGTGCCTCCACCTAAGGAACTCAACACATTGGATGAAAATGCAAAACCTGAGGATATTGCATCTATGAAGAAATCATAGCTTATTGTCCCTTTGGGGGATAATAATAAGACCCTAAAAGACTTTGAGCCAAAGCAAAACTACAATGTGGAAGATAGTGTAGGAAAGGATCTTTCTGGCAACACATCTCTTAAGGAGGACAAAGGAGGAATGGATGTGGCTATTATCATTGAGAATCAGATTGTTGTGGAATCCACAGACTCTCTGGATGGGACTCTTGTGGAAGGGGTGAAAAAACCATCTTAGGGCAAAGGATTCTCTCCATCAATGGTAAGTAGATTCCTAGACATGGTCTTAGTTGCCTCACCTGAGCACTTATCTCATTTAAAATCACTCTTTAATAGTTCCAAGGACACCAATGAGAACCCTTGGACTCAAGTTACCCATAAGAAAAAGAAAAATAGCAGAGACCCTTCACTAGCCTCACCAACAACAACAAGGAGCAGGGTCAAAGTGGATACTGGAGGATCTTCAAGTAACCCAGGAAGGAAGAGCTTGAAACAAATCAGAAAGGAAGAAGCTAGGAGGAATATTTTGGATGGAACTCAAAAGACCATCCAAAAAGCTTGCCATAATTTTGAAATATGAATATTATATCCTGGAACAATCATGGACTTAATGGAATCCACAAACAAGAAATTGTTAGGAATATGATTAGGGATCATAGGCTAGATCTTTTTTTAATTCAAGAAACTAAAATGAAAAAGGAAAAATTTGATAAGATCTCCTTTGGTAAAGGTTGGAGAAATAGGGGCTACTAACTTGGATGGGGCATTTGGTGGTCTTCTTACTATATGGAAGGATTCCTTGGATGCTAATATCAGTTTTGATGAAGATAATATCTTACTCATTAAATTTTTTTGATCCAAAGACTTTAGAGAGATGGTTTCTTCTTAATCCATATGCCTCCAATACTAAGAATGGTAGAAGAAAATTCTGGCTTAAAATTTTGAACTTATTTTCTTAGATTGGAGAGTCTAAGGGTATTATTATGGGAGATTTTAATACCCCCCTTTTGGCTACTGAGAAGCTAGGAGGTCTTCCACCTGATTTGGATAGTAGGCAACATTTAGCTGACTTGGTAAGGTACTTAGCTCTTGTGGATGTGGATCTTGGTGGATGCAAGTTCACATGGTCTAACAAGAGAATAGGCTTAGATTGCATCTAGGTGAGACTAGATAGAGCTCTCTTAACTTTGGATTGGATGTGTCAATTTTAATGCAAGCTTTCTTCGTTGGTTTGGCTTGGTTCAGATCACTCCCCTATCTCTCTCTCTATTGATAGAATTAATAGAAAGAAAGCTTTCCTTTTCAAATTTGAGAAGATGTGGTCGGCACACCTTGGCCTATATGATAAAATAAAGGGACGGTGGGGATAGAGGTTGATGGAACTGTCATGTACAAGGTGACCAAAAAACTAAGATTCATTAAATTTGAAATCAAACTATGGAACAAAAGTGACTTTGGAAATATTTTCCAAACCAAAGAAAGGGTTATGGAGGAACTTGCAGAGGTTTACGAAGAGATCCAAACATGAGGTATTATGAAATTAAGATGAATATAGAGAAGGACATCCTTGCTAATCTTCACAATATTGTTGGAAAGGATGAATGTTTTGGAGATAGAGGTCATAGTCAATCTAGCTCAAAGAAGGGGATAAAAACTTGAGGTTCTTTCACCTTTCCACTATGAAACATAGGGTGGCCAATAGAATCAATCAGATTAAAAAGGGAGATGATAGGATAAGGGAAGATAACGAGATAGCTAAGGAGGCCATCAGGTATTTTTCCTCTATTCTTACTAAAGATCTCAATTTGGCTGAAGAGGATCAAAATATTATCATTAATACTATCCCTTCTATTATAAATGAGGCTCAGAATAGGGCCTTATTGTCTATTCCCAAAATGGAGGAAATTAAAGAGGTAGTTTTTTCTTTTTATGCTAAAAAGGCCCTTGGTCTTGATGGGTTCCTCACCTTTTTCTTCCAGATGTACTAGGATATTATCCATTATGAGCTTGTCAAAGTTGTTTAGGAATTCTTTGGTGCTAGGAATCTGCTTAAAGAAATTAATGCTACTTTTTTGGTCTTGATTCCAAAATTTACAGGGGTTGATTCTTTTAGATCTTTTAGGCCTATTAGCCTTTGCAACTCTCTCTACAAGATTTTTGCTAAAGTCTTAATCAACAAAGTTATTAAATTACTTCCTAAGATTATTGCTCTATAACAATCTAGGTTTGTGCCTGGTAGAAAAATCCTTGATTCCATCATTGAGGCCCATGAAGTTATTCATTCTTTGGAAGTTCATAAATAGGAGGGTTTCCTACTTAAACTTGATCTTTCTAAAGATTATGATAGGTTGTATTGGGGGTTTTTGGATAGGGTGCTTGAAGCTTTTGGTTTGAATTCTACAGTGAGAAAGGTAATTTCTCAATTGATCTCCTCCCCTACCTTTTTGGTTATTGTTAATGGAACCCCTTCAGATTTTTTAAAATCTTCTAGAGGTCTCCATCAAGGGGATCCTTTATCTCCTATCTTTTCATCATCCTTGCTAAAGGTTTGGGAAGACTTATTAATTCCAAAAGAATTAGGGGGGATTTAGTGGGACTGAAACCTTCTTCATGTCCTCTAGTCTTTACCCATCAACAATTTGTGGATGATACAATTTTGGGAGGTGAGGCCTCGATTAGAAAAGTGCAAAGTGTCAAAGGGATTCTCAATACCTATTCCAAGGCCTCTAGTCAACTCATGATAAGAGTTTAGTTTTTCCTTCAATACTCCTCCTAATAGACAGAAGAAAATTGCTTGCATCCTGGGCTATACTATTGGGATTCTTCCCTCCATTTACTTAGGCCTTCCTTTAGGAACCAAACTACCTAAATGGTTTTGGGACAATCTCATTGATAGGTTTAATAGAAAACTGGAGGGTTGGAAATGTGTTACTCTTAGCCAGGCTGGTAAAGTATTATTGATCCAATCTACCCTCCAAAACCTTCCAACTTATGCTCTTAGCCTCTTTACTATCCCTCCAAAGGTCGCTAAGCATTTGGAGGCCATTCAGAGGCAATTCATGTGGTTTGGAACCAATAAGAACAAAAAATACCCTTTGGTGGCTTGGGAGAATATATGTAGACTCAAGAATAAAGGGGGCCTATGGATTAGAAAGTTGAAATAGGTTAACATTGCTTTCCAAGAATTTTTTTTTGGAGAATCTTCAATTCTAAAGGGAAATGGAGAGGTATTAGGGAGCTAAATTATATGGCAAACATTAGTCTTAAACAAGAAGCCGATCCTAGGGGTTCTATTATTTGGAATGGCATACCGAGGACTAAGAGCTTTGCCTTTGACAAAGCTAAATGGAAACTTGGCAATGGAGAAGATATCAAATTTTGGCATGATGACTGGCTCAATGTTGGCCCCATATGGGAAATTGAACCTTTTAATAGATGGGCAAATGTTTGCATTGATAGATTTGGGAGTAGGGTGAGTGACTACAGGAACCAAAATGATTGGATTGACTTGGTTGAGATATCCTTGGATCTCAAGGCACTCATGAAACTGATTAGACATATCCCTTATCTCCCAAGAAAGAAACCATTATCTGGGGAGAGACTGTTAATGGCATTTACACTGTAGCCTTTGGCTATGAGAATCTACAAAATTTTGGTCCTTCCCTTGTGTGGGCCAAAGCCTGGTTCTCGGGGCTCATTCCAAAAATAAAAATCTTCTTCTAAATTATGCTCCAAAATCACATCCTAATGGTGGATAACCTCACAAAGAGGGGAACTATGATGCCTAATAGATGCATTCTTTGTAAAAATCAATGTGAGAGTGTTGATTACCTTTTCATCCATTGCCCTTTCATTAAAATTATATGGTTTCTTTTCCTGTCTTTTTTTAACATATCTCGATGTTTTCCTTCCAACATCCTAAATGTGTTTGAGTAGTGGAACCATGGTAGATTTGGAAGTGATGATAGGATTTTGTGGAACTGGACCTTACCCCATGTTTGCTAGGGGGTTTGGAAAGAGTGTAACAATAGAATTTTTAGGGACAAGAAAACTCAGGCCGAGGTTGTTTTCCACAAATGCTTTAATTCTCTAATGGAGAATTATTATAATATCAAAGGTCCTATCCCCTCTATTGGCACTAATGAAAATAATAAAAGCAAGAGGGAAGGATGTATTTGGTTGATGCTGCCTAAGGGATGGTGTAAAGCTAACTTTGATGGGGTGGCCAAAGGCAACCTGGGAAATGCTGGAGTGGGAGGTATTATTAGAAACAACTTCAACAAAGGTATTACTACAATGGTTTCTCCCCTTGGAACTCAAACCAACCACTATGCAGAGGCTATAGTGGCTCATTATATCATTATGCTGGCTAAAGATATGGGTGTGAGAAAACTTTGGTTGGAAGGTGATTTGAAAAAAATTATAGATTGCCTTAAGGAGAAGAATAAACTTATTTGGACAATAGAGAACATTATAGAAGAATGCATTCTTCTCAAATATTTTGAAGAAATATATGTGGCACATGAGTACCGAGTGCTCAACCAAGTGGCTGAAAACTTGGCTAATGGGGCCATCAAGTACAATGGGATGGCCAAGTGGATGGAAGATAACAATCTCCCATCAGAAATTAAAGATATGATTGAATGGAAAAGGATTCCAGGAAGATTGGACATAATAAAAAATAATTATGATAGATAATATGGCTTGGAGGAGGGTTAGAAATTTGATGTATAAATTTATTATGATAGTTAGTGCTTTATGGGGAATGTGAAAAAATGTGATGTAGAAGTATGATATCACTCATACTTCTCACAAAAATCATCTTTATCCTCTTAGTTCAATGATAGACTTCAGATTTATGGATAATAAGATTGATAACAGGCTCAAGAAAATGAGAAGAGACTCTTTTACTTTGAGGGGTTTTGATACTAGGTTTCATGCTAGCATCAAGGGTAAAATGGTTGGGGAAAGGCATAGGAGGGAACTGGAGAATGAAGCCTAGAAATGGCGTAGGAGGTTGAAGGTCTGGGAAATTTTCAAAAAGGGGGATCTCATGACCTTTATAGAATGGCTAGATGGTTGGAAGCCCTTAGTCACCAAGGCTATGGTGAAAATTTGGAATGAGGGTATTGTGAAAATTGACGGAGTTAAGTTTACTATGACTAAGGATGTTATTTCTGTAGTAACTAGTATTCCCATCATGGGGAAGAAATTTTATAGAGACTAAAAAATTTTGAGCCAAGCGGTGGTGGAATTTACTAAGGACCAAGAGGAGAAGAAATCTCTTGCAAAGAGAGGTACCCATTATCTCCCAAGTTCCATAAAGTGGCTATGGAAATATGAGGCCAAAATTTCTATCCCCTTTTATCTTTACTCTTCAATGAATGAGAATATAAATGAATATTAGGAGAAGCACACAAGGAATCCAACACTCCATGAGGGGCTTTTACTTTTAATTTATGAATACTTCAAAGCTAGGACAATGGGAAAATAAATTAAACCTAAAAAGGATGGGAAGAAGGATAGAGAGGACTTGGAAGAGTTGGAAGATAACTATTTGCCATTAGACACAAAAGATAGCCGAGATATGCACACTCAATCAGATAAAGATGATACTCCATAGAGAGGCTCTGGGAAACACAACATCAAATAAGAAAATAAAAGAGATACTACTCCTCAACCCAAGCATGACATTGATTCCTCTTTTCATAGGGAGTATAATGAAGGGGCTAAAGGAATGGACATGGGGGAAGAGAGTGCTAAAGGCATAGAGGAGAATAGAGAAGAGAAGGGTTTGGATAGGAAAAAGGGAAAGAAAACCATCACTATAAAAATGTTGGAAAGCGAAGAGGATTCTAATAATACTATCAAGGGTCAAAAAAGAAAACATCCAGAAGCCAAGGAGAAAAAAGGGATTTAGGGAGATGTGTCAAAAGGAAGCGAGAGGGATGATCAAAACCAAGGCTTTGAGGATTTTGGTACTAGCCGATACAAGTGCTCAATTACTGGTAGAGACAGAAAGGTGGTATGGAGAAATCATTGGAATATTCAAATATGGAAAGAGTACTTATGAGAGGGGGGGGGGGTGAATCATAAGTATCCCACTTTAGTCAATAAAACTTCTAACTTAAAGTAAATTGCATGCATGTAAATACATCAAATAAACATGTAACAAAACTCATGCATCAATAACTCATAACACTGGAATTTGGTAACCCAGAAACCCTCCAGGAATAAGAAGGTAAAACTGGGGTGGGGATGATACCCACAAAATTTACTGCAGCAATATTGTTCAACCACTTCTAATGGTTTTCCCTGTTAAAGGCCTGCCCTGTTAAAGGCTTTACATTGTGTTAATAGTGACCTGGTTAGAGGATTTACAAACACTTAACATGAAGTGTCACCCTGTTAAAGGATTTTAATCACCTAATCAAAAGGATCTTACAAAATAGCTATAAAGCTAATCTATCTCCATAGGATTTTCATTCTAATACAATTGCTAGAGAGTATTAGATACAATAAACCTGATAGATTACAATCCTTGATTGCTGAACGCAGGCTCCTTTTTCGCCTTCTCCTGATCTTGATCCTTTGTGATCTGATAACCCTTGCTTCTGAAAATAGATTTTCTTATGCACCCTTGTATGTCCTTCCATATATTTACAATGAAATTTCATCTTCCTTATAAAGACTTCAAAGACTTAGGGTTTGATTTGGATCTATGATCCATATTGAATCTCAATTTCCCACTCAATACTTGTTTTTTACTGATTGGTTGCATGCCATTATTATTTTTCTTATTGGCTTCATGTGAATTGCTCGAAAAAATAAAAGATTTGATTTTATCATTAAATCCCTCGAAGTTTACCTTCTGTCAGCTGCATAAGCTATTTGCATCATAGTTTGTGCAATTTCAAACTTTTATGCTGATCTACTGAGTTACTCAGCTCTTGAAGTATTTCTGATACTCGACACATGCTGTTTCCTAGATAGCTTGGCACCTGAACAAAAATGTATCACTCGACACATGTTGTACTTGGCACTTGTTAGCACTCGACACCTGTTATCACTCGGCACTTTTTATCACTCGGCACTTGTTATCACTCGGCACTTGTTATCACTCGGCACTTGTTATAGCTTGGCACTTTATCTTACTCGGCACTTACTCTTGATCTTGGTTAAGTGTATTGACACTTAGTTGTCAAATTTATTCTTTAAGCTAACAATCTCCCCCTTTGACATGAGTGGCAAAAACACTTAATTAAGATCCATGTGACTCAGTAATTTATCCTACATTCAAAATTTGCTATCTCAAAATTTGCTCCCAAAATTTTCTATCTCAAAGTTTGCTTCCAAAATTTGCTATCTCCCCCTTTTATCATACTTATCATCTATCTCCCCCTTTTATCATACTTATCATTTCATTCCTGTACTTAACTCTTATTCCTGTACTTAACTCTTATTACTTATTCTCCCCCTTTTTGACACTTATGTCAAGGGTCTTACAATGAAATGCCATACTTAGCCAAAAATGTGCTATTTACTTCAAGGAGTACCTTCAGAACTGCATCCCAATTTGCTAATGCGACATCCAATGTCTTATGCTGGATGGCAATCTCTGCTGCTAGGTGTACAAGTCCATCATATGAAGAAAGATTGGGGTCTTTCCTGAGGACTGTCTCTGCATTTGGTAATGCAACTAGTGTTTGTATTACAGTCTCCTCCTTCTTCTTTTTCTCATATTTTTCTTCAGCTTGAATATCCCTTTTATGATTGCTAGGTGGGGTTGAACTTGTAGGTTTTTCACTGTTTCTTTTATTTCCCCAGCTGCTATCCTCGACACTTGGAGTGTATAAGTGACTATACTTGGTGGAGGTGGTGGTGGAAGAAATAGAATACCAGTAGTTTGTATGGTCGAGGATGGCACTAGTGCTTTTACCTCGACTTCTGGATTCTATAATTCATCAACACTGACCAATACAGGATTTGAACTTAATTTTGCTACTAGTGACGATTGGTCAAGGATTTCCAAATCCTCTACAGTTAATGGCTTGATGTTTAGATTTGAAGTATCTGTAACATCTTTTGTTTTTATGATAAATTCAGGTGTGATGGTGGCATGAGGAGGACTAGGAGGAGATACTTGTATGTCTTGCATACTTTGATCTTGTGGCTCAGCTGTATCTTTCTCTTCCTCTTTCTCCTCATTATGTACCTCTTCTTCCTTTTCTTCTTTACTCTTCTCCACTAGTTTCTTCTCTTTTTCTTTGGTTTTTGACACCTTCTTTTCCTTTGTCTTGGCACTTGCCTCTGCCTTATATTCTTCATTATATACATCTTCAATTTTCTTGTAAACTATTTTCCACAATCTTGTGGATTTAGTAACTACCTCTTCAATTTTATTCTGCAATATGCTGAATGCTCTATACTTGGGAGTGAATCTGTTATTATGCCTTTTTACTGCATTTATTATTTGATCTTTAGTCAAATTAGGCAACAATCTGGCTAATGTTGACTCCCTTATTTCTTTTTCCATTTGTAAAAAAAAATGCCATTTATCCTCTACAATTTTATACAATTCTCTTGGCATAGATTCATCTAATTCTAGAGGTGTGTGCTTATACTTAGCCATCATAGCATACACAGATTCCTCTAATTTATTTTTCTCTTCTTTGGTGAGCTTAGAAAAAATCAGGTTCTTTAAACCTTTTAAATCATTATTCCTAATTTTTGAACATAATTTATCAACAGCAGTCTGGGGTTTGTGTCTTACCACTTGAAATTGACTATTGTCTTCTGACTATATTTTCTCCTCATCTGTTTCAGGCTGGAGAATAAATTTCCTTTTCTTTGACTCAGCAGTAGTCTTCTTTGAGTCTTTCTTCTTTCCTTTTGCCTCCTCTTGGGCTTTTTGTGCTGCAGCCCTTGTGGTAGGTCTCTTTGGTGCATGTAACGCCCTGCCAAGGGATCCAAAAGAATTAACCTAAAGTTTCACTAAGTTTGCTAAACATTTTTTTTTTTAAAAGTAAGAATGTATAACATACACCTCAAACATATAGTAGCAGAAGCAATAACATGTAATCATCAACAAACATACATCACAAGTTACACCTTAAGGATCCCAAGACGTTGAGTCACATTTAAATTTAATTAATTCTAAATCTAACAACTACCACATACATAGGAAAGAATAATCAGAAAGTCCAATGTCCATAATATACATTTTCTCTGAATGCCTCTTGGCAAATTAATTCGGAATGCTCAATCATCCACTGTACATGTCACAGGGTATGAAAGGCTTAAAAGAATATACATATGTAAAGATAAAGATACATCATTCTCAAATCCATGATACAAAGTATAGTAAAATAAATGAAACTAATAACATACCTGATACATCCATACATCCATAATGATAAAACATCTATCATAACATCTAACCATCCATCATAATAATCCAAGAACATAGTGAAGGTAAATGCCAACCAAGAAAGCTCCAGCCACGATGACCACAGATGGATCTCAATGGTAAGAGTAAAAAGCACTACCACCCGACCGCGTGGAACCTAAATGGTCCACTCCCACCGCGCTGAGGAGATAGTCTCAAGTCCCAAACAAGGTATCTAACACAAAACACAAGTACTCTCTAAGTCTGGGAAATCCTAAAAGTATGCTAACGCAAAGGTTCCAACATAGATAGACATCTAGACCCAGAGGCACCACAAAGACACATAGGAAACCTGCTATGCAAGCGGGAAAGTGTCATCACAAAAGTCATGTAGAAGTTACCCGAGCAATCCCTTAGGAATCCTGGGTCCCTAGTGATTCCTGCGGCCACTAGTATCCTCTCGTACTGACGAGGCATACTGCGGAATGCAAGGTCGTAACCAAGCGTTCTCTCTACCCCATCCTAGCTTGTACTAGCACTCATGGCATGGGAGAGAACACACAATTATCTTATTAGGTTCATTTAAGTCAGTATTTAGGTGAGATGTTTTCACTTGTTAAAACAACTTACAATGGGTTACTCCAGGCAGCCTCTTAGGGCCCCGATCCCCATTGCAAGCCACTTCCCGACACTACACATAGATAACCTACCCTAGGCTCATGAAATCACGAATCAAAGAATCATAATAAAATCACCTCAGTCCTATACAAGCAACTAAAAAACATCATAAAAGATAAGCCACAAAAATTACATCAGTTCCTCATGAGCAACAGGTAAGCATCAAATAATAATCATATGATCACAACAGTTCTCTATCAGCAACTGAAGGCATCAATGATAAATCACAATACTGATCAAAGATTCCAAAATGGTCAAGTCAACACATGACATCATTAAGAACATAACAAACACTTCAGTCCTCTCAAGCGACCGAAAGCAATCCAAGTGTAACTGATCGAGACTCAAAAATGGTTATCAAATATAACTGATCGATGACTCAAAAATGGTTATCCAATATAACTGATCGATGACTCAAAAATGGTTAAGTCAGGTATCTCATAAACATACACCTCAGCTTCACACAAGAAGACTAAAAGCAATAACAACTAGTAAATGCAATCATGTCATAGAGCACTCCATCACATTACCATGGTCGGGTTAAGAAAGATCGAGACCAAATCATCATAACATCATATTCACATAATCCCCGAGCCTCTGGTAACAACCTAAACTGGTCAACGCTAGGACAATCTCCAAAAACCCCAAAAGCATAGACAGTATAACAAAACAATACAGCTCATATTTTGGGTTTGATTTAAAAAAAATACACATTAGGGTTAAAAGTAAAGTTTCAATTTCATATACATTCCAAGTGATAAGTTTTCGTAATTAACTCTTATAATTAACCCATCTCTATAATAACTTCCATTAAATCTATAATTTAATTCTACAATTTTATCAAATAATATCTATTATTAATTATTTTAATTAAACTACTTTTAATTGAAATAATCAATAATTAATGATCTAACATCTTCATTAATTTATTAATATTTAACCAAAAATTAATAAATTAACATTTACAAAAACTACATTAAAATGAATTATTATTTAAATTAATAAATAAAACTTATCAATATAATATTTAATCTAATATTAAAATTTATTAATAATATTAAACTTGTTAATAATTATAATTATTTAAAAATATTAATTTAAAATTAATATATATTAAAATCACTATTACCAATCTTTATAATTTTTTTAAAAAAATAATAATTAAAAAAAAACTTTAATGTCAACCTGCGTTTATAGCCCGCGCGACTTTCAACGCTGCAGCGGCAGAGTACGCTGCTGCCGCAGACAACAGTACTGCTGCTGCGAGCAGCAGTGTACCTGCTGCCGCAGCCCCTTATAAAGGGTGCCGACAGCGGTACGGGGGGGGGGTGCGTGGGGTTTCCCACCCCTCCCCACTCCTATAAAAAAATATATATATAATTTTTTTTTTAAAAAAAAAAATTTAGGCTTTACAATATATATATATATATATATATATATATATATATATATATATATATATATATATATATATATTTGCTTAAACGATTTTGTTTTTATATATAAAAATTTTTGCTTAAAGATTAATATTAAATAAATTAAATAAAATTATATAATTATATATATATATAATTATAATAATAATAATAATAATTATTATTATTATTATTTTTTTAAACATTAACAATTGCAATCTAATAGAGAAAATAATTCCAACCCTACGAATTTTCTTTTTAATCTCAAAACTCTCCCCAATTCAATTCTCTCTTTTCTCTATTTTAATACAATTCTAAATCCCGATTTAATTTTGTTGAAGGATGTTCCTAAACAGTTTTTCAATCTAGATTACAAATGAAATCGAATAGCAAAAGATCCAGAACGAAGAAATGATACATTCAAGAAGACAAGATTCTTACAATCACGAAGTAGACAGAACATATTAAATTTCTTAAATCATTTAGGGGTCAAAATACCAGACCCTACCTGAACCTGATGCTAATACGCAATCCCCAAAATCTGTAAGAGAACTCGCTCCTCTTCAATAACTTTCTTCTGAAAATCTTTCCTAGAATTCTCCTTCTGAAATTTGCTTCCAAAAACTCTCTCCAAAATTCCTGTCTCCAAAATTCACGGTCCAAATTCGTGTCCCCCAAAAATGAACCCCCAAAGTTGTGATAAGGAGTCTTCTCCTCAAATCGGGGCACTAATTGTGCGTTCACCCGAGAAGACTCTTTGCTCAACTGAGTTAACTCCAAAATTATCTTTTATTAATCTTTGCTTTATCTTTTTAATGCATATTAAATGAATCATTAAATAACTTTATTTAATATTCCACTTGACTTCTATTTTTAATCTTTATTACTTTTAATCCCATGCGCACTTTATGAGATTAAAATAATATTATAATTTCCTCTTATTTTATCTTTTTAATTAATTTCTTTATTTTCAACACATGCTCGCATCATGCAATCTTACAACTTTTAATAATTAATATATTTTCACTTTTTAATTTATTTTAGAACTTAATTGATAAAATATTTAATTAACTTAAATAACAATAATATTTAGCATTTATTTAAAAATGAACTCTAAATATATTGTTATTAAATTAAATAAATATTATAATGTTCTAAATTATCCTTAAACTTTTATCTCCAAATTTAATTCTTTTTATTTAATTAATTTCTCAATTAATTAAATATAATCAAATATTAAAATATCATAATAATCTTCTATTAAATTAAATCATTAATTAATTGTTTTAATTAATTTCTTTTATATTTAAACTCATGCTTAGATCATGCGATCTAGAAACCTTTAATAATTTAATATCTTTCCCACTTTTAATTTATTTAAGAAACTTTAATTGATAAAATATTTATTAATTCAATTAATAATAATATTTAGCATTTATTTAAAAATGAACTCTAAATATATATTATTATTAAATTAAATAAATATTATCACATTCTAAAATTATACTTAAAATTTTTATTTCCAAATTTAATTCTTTTTATTTAATTAATTTCTCAATTAATTAAATATAATTAAATATTAAAATATCATAATAATTTTCTATTAAATTAAATCATTAATTAATCCTTTTAATTAAACTTAATTAATAGAAAATACATCAAGGACTCATAAAGCAACATACGAAAACCCATCATAGAAAAATACATACTAAATCAAACAAAAGGGTTATAATCACGAAATAACATCATTTGATGCATTCGGAGGGTACTTAACTCAGATACTTGCCCTAATTATCAATTAGGACAATTGGCTAAAGGGTTTAGGAATTGGACTTAAGAGTTTATCTCCCCTCTCTTACCATTGAGATAATGCGATAGGGTACGCTCATCCTGGCAATTCAGGGAAGTCGATACCCGGTACCTGCAACCTGCATAAAATCCACGCATGTACAGACACAATATTTTAAGCTAAACAGACAATGGCAGGAAGTGGTGCATCGTGTAGATCCCGACTAGCAGGTGACTACGACTCCCTTCCTTAACCACATCAGAAATACCATACATAAAGAAAACAAACACGCACACCATACACATGCAGTATGGGGTAAGTATCCATAAGAAAGCACATGTGAGAATAAACCATCTAACTAATCATCATCGATAACTGAAAACATTGAATAATCATCATGCATGCATGAAATATAGAGTACCAAGTCATCTCATCATATAATAAATTGAGTGTAAAACAACATCTGATAATCTGAAAGTAATGCTACTAAACATCAAGTATAAAACTGGCCTAAAAGAGTTTGGCAATTAAAACAAAATGTGAACTAGGGGTAGGCACTACAGTGCAGGAGCAACTACTTTCTTTCCCTTGGATTGAGGAGCATAAGGAGTTGTGGTCTTTCTCTTAGCTGGTGCTTCCTTGGCTTCTTTTACCTCAACACTTTCCTCTTTATCTTCTCCTAACCCTTGAGTTTGACCTTGAAGTTTATCTCCTTCTTATTCAATGTCTTCTCCCTCTTCTTCTGTTGTTCCTTCTTCTTCCACGCCAAATTTTCTCTTGATTTGTCTCACCATTTTCTCTTTCTTCTTTACTGCTGAAGCAGTCTTCAAATTTGTTATAACCTTTGATTTGACAACATCATAAGTTCCAATTTTTTTTGCATTTTTATCAGCTTCTTCTGCAAGTAGATCTGTTATTGCTGTAGAGGCTTGATCAACATCAAGTTCATAACCTAGTGGCCTAAGCCATCTTACTCTAGGTATAATTGCTTGTATGTAGGTATAGTCTATATCTACAAGAAAACAAATGTCTTTTTCATATTTCTCAGTCAATGAGACTGGAATTATCATTCTTTGTTTCATGGAATTTTTGAAGTCCTCAAAATAACCAGTCATTTGGGCATCAAAATTTTCACCCATCTGTTCAATGTAACCATTAATTTGTTCAACAATTGTTTTATTTGGATTCCATCTTACCTTACCCATAGAAGGAAATTCTTTCATCAGATAGAAAAACATGCACATCAAAACTGATCCAAATTTTCATTGAGCTCCCTTGCTCTTCCTTATAGCTCCTAGATTTTCATTAATCTGTTGAAACATGAGCTCTGCCAAATCATAAGTGTGATCCCTTTTGATTATCTTGTATGCAACATCAACTGCTATACAAGGTACACTGTTTAACCTACTTGATTGATAGAATTTATGTGAAATGATTCTCACAACAAAATCTAGTAGGGGATCTGTGACTGTGTCGATAGTCATTCCTCTATTGTTCCATTTGGCACCTGTATTTTTCTCTATTACTTCTCTTTTGTCACTTCGCAGGGTCTTTGGTCGATCTAGGGTTGGAATACTAGTAACCCTATGAACAGTTTTCTTGGTGAATTTTACTGGCCCTGACTCTAACCAAAAAGCTCCATCATGTATTCGGCTCAGAACTATCCGTACCCATTCAGTTTTAAAAACAGTCGAAAATGCTAGCGTTTTGGTCAATCCTTTTCTTTCAATTATTGAAAACTCATTTTTCAGTACTTTGTTTTCACATAGTTTATCATATGCATTATAGATTTCTAAGTCTCCTATGGCACCAATTTTGCAATTATAACATCTGCAAACATCTTGGACCATAACAACTTTATCCGAAATAACTGATAATGCACCTGTAGGATCATTCTTGTATGCTACTTCTGGAATGGGCTTAAATTCAGGTTTTTTAACTTCGTTGCTGACCAACTGAACTTCATGACTCTCTATACCCTTAGTGGTTCCTAACCAAGATGCCATTGTTTTCCAAACTAGGGTTTATAATTTAAACAAGTTTATAAGTCCTACGTAGCTCGACACTTAAGTAAAATACCTTAAATCGATGAAACTTATCTTGAATCGCTGTTGAAATCTTCACAAATGGCTTCTAAGCTGATCTTGATCTTCTCCACTCTTTTTGGCTTTGCTTCTCGTTTGAATGGTGGGAAAATGATCAAAAATTGGATTTATGTACCCTTCAAAATAGAGTAATAAATGCTTAGTACGCTACCAACTGTCTACTCAACACTTGAAAAGTTTTGTCATGACTTGGCTCCCATTGTGTTTTACTTTACTTGGCTCCTATTGATATTTCATAGCTTGACATCAATTATCAACTCGGTCGTTGTTAGCAACTCGGCTCCTGAAGGCAACTTTGACATATCTTCAAGAAGTTCTCAATTTTGACTTAGCATCTTTGCTTATGTTAATTTCATTTTGCAGTTCTTATATGTCTTGGGACTAACTTATGATGTAACTTGGTTTATCAATCCCTCACACTTGTTCTTTGCTTAATTTGATGAAGTGTGATCACTTGACCTATTAGGTGAAGTGATCTTTGTACTTGATGTGCTAGAATCATCTTTCTTCCTCCATGTCTTATTCATTTCACCTCTGATATGTCCAACATCTATCTTTTCCTTTCCATTGCTAAACTTAGAACTTGATGCCTTTGACCTTGTTGGGCAATTTTTGCTGACATGACCAGTTTTTAAGCAACTGAAACATGTAGTTTGACTCAACCATATTTTTTAGTTCCCTCTAAAATGTGTTCTTATGTAGTTCTGTGGGATATGTCCATATTCTTGACAATAGTGACAGCTGTACCTGGTGTTGTAATCCCAAAATTCATGGTTTGATGTCTTTGCTGGTTGATTTACTGTCCACATAGACTTTGATCTACATTCAAAAGCTCTATGTCCATACTTTTTACAATTATAACAGTGTCCATCAAATCTTGATGTCTTGATAGTTTGGGTTTTGCATTCATATGCTTGATGACCTTGCTTCTTGCATTTATGAAAATGATTTATGCTTTTAGGTTTGTCATGCTAATGGGCATTCTTGCTTCTATAGACATTAGATGTATGTCCTTTCTTTCCACAGAAATGACATGTAGGTTTAACATATTTACCTTTTTCACTTCTTTGATGATTCTCCTACTTTAGTGTTGTTATATCCAAGCCCTGTTGTATCATGGGTTGATCTTGGAGATTTCAGTATTTGCTCAAAATATTTGATGGCTTCACTTGATTTGTTGAGATTTTTTGCCACCTCTCTTTCTCTGTTCAATTCATTCTGCATTTTTTCCTTCTGCATCTTCAAAGTAGAGATCTCAATATCTTTCATATTGAGTTCATGATGAAGATTCATCATTTGAGTAAGTGTATCCACCTGCATGTTTGAGATCCTTGTCAATTCAGTACATTTTTCCTCAAGTCTGTTTGCAAGATTCCTTTTGTCATTTTCCATCATGACCTTATCATCAGCTGCTCTTTTCTTTTGTTCAGTAATTTCACATATCATTATAGCCTGTGATTCATCTTCCATCTTGAGAGTTCTTATCTCATCTGCTTGAATTTTATTTGTCTCCATCAGTTCTACTATTGCTGTATCAAACTCTTTAGTGTCTCCATTGGAAAATATGTTGGTGGTATCAATGTCCTTGTAGTGTATATCATTTTCAGCTATGGCTAGATCCTTCCTCTTTTTTAATGAGTTTCTCAATTTGTTTCTGAATTCCTCCAAGCTATGCAGAGCAAGTTGCACATCTATCACCTGATTTTCAATGATCTTTCCAAGTTTGAAGGCTTCCATCTTTAGATCTTTTCCTCCAAGCTGTTAGGCTTTTCTTTGTGAGAACTTGGATATCTCTGATACCAATTGTTGAAATATTCAAATATGGAAACAATACTTATGAGAGGGGGGGGGGGGGGGGGGGGGGTGAATCATAAGTATCCCACTTTAGTCAATAAAACTTCTAACTTAAAGTAAATTGCATGCATGTAAATACATCAAATAAACATGTAACAAAACTCATGCATCAATAACTCATAACACTGAAATTTGGTAACCCAGAAACCCTCTAGGAATAAGAAGGTAAAACTGGGGTGGGGATGATACCCACAAAATTTACTGTAGCAATATCGTTCAACCACTTCTGATGGTTTGCCCTGTTAAAGGCTTGCCCTGTTAAAGGCTTTACATTGTGTTAATAGTGACCTGGTTAGAGGATTTACAAACACTTAACATGAAGTGTCACCCTGTTAAAGGATTTTAATCACCTAATCAAAAGGATCTTACAAAATAGCTGTAAAGCTAACCTATCTCCATAGGATTTTCATTCTAATACAATTGCTAGAGAGTATTAGATACAATAAACTTGATAGATTACAATCCTTGATTGCTGAATGTAGGCTCCTTTTCTGCCTTCTCCTGATCTTGATCCTTTGTGATCTGATAACCCTTGCTTCTGAAAATAGATTTTCTTATGCACCCTTGTATGTCCTTCCATATATTTACAATGAAATTTTGTCTTCCTTATAAAGACTTCAAAGACTTAGGGTTTGATTTGGATCTACGATCCATATTGAATCTCAATTTCTCGTTCAATACTTTTTTTTATTGATTGGTTGCATGCCATTATTATTTTTCTTATTGGCTGCATGTGAATTGCTCGAAAAAATAAAAGATTCAATTTTATCATTAAATCCCTCGAAGTTTATCTTCTGTCGGCTGCAAAAGTTGTTTGCATCATAGTTTGTGCAATTTCAAACTTTTATGCTAATCTACTGAGTTACTCGGCTCCTGAAGTATTTCTGATACTCAACACATGCTGTTTCCTAGATAGCTCGGCACCTGAACAAAACTGTATCACTCAGCACATGTTGTACTTGGCACTTATTAGCACTCGACACATGTTATCACTCGGCACTTGTTATCACTCGGCACTTGTTATAGCTCGACACTTTATCTTACTCAACACTTACTCTTGATCTTGGTTAAGTGTATTGACACTCAGTTGTCAAATTTATTCTTTAAGCTAAAAAAAATTTTGACACTACCTCGGCCAAGATGGGGTTAAACAAAGAACTAATTAGAACTCAAGTAAAAGAGGATGATGAAGGCAAATACTAATGGAGTAATTAATCGATCCAACCCTAATTATTTTTAGTGACACTACTAAGGAGCACCCAGATATGGATGTCATCAACAATGCCAAGAACAATGTTGTTGATAGTTTTCATACTAAAAAATGGATCTTCCATGAACTCCAACACCTAAAGTACAAGGTATGCTACCTTGAAAGAGAAAACTACAGCCTGAAGAACAAAATCATTGAGGAAGAAAAGAACAAGGATAACAGGGTGCAAGAAGTCATAAAAAGGGTTGAAATTATGGAAAGCTCCATGAGGATCATTGTAGAACAAAGCTACAATATCCTTAAGGAAACCAATGAAAACATCAAGATCCTTAACAACAATACAGAGGGTTATAGACCCAGTAAGGATGAGGATCCAACCTCCCATAACACCAAGGAAAAGACCCTTGAGGATTGCTCTAGGAAGCACACAAGATCCAACATGAGGAAGAAGGATAGTCTGAAGCTTGATAGAGAGAATTAAAAAATGAAGGAGGTAGTAGACAGACTTTCAAAGCTTGAAATTAATGCAACAAAAATGTTAAGAGATATTTCCTAAGCGCCCTAGCTTTTTTGGGGTGGCTTGGCTTTTTGTCCTTTCTCCCTAGCTTTTCGTTGGTTCCTATCTTTTTGTAGGGAGATGTTTCTTTGGTATGATTTTGGTTATTGTTGCTACTTTAAGTGATCTTTTATGATTTTTCTTTTTATTGTATGGCTTTCAGGGCCCTATTAAATCCTATTTTCCTTAATAAAAACATTGCATAATTGTGTTCTTTCTTTTCTTTTAGTTGTTGAGTGGTTAGAGGGACTATTGTTATATTCACATATACATTATCTATAAAATCTAGTGCAACATTGCTAGTACCAGCTATATGTAGCCTCATCAATCTTTTCCATGTAGGAAAATTCTCTTTGTTCAACTTTGGTACCTCCTTTTTGTACATCATGATTTTTAGCTTTGAGTACCTCCAAACTTCTCTCTGTAAGCACCAATGCTCTAATACCAATTGTTGGAATATTTAGAATTAATGGGAGGGGGGATCACTTATCTAAGGTCTAGATGTACAAATTAAAAAAAAATCACTTAAACAACTTTAGATCTTATCATTCCATAGCTCGATCTCTACAGTCAACTTTTAGTAACATCAACTAGTTGTTCACTATCCTAAATATAATAGACTTGTAGAATGTAAACATTAATTAGTAAAAACACCATCAATATAATCCACATAAGTTTAACACTAGGATTTAACATGAAAACCCAATTTGGGAAAAACCACCAGCAACATGTCACTAATTTTCACTCTTCTAAATTGTACTCTATTAGGAGACAACCCTATAAAAGGTTACAAAACACACTATTAAATTGTTAGGAGTGGCCTTGTTAGAGGACTTTAGAGCCTTCCATTAGAATGTCACCTTGCTAAAGGATTTACATATGACTTTTAGGTCAACCTTGATTAAAGAATTTCAAATATTGTTTATAGTGGTTAGAAAGTAACACCAAGTTTCGATTAGTTAAGTACAACTCAATTTGGATGTATAGATCTCAATTCTTCTCATAAGTACTCATTCGCTGTCTGGCCTTTTTTGTCATATCAGTCTTATATTTTCTTGGCAACCCTTCAAGTAATCACTCTTCACTTCTTCTCAAATCTTCTCAACCTTCTACTTAGATTTGCCAATTAATAACATCAACAATTGCTCCAACTCTCTGGAACTCTTTCACATGTGCACACACTATACATATACATTGTTGATTAGGTCCTTGTACCTCCTTAAATAGGTAATTCTAATATTTTATAGCTTAATCATCACCGTAGTGTTAAAAACAATTAATCAATTGTATATTGTCTTTGATGTTACACAAAATGTCATAGCTTTGCTAGTTAGTGTATGTCGATCTTACTCAAGCGATGAAGATAGTTTCCTGTGTCTACCAAGCATTCTAGTGTTTTCTAAGTTTAGAAGACAGAATCTACCAAGTTCACTTGAGCTCCAAAGAGAAGTTCATAGAAGTTTAGTGTTAATTGAGCTCACTCGATTCACAAAGGAAAGTTGGTTGGAACCAGTGTTAACCAAACTCATTCAATTACTAAAGGAAGTTTACAAAGTTGCATTCAGGAAAATCATTTTAGTGTTATTGTCCACAGAGATGGATTAGCTAACAAAGGATTTTTTTGTTTTGGCATATTGAGTTTAATAGATTTGTTTGTTGGTTCTAGGTTCTAGCCAACTAAAGAGATGAAGAATTATTTTTTTAAGTTTTATTTAAGCCAACTTGAAAATGCTTATGATATAAGTATAAGGCCAAGTTGAGGATTGAAGATGTGCGAGAATGTGTGGAAGATAAGAAGATGCTTAGAGGAATCAAATTGGAAGGATAAGTAGAATATCCTTGTTGGGCTACAAAGATTAATCCGATCAAGAAGGATCAAGTATTCAAGCCATAATTAAGATTAGAAATCAGCAATATAGATGCATAAACAATCATGTCATTTCATTATCACTCTCTAACCATTGTAGTAGTGAACTAAATCTCTTAACAGAGTTAGCCTAATATTTCTTTGTAAATCCTCTAACAAAGTGGCATTTCTAGATTGAAGTGTCTAAAGACCTCTAACAAAGCCACTCCTACTAAGTGATTAAATCCTCTAATAGGATCACAACTAATAGTGTGTTTTGTAACCTTTAATAGGGATGAATCTTAACAAGACTCACTTCAGAAGAGTGAAAAATAGTAACTAGTTGCAATTGGTGGTTTTTCCCAAATTGGGTTTCCACGTTAATCTCAGTGTCACTCGTGTTCATGCTATTTATTTTATGTGCATTCAACTAAGTTAGTTAAGGTTAATCATAGTTAATATCTTAAGATATACATGTTCAGTATTTACAAAGTAACAGTTGATATTATAGTGCTTGGCAAGTTACACCATATTGTTAACTGAGTGACAACAGTTTCAACAATGTTTATGTTTTGTATTGACATATAAGGGATCTGGAATTTATTTTTGTGGTAAATGCTTCACACTTCCCCTCTCAATTACTCCTCTTATATTTCCAACAATTGGTATTAGAGCTTTTGGTGCTTGTAGAGAAGGTTTCAATGACCTAAGCTAAAGATCAAGATGTCTTACAAAAGAAAGATTCCCAAGTTGAACAAGGATAACTTTGAGACATGGCAAGAACTTATGAAGCTACATTTGGTAACCCATCAGTGATTTAAGTTTGAGATATTTGAATTCTCAGTATAAAGCTCCTGCTGGAACATTGACTGTAGAGGAGATTGCTGAAAAAAAGAATCATAATATTAAGATGATTGACTTAACTATGCTAAATTTGATGAAGTCAAAGGGTGTGCTATTGATCATGAGATGTGGAAAAATCTAAAAGATATCTATGGAGGTGATGATAATGTGAGAAGAACCAAGGTAGAAAGCTTAAGAGGTTAGTTCAATTAGATGAGGATGAAAGAAGATGAAAACATTACAAAATATGTTGGCAAAATCAAAGCTAGTGTAAGTGCAATCAAAGCCTCTAGAGGGAAAATTGATGATGTCACAATGGTAAAAAAGGTACTTAGAACCCTTCTTCCTATCTATGCAATTAGAGTGTCAACTATTCAAGAGATGAGATGCGATCCCAATAATAAGATAAATTTGGATGTTGTAGTGGGAAGGTTGGAAACACTTGAGCTAGACAACTATGATAATTATGTTCCTAGTTCTAGCAATCTTGAGTCTACATTTGAAGCTAAATTATCACCCAAGAAGAAAGTTGCAAAATCTAAAGGAAAAAAATCTAAAAGTGAAGAGGAAGATAGTTCTGATAATGATCTTGAAGCCATTGAAGCCTTTCTTGCAAGATGATATCCCAAAGGCAAAGGAAAGTACAAAGGTAAAATTCCTCTAATCTTTTTTTCTTGTGAAGAATTTGGTCACATTGCTGCAAGGTGTCCAAATAGAGAAGACAAAGAAGAAAAGAAGAATAAAAGGTATAAAGGCAAGAAGGATTTTAAGAATTACAAGAACTACAAGGATAAAGGTAATAAGTCCTGTTTCATGGCTAAAGATTCTAATAGCGGTGATGATGATGTAATGATTTATATTGCTGTAAAAGATGAATTAAATGACGAAGATGATAAAATGGCACTTATTTCTCATGTTAGTAAAATGATACATGGATTATTGATAGTGGTTGCTCTCATCATATGATTGGTGATAAAATAAAGTTTGAACTTATGGAACACTATGATGGTGGAAGTGTAAGATTTGGAAATAATGAACCATGTTGCATAAAAGGAAAAATTTGTATTTCTCTAACCAATGAACTCAGATGTGATAATGCTTATTGGGTTGAAGGATTGAAATATGATATACTTAGTGTGGTAGAATTGAATAACATTGGATTCAAGGTAGAATTCATGAATTGGAAGGCCAAGCTGCTAGATGGAAAAGGAAATCTAGTTGGGTGCAGTAATCAAACAAAAGGTAACTTATTCTACATAGATCTAAGTGAAAGTTCATGTTTCATTGCTCAAGTAGAAGAAAGATAATTATGATATAAAAGGTTGTGTCAGGCGAAATTTGATTAACCTAATCAAGATAAGAAAAAACAAAATGAGTGAGAGGTATTCCTAGTTCGAGGAAACTTGATATGGGCCAATACAAGAATTGTCAAATTGGTAAGATGAGCAAGATAAGTTTCAAGAGAAAGAACTATCATTCTGAAGAATTCTTGGAGCTGGTTCATACATAACTTTGTGAACCTATTGGCATAGAGAGATATAGTGGAGATAAGTATTTTATTTTATTTGTTGATGATTATTCTAGGATTATGATGGTAATGTATCGAAAAGACAAGTGTAAAGATTTTCAAAAGTTCAAGTGCTATCTGGCTAGAGTAGAGAAGCAAACATGAAAGAAGCTAAAATGTTTGAGATTAAATAGAGGAGGTGAATTCATTTCTAATGAGTTCAATAAATTATGCACTAAAAGAGAAATCAAAGCACAAGTATCAACCCTTGGTACACCTCAATATAATGGTATAGCAGAAAGAAGGAATAGATTAATCATGGATTGTGCAAGAACCCTGATGATATAAAATAATGTTGCAATCAAATACTTGAAAGAAGCAATCAGTACAGTAGTTCATATCTTAAACAATGTACAACTTAAGAAAGACTCATATCAGACTCCTTATGAACTATGATATGGCTATAAACCTAATGTTAGTTACTTGAAAGTATTTGGTAGCAAATGTTATATCTTGAAGGAGACTAGGAAAGGTAAATTTGATGTCAAAAGTGATGAAGGCATATCATAGGATACTCCAATAGAAGTAAAGTATACAATTTTTTGAATCTAACTACTCATAAGATCATAGAAAGTGCACATGTGAAGATTGATGAGTTTGCAAAAAAGAGTGAAGAAGAGAGCAACAAAGAACCTGAAGACTACAAAATTTTTATTTAATTTGAACTTCATACATTGCCTAATCCAATTGGAAGTCAACACACTTCACCTCTCGAGTCCCCAAAATCTCTAGAGGCACCCAAGTTGAGGCCAGTACAACTTGAGTCACAGTTTGAAGGACCCAAGTCACAGTCAAAAGCTAGTGCAACCTAAGTTTGAGTCTAAAGGACATAAGTCACAAATAGTGGGACTTGAGTATGATGCAAAAGGTCTTGGTGAGGTAAGTGGAACAAGATCTAAATCCAAAATACCTATACTTGCAAGATATGTTAGAAGGCACCATGCACCTAAGCAAATCATTGGAGACAAATTAGATGGTACAATGACAATAAAAAAATTTAAAGGTACATGTTTTCTTACTAAATTTGAACCTAGAATAGTTAAAGATGATTAAGATAATGAAAGTTGGATTGAAGCAATGAATGAAGAGATAAAACATATAGAAAGGAATAAGACCTAGACTCTTGTTCCTAGAACCAAGGATAATAATGTAATTGGCACTAAGTGGGTGTTCAAGAATAAGCTAAATGAAGATGGAGAAGTTTTAAGAAACAAATCAAGGTTAGTATGCAAAGGTTACTCTCAAGAGGAAGGTATTGATTATGGTGAAACTTTTTCTCCTATTGCAAGATTAGAAGGTGTTAGGACTTTACTTGATTATGTTGTACATAAAGGATTAAAAGTGTATTAGATAGATGTGAAATCTGCATTCCTCAATAGAATTCTAGTAGAAGTTTACATAGAGAAACCTAAAGGTTTTGTAGATCCTAGCAAAAAGGATATGGTTTGTAAACTACACAAAGCATTATATGGTCTCAAACAAGCTCCCAAAGCTTGGTATGAAAGACTTCAGAATTATTTGAGGAAGATTGGTTTTCAAAGGATAAATGATAATGACAACCATAACATCAAAGAAGGACCAGATAAGAAGATTGTGTTGGCAAAAATCTTTGTGAATGATACATTGTTTACTGGAAATGATGATGTTGGAAAATCTTTTTTAGAGGAAATGAGTAAGGAATTTGAGATGCCAATGTTTGGAGAAATCAAATTCTTTTTTGGCTTGTAGATTCAATAGAAGAAAGATGATATCAACATTATTCAATCTAAGTATATCCAGGAGATACTAAAGAAATTTGGAATGGAGGATTCATGACCAGTTGGAAAACCTATGTCTACTAGACATAAGATTTCCAAAAATGATGATTCCAAGGAGGTAGATCAGACCACATACAAATCTATGATTGGAAAACTGTAGTATGTAGTACATAATAGACTTGATATTGCTCTTGTAATTGGTATTGTGGCAAGATTTTTAGCTAATCCTAAAAAAAATCATATGATGGCAATAAAAAGAATCATGAGGTATATAAAGGGTACTGAAGATTACGGGTTATGGTACAAGAAAGGAGGCAACTTAGATTTGAAATCCTTCATTGATGCAAATTGGGTAGGAAGTGTTGATGATAGAAAGAGCACCAGTGGTGGAGCATTCTTTCTTGGTAAGAGACTAGTATCTTGGACAAGTAAGAAACACAATTACATCTCTTAGTCTACAGTGAAGGAAAAGTATGTTGAAGCAGCAGTCAATTGTTCCAATATTGTTTGGTTCAAACAACTATTGGCAAGTATGAAGGTAGAAATCATGGATCCAGTGGTTGTCTTCTGTGATAACACCAATGCAATTAATATATCAAAGAATCCTGTGATGCATACCAAGACCAAACACATTGCAATAAAAATATCATTTTTTGAGAGCATTAGTGCTTAGTTGTGAGGCTTATCATATGTCTAACTCCTAGACATTCTAGAAGCATTCTAGAGGCCTTTATATGCAGACACTCCTAGTGTACTTGAAATTAATCGATACATCAATTGAATATCATATTATTATTCTAATCATATTGTATTGGTCTATTTTGTGCTAGTTATTGAGCTTCTTGGTCTTGGGTGATTTTTTCTTTTGGCGAATTCTTACATGGTATGAGAGCTATACCCAATTCTTACATGGTATCAAAGCCATAGAGGCATCATTTCATAGCCATTGGAGACCATTCTTGCTTCACCTCTCTAAGGACACCTTGACTCAAATCCAGACAATCATAGTCATTGGGAGCATCTAGAGCCAAAGTGGACCTCACCATTGTGTTTGGAGCATCCATTCGGTGAAAATTGACTATAAATTTGCTTATATTGGGCAATAGTCAAAATTGAGGCAATTGTTTTTTGCAAACGACACCCAAACACGCAATTTATAGAATTGGTATGGTCATTTCAGATCTTTGAATTTAATTTTTAGATATGCATATTTTATTATTTTAGTCTCTACAATTTCTCTACATTATTATTTGGATCTACATATTTTTCAAATTTTTTTGGCCATCAGGCCAGTAGGAGAGATTTTTTGTAGGTGAAGATTGGAGCTTGCTGGTGCAAATCAAATATTGGCATCATATTCAGAAGGTAAAAAAATCCCAAAATTGACTTTTATTTTATCAAAATCAGACATTTTGGAGGCGTGATGATGACGATTCATGAAAAATAATTACAGAGGTGATTTTCAAACAACGATATCTCCCTCATACAGAATCTTTTTTTTTGAGCAATTTTTTTTGTTTTGGGGTAGAATTTCATGATCTACATATTGGTGCAGGATGTTTGAGATCTCTGTTCCTGAATTTTTTTGCAAATCGCAAATCTCAATTTTTGCAACTTCAAATGCTTAATACGGGCTGATCTAGACTCCAAATCAAATTCCATTTTTTTTGAAAGTGAATAATTTTTCATCTACTTTCCAAATCTACAATTTGATTATAGGATTTTGTAGAGAAAAATACCACTTTCAAAAATAGGTCCTTTCTTTGCGTTGTATTGCTTCAAAATTGTTCTATTTGTAAGCTACATTGTAAAGTTCTAGATTTGAACTTCAAGAGAAAGTTGTAACCAGAAAAATTAGAAGTCCATTAAGGCTTAAATTAGCAAGTGGCCTATTGTAACCACACTACATATAAAGTGCCAAATCATACATTGTGGGGGGGGGGAGGGGCGGGGTGGTTGATTGGTTATTTCTACATTTTGGGGGGTGCATACATACATTGATCTCATGGAGTTTTGTCTCACATGTTAGTTTGGTGTTAGACCGAGGTTGACAGAGAGGAACTATTAGTAATGGAGTGCCTTGATAATTAATCATCTAAGAAGAGAGCATAAGGAACTATTTCCTTATCTATGTTCCAACGAACTGCACTCTTTCATTGATCTGCCACCTATTAAAATAATTCTAGATGTCATTTATTCCAGTGTCAATCATTATTGCTTTGAATTCATTGGCAAGTTCAATGATCCTTATGACATTTGGATTGGTCTTTGGAAAGCATATGAAGATCCAACCATTCCTCCATTTCCAAAAGACATTTTATCTTCAGTCACCCTAGTTATAGTACCTTCAACTCCAAATGATATCACACATCCTGATGCTCCCATTGCTTCTTCTAATCCAGTTCTAGTCACAGATACTCATGATTTAATACAACAGCCATAGATACTCCTGATTTAGTACAACAAGATATACCATGTCTTCCTACTTTAGCTTCATGGGATGACTTCCTTCCAGACATTGCAGGGCTATTTGTGGAGTCTCACATTGAAGATTTGGGAGACATCATCGATGACATCAATCTTTTCTTTGTTGAGGAGACTTCTTCACTTGTTGCGAGGGCACACTTTGAACCTCAACCACTTGATTTTTCTAACATGATTGTAGACATTTCTTTATAGCAGATGGAGAAGGACTCTTTCACTTATGAGGAGTCATATCAGTCTTTGGAGATTGTCTTCCAGTTTCCTTGGACATCATATTTTTTGAGGATTCTTCCTATCAATTGGGGAGCATTCTCTACTACACCTATGGCACCATTTCTTCCTACAAGGAGGAACATCATTCAACTTTCATGATGCAACTTCTTCATTCATCAAGGAGTTTCTATCATTGGTGTGCATACATCATTGAAGGGAGGTAACATTTCTTCTCTTCCTACATCTTCCTGTCAAGATGCTTCATCATCTTTTGAGATTGATTCAACTTCATACATGGACATGTTACCTTGTTTTCCACCTTATTTTAGGCATACACTAGATTGGTTCATGGCATCTACATTCATCAAGAACTTGTCAAGAAATGAGCAGACATTAAAGGCAACATCCACAACATACTATATTTGCATCCCTCTTCCATCTTCCTATCCATAGTGGGAAGCATGTTTGCACCTGTACTTGGTATTTCTTCTTCCTAAAGGGAGAAATGTTGTTTGTAAGCATTAGATTCTCTTTTTTCTTCAAGCACTCATCATCAGGAGATCCTTCACTAAGGGGGGGATTTCATGGAGTGATTCTCTATTGTATATGCATCATGCATGTCATAATTGTGGGGGGGGGGGGGGTGGTCGGTCTTGATTACTCTATCCATACATGCATCTTTTTTTATTGTAATTATTTCTCTCTTCTTCTTTTTTTGGGGGGCGGGGGGGGGGGGGGGCGGGGTTCCCATGAGGTTTTCCCTCTTTCTTAATTTGCAGAGAGATTTCATTGTATTTGTACTTGGGTACCTAACATGGCCTAGAAGCCAGGACCCATTATGCATTTCATCATAGCTTTCCTGAGCTTAAATGCATTTCCCTAAGTTTCACTTAAGGGGGGGCGGGGGCGGCGGGGGTGTTAGTGTAAATAATTATTATTTATGCTTTACTTAAGTTTACTTAGGATAAATGCATTATTTTATTTATTAGGTTAGACACTAAGGAGTTTGCATACTCATATGAGTTGTCTTGTTGACAACACAAGAGTAAGCAACTCTAATTTAGCACATGGTGTCTAGAACACTAGAGTTTGCATAATTAACTGAGTTATCATGTGGAAAACATAGTTGTTCACACTCTTAATTAAGCACATGGTGTCTACAACATAACTTTACATGACACACCTTTGTAGGCTTATCCTCTCATCATCACACTAACTCTTGTGCGTAATAGAGGATAATCCACTCTTGTTGGACATGTGCTTAGTTGTGAGGCTTATCATATTGCTAACTCTTAGACATTCTAGAAGCATTCTAGAGGCCTTTATATACATGCACTCCTAGTGTACTTGAAATCAATAAATACATCAATTGAATATCATATTGTTATTTTGATCATACTCTATTGGTCTATTTTGTGCTAGTTATTGAGCTTCTTGGTCTTGGGTGATTTTTCCCTAAGACATATTCTTACAAGATCTAATAAAAAATTGTCTGACCAATAGGTTTGACATCAATGACAACATAACAATTGTTCCAATTGAAGTTTCCAATCGTATATCACTCTTTTTCCTAGAACATCTCTATTGTCTACCTTTTGAGATGTTGTGATCTTTTTGCTGCTCAAAGTCACCAAGTGATATACTATTGTATCACCTTTGGCTCTTTCTTCTTTGCTTACTCCTATCTACATTGCACTACTTATGGTTAGATATAACTCTACATGTCTATTTTCTTGGATGGCCTTCACCTATTATTTTGTTCACCTCCTTACTAGAGTGGTGTTGTGTTCTTTTTCTTTCTTCTCTTTTTAACCACCATACATTAGAACAATGTTAGGTTTCTTTTTATCTAAGGGTATCAAAACCCTAGACCATTGTCTCACTCAAAGTTAGTGAATTCAAAATTTGAATTCAAACTATTGAGTGGTTACATGTAACCTATGACACCTATGATGTAGGGTCTAGAATTTTGGTGAAGTCCATCACTCCGGGTCTTGTCTTAATCTAGTTGCCCTTTTATGTTCTTTATCATTCTTGTTAGAGTAAAAGGAAAATTTGAATTCTACTATACCTGAATTTCCACATCATATTGATGAGTCCTCATGATGAGTGTGTTGGCTTCTCCCTTGTCTTATTCTTCTATGTAGACTGATGAAGATTTCTATCAATGGATGAGGTGAAGTATCTCTTCAACCAGTTACCAATCAATATTGAAAACACACTTGTGCCAACTATACTTCATTATGCTGATGTGATAAGTTGAGTAAAAAATAAAATGATTCATATCCTTTCTCATGGTAGTAGCATCAACTTATGGGGTATTTCTACCACTTTCTAACTCTGATACATCCTCATCCTTCTTAGCATAATTGTTCCTTACCACCTTCTATTTATGTTTGGAATTCCTCCCCTTCCTCTTCTCCCTCTCCTTGGACTTAGAGTCTAATTACATTTCCTCCAAATTAAACTACCTATCTGTCATTTGCTTCCTCCTAGGGTTGGAAGCAGTTCTATGAGAACATCAATGCCCACCTCCCAACTCTATATTAGAATCACCCAAAACAATAAAAGGGTCCAACTTGGGATTCTTATTAGAGATCATAATGGTATGGGTTTTCTTTTGTTTCCTTCCATTGGTATATGGGGAGTCATGAGATACCTAGAGATAGGGTTATTTTCCAAAGACACGTTAGTAGGGTTAGTGTTAGATACAAGGGGCCTACAAAAGGACAATGCTATAGGGGTCAAAGAGTACAATGCAATTTTTAAAGGCAAATTTTTAAACCCTAGTGCAAGATAATATAGTTCTTCCCCAATTGTTTGCACTCCCTAACCTCCATAACCAAGGCTCCAAGATCATGAACTAGGAAAAATGGAGTGGAAAACTCATCACGATACCTAAAGTGATTTAACATAGGAAAATGATAGTAGTAATTGACCCCAAGTCACCGCTCTAGGGTGAGGTACTTCATAATAAAAAAGAAAGCATTGTGCCATGTTCCTAAGATTTTCTCTCTGTCAAACCACCACATAGTCTTCATCCAAAGCTTCCTTGGATTTGAAGAGCCTATTGAGACTAGTCTCATTAGGCACTTTGGTAACGTTCTTTCACTTCCTAGCCTCCATAGAAATCCCGTGGCCTAGATAATGGTATCTTCATTAATTTTTATGGTAATCCGATAGATATTAACTTTCCTATCATTCCAAGTGTTCACCAACTACATGAAGAAAGATTCATCATAACCATCCATGGCTTCCATGAAAAGCAAAATCCTACCTTCAAAATTAACCATCTAGGAACATAGATCCTTTTGACACTTGTCATCGATTTTATTGGGCTCAATCTTGAACATTTCCTAGTTTGACACAATCTCTTTCAACACCTATTGCATAAATATTGGTAAAAAATTCTTGTAACTATGGAGGTTACAACAATACTTATGACCACACAAATTCTTGAAATGATGGATACAAATGGAGATAATATTAGGGATACCACCATAATTATTTCCCAAAATGGGGTTGAAGTTATTCACATGATTGTGGTACAAAGCCATGTGTGAAGAGTGTTTCATTTTAATAGAATCCTTAATAGAGTTATCTTGGAATTCATGCTTTATAGGGATTGTAAGAACTTTATTACCATAATTAATATTATAAGTATGAGGGTATCATATGAAAACCCTACAAATATTTTTTGCATCTTACAAATAGTAATAAAAGATCATCCCCATAATCAAGAAATGCTGACAAGAGTCAAGCCATTCAAAATTCAAAATATCAAAGCATCCCCACCAAAAAAAATAGCAACCCCATAGGACCAACAAGAGATACTAACATTATATTAGGGAAAGTCTCTTCCAACTAGACACCAGAACATTCTCCCTCAACATATATATATTTTAAAATGCAACCACCTCCACTGGGTTCTCCATGTATCTAAAAAATTGGTTGTTCCTTTCTTTCCAAAAATTCTAGCAAATATGTTTTGCGGGGGGGGGGGCGGGGGGATCATTTTCCACAATAATTGGAAAGGTAGATGGAAAGAGGGGAAGCACCATTTAAACACAAACCAAACATCCAAGAAAGATTAAAATTATTATGTATAATGACCCAAACCTTGAAGAAAAAGGGATAGGAGATAAAGAGGTGGTTAATATCCTCAAAATTCTTTCATAAAACACATTTATTGGGGAGATGAAACCCTCTTCTACAATTTTCAAACATCGGTATTTTATTATGCACATTAGACCATTAGAAAATAATAATCTTAGGAATCAGTTGTGGCATACAAACACCTTTCCAAAAAAGGGGTGTCACATCCAAGATAATGAAGAGGAGGTTGGAGGGCCACACATTAAATTCTATAGATTGGATTTTATCCCAAAAAAATCTATCCCAAGTGGGGAATGTAGGAATTCTAACACCATTGATCAAATTCTAGAGCTCCTTAACTAGTTCACTTTCTAAAGTGTCAACAACAAATTCACAACAAAGAGTTTCCATTGGCGAAGGTTGAAAGTATAACACCTAACCAATGGACCAAAATGATCCTTAATTATGTTCATAATGTGAAAAAACTTATTTGAGATTAGAGGCTTACCACCCATCCAATTTCCCTCCTAGAATCTAATCTTATCACCTCTATTAACCAATCACCTAAGAACTTGTTGTAGGGAGGTTATATTTCTGACCACATTGTTCCTAGTCTTACAACCATATGAAAGTCATTATTGAACATGATATAGGTGAAGGAGGAATGATAAAAATGTTTACCTTTCATAATTTGGTGCCACGCCCAACTTTCACAGTAAGTCACCAACCAATTTTAGTGAGAAGGGCTTTATTAAGATCAGACACCTTTCTAATTTCCATTCTTCCCAAATCTTTAGGTTTATAGAATGTGTCCCAATCAACCAAACTCATCCTAGCTTTCTCCTCCATCCTAATCTACAAGAATTTCCTTTGGATCCTTTGTTGGTTCTTCAACATAGATTTACATATTTTAAATAAGGAGAGGAAGTAGACTGAGATACCTTGAAGGGAGGTTGTGAGGAGTTAAAACTTGCTAAAATTACATAGAACTTTCCTCTCCATCCAGAAATATTTTTTTGCATTCTTTCTAGGATTGAATTACAAAATATCTAAGTGGCCTCTTCAATAATTAGGGGAAACCCCAAATAGGTATCTGACAAAGCAACAACTTGACAACCCAGAATTCAAGTAACATAACCATGCAAGTGGATCTTAGTATTAAAGAAATCCTTTCTTTTTTCAAAGTTGATCTATTGTCCAAAAATAAGAGCATACTCATCCAAGAGCATCCTCCATTTCCTAGCTTCAATAACAAAGGAAATTCCAAATAGGAACGTGTCATCCACAAACTACTACAAGACTTCAGGGGGAAGAGAGGTGGCAACTTTAATACCCTTAATTGTTCCCTCATAGGCTTTAGAAATAAAATTTATTCCCAGGACTTTTTCCACCATAATAAAGTAATAGAGAGAGAGATGGGGTTACCTTATCTCAAACCATGACTAGAGGTGAAGGATCCCCAAGGAAGCCCATTGACAATGATAAAGAGTGCATAGTTTCGATCATGACCTTAACCAAGTGGATAGCATTGATATTAAACCCAATTTTAGCCAAAAAAAAAACAAAAATTCCCAATTAACTCTGGCATAACCTTTGGATATGTCCAATTTGAGGGCCATCTCAGGAGTCCCACTTTTCTCCATAGAGTATGTTAAGATATGATAACATTGGTCAGATACAAGGGAAAATTAACAGATACAAGGTCAGATACAAGGTCAACTACATGCATATGTGTATGAATTTATGTATGTCATTTCACCATATGAACTGATATACATGCATACACACATATATAAACCTTAAACTTATATTGCCATTAATCTCAATGAGATCATCCTTTCATTTAACTAATATTACCCATATCAAACTAAGCATGAAAATATAAGTGTCATTAATCTCAACGAGATCATCCTTGCATTTAACTAAAATTATCCATATCAAACTAAGCATGCAAATCTACTTGCTCATATTATAACTATCTCTTGGATTGAGAAATATATCCTTACTCAAATATGATAATGTATTGGATCAAGTAAATGATAATTACTTAATACTGACCAAAGATCATATTGAATAATTTTTTATTAAACTAAACATGCCCGATTAAGGATCAAGACTTTTAGAGAAGTTCTTAAATATATATACCATTGTGTATTTTCATCTATGAATAGACATGTCCACCTAAATCATGACTTTTGATATGAGTATATATACGAACCAATTCTAAGAGATTGAATCATCAAAATTTATAAATGATAATATCTCTTTAGATTGAGAGTGCAATAGAGATCAAATTGCATTCAAACTTAACATTCAAATTTTAGAATTGAATTAATTCATATCCATTCCACTTTGATTATCACTTGCAAGCAAAATGCATAAATTAGTATCTATCAAATTTGCAGATAAGCCATAACCATAATAGTCTAATCATAAGTTTAATTACATTTACATGGTATTAGAGCCTTATTAAATGAAGATCCAAATTAAATTTGAGATATTAGAATTTTATAATTTACTACAACCAACATTCACAATCCACATATAGCTATAATCCTCCAACAAACATACATATAAATCGAAGAGCCAAGGAAGAGTATTAGAAAGATGGAATAATGGGAGAAAGCAATTTAATAAGGAAAAATTTAGTTACATCAATGATTAGGAGGACTGGTCTTGAATTGGGAAGGTATTTGTAAGGAAATAAAATCTCTTTCCTTATGCTAAGGTGGGTAATTTATTTGAATTTCCAGAGCATACTAAGAAGAAAGGATGAAGGCACGATAAGAGAATGAGAACCAATGAAGGTAGTAGATAAATAGGTAAGACGAAATTAAGGAGTTTTTAAAGTATTATATCATAAAGTAATATAACTATATGTTTCACTAGATAAATAGATAGCCACAAGCATCTAACACCATCACCCTACTATTTTCATTATGAACCATCATTGTTAGCCAGAACAATAATATGGATTTGTTGACAAAGGAAGAATCCTTAACAAGGATTTTGTAATAATGGTTGGGCACCAGAAGTTTATTGAATGTAAATAAAAAAATTACTCCAATGATTAGAGACAATTTGATCAATAGTTACTATGGAGGTTAAGGAGGAATGAAGCATTGGATACCAATAAGGAAACTTGCACAATAATCATTCAATGAAGACTCCATACATAGAATCACTAATATCATTGTTTGCATAGGGAAGCACACCCTATATTAGGAAGTTGATAGATGGAGGCTTTTTTATTCAAATACAAATGAGATGAAGAATATTATTTTGTCCATCATCTACAACCTAATTCTAGGTATGAAGAGTAGAGTGGAAATATGAATATATATAAAGCTTGAATATTCATTGGGAGTGAGGCCTACCAAAGTTCCTAGAAATAATATAGTAGTTCCCTTGTTTGCATCAAGCAACAATTGGGAGTAAACATTGGTAAAGTATTCATGTGGGAAAAAACTATGTAGGATTAGAGGATGGTGATATCAATAACAACATTGTTCAATACTAGTCAATGCAATCTAGAGTTTTGACATGAACTTCTATGGTGCTGGATGTTTATGTATGTTGACTAATTACAGGGCAAGAAGTATAAAGAGATAATTCTTTACTATGCTTAAATATTTTTCTTCTATCCTTCATGATGTTATTTTTATTATTTAGTGAATCATGTATGATTCAAGAATTGATGTCTCTCTTGAACTCTTATTAATAAATCTCTATGAAAAGATTTTAGGATGGTACCAAGATGTATTTGAGATTCCTTTTACCAATTCATAAAGGAGTTCATGCAGATTATACAAATGGAGATCATGCAAATTGTTGCTTTGATACATTTAGATGTATCTCCCACCCTCTGTGGGAAATGCAAGGTAGAAGAACATCCTATGCATGTATGCAAGTCGATATCAAGGGAAGAATTCATGTGATATCCAAAATCACCCTCTGAGAGTGTCATGGTGATAACATGAATATTTGAATATCTTAAAACCTCCCTAACTAAGAGGAAATATTGAAATTCGCTATATTATTATTTTAGCATATTAAATTCTAATGTTATGCTATCCATGCTAAGAGGCAGACATCATTAAGAGGGAGTCTGGCACATCCATCATAAGTAAACTTGGAAGTTAGGAGGCTATTTCATCTTCATGGAGCTTTAAGAAAGGAGACACATTAGCATGAATGTACTTAATATATTCTCCATGTCAGAGTCTATAAATAGGGCATACTTATGTGCTAGAGGGAACATTTAGAGGATGTGTTGCAGTTGACATTTGAGGATCTTGGTCATATTGATCCTGGAGTAGACCATGTCAAGATGACTTATCTTATGATTACCAAATAAAGGACTCATAGAATGAAGTTACATGTACGTGGGTTGGAAGGTCGTTTATATCTGGGTAGTGATATTCCTAAACAAATGGATAGTAGTTGGACCAAGAAGCATTCAAGAGAAAAGTATGATAGAGCCTCTGTAAAATTCGTGCTAGTTCAAGATGAAGACATAGCTTTCTTCCATGAGGCTGAGATGGTTACACACATCTTCTTTAAAAGTGGTCATAGCTCTTCAAAGAGGAAGAATCAACATTCAGAGGGAGTATGAAAAACCATCACAAGAAATATTGGACGAGCAAGTTAGAAGGTTGATATATGATTTAGAAGGAGTTTGATATTTAATTAGAAGTAACCTTGAAGAAGATGTCAAAAGGTTAGTGTTTACTTCACAAATTATTCTTTGTGAAGGAGGAATTCAAGGTGAAATCCCTCATAATGCATTATTCTCTATGAGAGAGAAGTTTGCGGTGAAAGATCTTAATTCCACCCTCTGGGAGTAGCCATGACGACACCACATGAGAGAATTCGTGGTGACCTCATGTAAAAGTTTTGATGTCACATATGTGACTCTATAACTTATGGGCCTGTCATGTGTACATTATTGAAAGGGACAATCTTTGGGCACTTATATCTAACATTTCACAAGGTGATGAATTTAAAACGATTAGTTTACTATCATTATGAATATCATGTTGATTTGACATTCATGGAAATGTCTTGATAGTTAACATCTCTTAGACTTATTGCTAGATATCATGCTGACTTGATATCAGTTTTGTATCAATATGTTCTTAATGAGATAATCATGGTGGATATTATGTGGCATATGATAAGTTATGGTAGACCTCATGTGACATGATGTTAGTGCCAATACCATAACTAGGATATATGAATGCCATGTGACTTGATGATCTATATACTCCTTGAAATCATGTGTTAGGTGATATCTAAACTAGATTATACTTAGTTATCTTCCCTAGTTAAAAGGGAGAGATACGATAGCATTGGTTAGATTCAAGGATAAACCAACATGACAACTATGTACATATGTGTGTGTGTGTGTGTGTGTGTGTGTGTGTGTGTGTCTATACTAGTTCACCATGTGAACTAATATGTATGTACACACACACACACACACACACACACATATAGACCTTAAAATTATCTTGCCATTAATCTCAACAAGATCATCCTTGCATTTAACTAAAATCATATCAAACTAAGCATGAAAATCTAAGTGCTCATATTATAACTATCTCTAGGATTGAGAAATATATCCTTTCTCAAATAGTGATCATGTATTGGATCAAGTAATTGATCATTACTTAATGCTTGTCAAAGATCATATTGAATAATTGATTATTAAATTAAACATAGTTGATTAAGGATCAAGACTTTTAGAGACGTTCGTAAATATATATACCATTGTGTCTTTTCATATATGAATAGACATGTCTGTCTAAATCATGTCTTTTGATATGAGTATATATATGAACTAATTCCAAGAGATTAAATCATCAAAATTCATAAATGATTATATCTCTTCATATCGAGACTGTTATATAGTGATTGAGCATTCAAACTTTACATTCAGTTTTCTTAATTGATTTAATTCATATCCATTCCACTTTGATTATCACCTATAATAAAAACACACAAATTAGTATCCATCAAGTCTATAAATAATACATAACCATAATAATCCAATCATAAGCTTAATTACATTTACAAAGTAAATGGTATCATGGGTGGAAATAACAACATTAAGGATTTGTTTGTTATTGACAAAGCCTTTTTAGGAGGGGCTAATGAATTTATCAAGAAGAGGCTTGATGCGATGGATTAAGACTTTAGAAAAAACTTTGTAAACAATGTTGCACAAGCTTATTGACCTTAAATCTACTAAAGATTTGGGCTCCCAAACTTTTGAAACAAGCACAATTCAAGTGTTATTGAGACTCTTAAGGAACTTCCCAATTTTGAAGAAATATCTAGTAGCCTTAGTTAGGTATACATTAATCAAGTCATAGAAATACTAGAAGAATGAATGGGGAAGCCATTCAACCCTAGAGACTTATAAGCCTTCATAGGAAACACAACCTTCTTGATCGTCTCTTCCATAACCAAGCAAAAAAGTGCATCATAATCTTCATTACACAAAATAGTGGGAAGGGAATTGACCAACTTGTCTCGAAGCTCCATAACAACTACTATGTTAGAATTAGTGAGGGTCTCTTTAAATAATTGGGCAGCCCAATCCTCAATTGGCTCTGGGTTAGTCATTGTTACCATCCAAGAGGGAGGCAATAATGTTCCTATTTTTATGTTTAGAAGTAGACCAATGGAAAAAGGAAGTGTTTCTATCCCCTTCTGAGACCCATTAAATTCTTGATCTTTTTTTCTAGTAGACTTCCTGCCTAGCCATATTCTCATTCCATTTCATCCACCATGATTCTTGCCTCCATGATTATCAATAGAAGAGACACTGTTGGTCATACTTTCCTATAGGTGTTTTAGCTTGTCCTCAATGACCTGCTTTTGATTGAAAATATTCCCAAACAAAGTCTTGCTCCATCTTAAGACCTCCCTTCTGGCATTCTCCAATCTCTTGGACAGTTTGAACATAGCTATTTTCTCCACCTTTATCCCCACCAACCCAACATGCAATTCTTGAAGTCATGGTGGGAGTGCAACATTATCATGTAGTGAAATGATCGAGGCATGTTCTAGGTTCTATCCCTATAGTCTAAGAGGATAGGGGAATGGTCAGAAGTAGTATGACAGAGGGTTTAAAAGGTAGAGGAGGAATAAATATCCCAACCAACATAGAAAATGAGCCTATCAAGCTTAACCTAAATAAGATTATGACCCTTTATGTTGTTAGACCAGGTGAAAGGAGACCCCATAAGATCCATACCAGGAGGTCATTATATCTAAGGAAATTATCAAGATAACGCATGGTGTCATTAAAATCTATAGTACCCCCCAACATCTATAACAAAAAAAGTGGGGTGTTCAAGACACCCATATAGAGAAACTTGGCATTCATATTAGCAATCATGAAGTTCAAAATCTCCTCCCAAACCAAGAGTCTCCCAACTCTACTAAAGCGGAACTAGGATAGATGATTGCTTTTAAAAAACATAGTCAAGTAGTTATGTGAAAAGGCGATGTCATTGCCAAATGACTTACTAGGATTCCACAACATAACAATATCAACCCAAGCCCCAATTGGCTCACTGTAGTGAAAATTGGCCCCTAATCACTATCTATTCATGGTGTTCACAATTTTTTTAAAGTCAAATTTTACTTCTTGGATTAACAAGATATCAATCTTCCAACTTTGAATCAACTTCCTAACAACAAATTGTTGTTGGGGGCTATTCAAACCCCTTATGTGAAAAGATAGGGACTTCATTTTTTACTCTTTTGGGAGTTTTCTAGAGTCAATTTCCTTCCACTGATAATTTCCCTTGCAATGGCTTTCATTCTAGTATTTGTTCCTAAAAGTCTACCACCTTTAACCTCATTACTCACATCCACCTTATTGTTATAGGTTTTCCTTTTTGGCACCTCCCAAATCACCCATGTCCTCCAACGGGGAGGAAGGTGTAGATGGACATCCCTAATAAAACCACATGTGGATGTCCCTATAGGCAACACAATGACTACTAAGAAGGAAGGTGTAGGGGAAGTTGGATGGTTGAGTCTCCCCATAATTGTTTGACAACAACCTTCAAGGTAGGAGAGCTAACCAAACCTAGATAGAATGTGGTAATGTGCAAAACATCCTTAATGACCACATCCAATACCTATGGGAAAGGGTGACTAGGGATGCCTCCTTCCAAAGCCCCCTCAGTAGGAGCAGACAAGACCAAAGCATTTGGGGTGCTTAAAAGATCATTGATGCCTTCAAGGAAGCGGTATCCCACTGTAATAGTCATATGGCCCATCCCCAACTCCTTCAAGGGAGACCTCGCCATAGCAAAATTAGTTGAAGTGGGGCCTTTGAAGTAGACCCAACCTTAAAAAAAACACTTACAATATTTCTTGGGGATTAATTTTTTTTCCTTCTCTTTAGGAAAGGGGACCTTACAGTCTGAGACAATATGGCCAAATTTTGAGCAACACTAGCAATAGAGTGAAGCATCCTCATACAAAATAGCTTGGGCCTTCTTTCCCCATTTAGAAATTAGGGAGATTAAGTTAGGCATAAGTTTATTGACAACCACATTAACATAAATTTTGACATAAACCAATTTAGATTTGGAATGTGTTACCTCATCAGTTGTGATAAAATGCCCAATCGAATTCCCAATCCACTTAAACACCCTCTCATCCCAAAACTCTAGGGGTAGACTTGGCAATCCTACCCAGACAAGGGCAAGATGATATAAGTCGACAATAGGGTCAAAACCAGGTTTCCATTTAGAAATGGCCAAACTATGATTCCCATTGCTCCATGAACCTGAAAGCACAAAATTAAAATCCACCTCCATCAAGAACTTAAACAAAAATAAACCACCAAGCAATGCTAAGACAGTGACATTACCTTTCAGTTTCCAACAAGGAGTGCACCATCTCTAAACCATATCGATCATTGGTCATAAGGTAAGGAACCTGACGATAGGGCAAAGATGGAATGAGGAAGAAATATTCTCTACAACAAAGTTAGCAAGGAAGACTTCAAGACCATCTAACGATTGGGTCACCTTAGGATGTTGAGTCAATTGAGGCCCTAAAAAGAGGCCCATCACTGCATTCTTCCAAACCCCACCCGAACCATGAGGCAAAGATGACACACACACATTCTATCTGACATTCCTTGGGGAGTAAGAAGCCAAGAAAGCCCAGATCATCACCAAGAACACCTGCAACAAACAAGATGTTTGGAAAGAGGGAATGTCAATGCCCCTTACGAAATCCTTTGGAGAAACCAAAGAAACAAAGTCCAGAACCTCCACAAGGGCTTTCTAGGAATTAAGCACTAAAAACAAATTTTGGGGGCCAGATCAAGGAGCAAGGCACCACCAGGGACACCATGAAAGGGAGCCAATCCATCATAATTTTCTACTAAAATGAATTCTGTTGCGGAGAAAACCAAACAGATTATGCTACAGAATTTAACATGGTTAAAGATGCTACAGGAACAAACATTTTAAGTTGAATCAGTTTTCTTTAAGTGTGTATTATGTATGTTTGAATAATTAAGCCAACTTGGAAATTGATGGCTTCAGGGAACTTCTAAGAGTTGGAAAAAATTGGTGGCAAATTTTGATGCTTGACCAATCCCTCATGATTCGAAAATGGTTTTTCATTTTCTTGGGTTTGTGGACATTCCATCTTCCCAATAGAAGAGAAGGGAAAGTATTTAAAATACAGTTTTTTTAATGTAACGAGGTGATTCAGTTACAAAAAAAGGAATTCTTGAAAGAGTTAGAACTTTGCTGATTTTGTGAGCTTGTGATTTGGATGTGTGGTTTTCCTTGTTTTCTTTCCTAAATTGATAGTTTGAATTGTAAATAAAATTGATTTGTTTTGGATCTAAATAAAATTTGTTGTTTTAAAATTTGTTTTAGGAAATCCAATTTTCTGAATCGTTGAATGTAAATATTTGTTGTTTTGAGGGTCGATGGTAGTCCTTTAGACTCTCTACGATTTGTTTATGGGATCGTGAAGGAGTTATGTATCATATGTTTTTGTTTTCTTTTCTTTTTACTGTTCTAGTTATTCTCGTTTGTACCCGCACAAAATGCAACTTGTGAATTCAGTGAATATCCTTATGTATTCACTGACGTGCTGAAAATCACATAGTTGATATGTGGTAAATGGAAGAGTTGGTTGTATATGGAATTTGTAGAAGTTATAAGTGTCCAAGTATTTCATGGTCGGCCGTCGATTCGTGCTCAAGTTCTAAATCTCGTATGCAATTTGGTTATATCATTTGGAACCAAATCAATATTGTTTGATGGTCATGTTGTGGTCGATATGGGTCCTCAGTTTTACATTTAGGGGGTGACTGAATGCTTTATATATTTCAATTACATTGCAAAAGAATCAGGTCAATCTCTATTAAGCTGGTGCAAGAAACCAAATGTTGCTACAGGAGGTCAAAGAAGTTCCTGTCACATGTTAGTCTATGAGTTAGTATTAAGAGAGTGAGTTAGTTAACAAATTTGAGGTTAGTAAATAATATATCCTGAAGGTGTATGAACCCCTTGATGCATACTTAGTTGAGTGATTCATTTCCTCTTAAGTTTTCCAAGGTAAGGTTCTGCTTGAAATCCATACTCTCAAGTATTGTTATGTTTAATTGGAATTTGAAGTTGATCCACTTCAACAAATCAAGAGTTTTAGAGATTTTCAAATTAGTATCTAACTTGTAGTCTGAAAATCAAGATGCCAAAAAAGTTATCTAATGAGAATACAAGAAATATAAGTTTCCCTTACTATTCATGTTCTAAAGTTGTTAACATTTATTATAAAAGCTTCCCTCACTAAGAAACACCCCAAAGTCTCCTAATGTTGATTATTATCATCTCTGCATGTGTTACACACTTTCAACTATTTTTGAACAATTGGGCATTTGGGTATAGTTTTTATTTTAAATGCTTTGTTTTTTTAATTATTCTTAGATTTAATTTTGTTTAACATTCCAAGACTACTCATCCTAAAAAATATTGTTATTTCTAGAAACTAAATATATAAATATAAAACACATACTTTATTGAAAACATTATAAGGTGATGTCTTCAAATGATATTTTCTCGATAAATTTTGATGAATCTTTAATACTACTAACGAGTCCATTCATTGCAAATAAAGGCATAATTAAATCTAAAAATACATGTTCAGATGCCTAATTTTGATTTTCAAAACTTCTTCTACAAACTACTAATTATTTACATCTACCATTGCACAACACATTTCACTTTGTTGGAAATAAAAGATAAACACCTATGGGTTCATCCTTAGACATAAAAAAAACCTGCACCTAATAGTAATTTTATTTCATTTTATATTATTCTTTTTGGTTCTCATATTTATGATAATAGTCTATAGATGACTGTTTTCCTAACTATTCTTGATAGTTGCTTGATTTGAAATGTTATAATTTTATTTTATATAATTCTTATGGTTCTCATATTTATGATAATAGATGAGTACTTTCCCTTAAATATTCTTTTCATAGTTTTGTTCTATATGATTAGATGATGATAGATGGGCTTGATCTGAAATGTTGTAATCTTATTCTAATATATAATTCTTTTAGTTCTCTCATAGATGAGTGCTTTCCTTCAAATATTCTTGATAATTTTATTCTGTATAATTAGATGATAATGGATGAACTCGGTCTGCAACGTTGATACCAAAAGCTTAATTTTCTGTACCAATTTTAAAAACTGACGGTCAAAACTTAAGAGCTTACTTAATAATATTTTAAACATCAGAAATAAAACCTACCTATCTCATCTTTTTATTTTTTCACTCAGATAAACAATTTTTTTATTCCCATGAACAGAGACATTTCACCCAAATGAGCTAGACTGTTCATTACTATTATTTTATTGTATTTATAGTATGTGTCAGAAGTCAGTAATTAACAATTACGTACACTCAATTAATTCTCACACTGAATGTAAGCAGTATAACGCCTGTCAAAAACACTGCATTGTTCTTCAGCGGATCTCCATTTTTTCAGGTCATAAAATCCATCGCAACATTTCTATTTACACTGCAAATGTCAAGCAAACCACCTAAACTAAGTATAAAGCAGCCAGAAGATGAGAATGGACTCTAAAATGATCGTCCATCATAATCTATCAAACACCTCATATAAAGTTATCACACTATACAACGTTACATGACCACATTAATGCATAAGAACAGGCTGTTCTTGAGCAAATCTAGATTTCAACCCTTTAAGCTTCCTAGTATGATGATGATGATTATCAAAGCCTGTTCCAAATGGATGAACAACTGAGCTATAAAACAAACCTAAACCACTGCACATACTTGTGGTAGAGAAGAACTTGCAAGAACTCATCCACAACATCATATTCACATACCCATCTCTGAACTTAGATAAGTGGGCTTTTTTTGGAGCCGCCTTTTTCATTCTCAACTTGGGCGTAACCCTAATTTTCCCAACCTTGTTTTTCTTCCTTCTATTCTTTGGCCCTTTGCCTCTCCTGCTCTTCAATTCTCTCTCCTCTGATATTTTCTCATATTTGGCTGTTTCCTTGTCAAAATAATGAGTAATGGACTTGCAGAACAAGAGAGAAGCTGCCTTCAAACCCATTCTAATGAATAAAACTTGAGATCAAAACTTGGGTTTCCGTGAGTAAAGGGCAAGAAAAGAGTGGTCTTTAATAAGCAATAACATGATAGATGGCCATGTTCATGAATATAGCAGAAATAACACGGTACTTCATAAATGTTTGCTTGTCTATTCCTACGGACTCATCTACTCACCCAACAAACCATTATATGATCTAATGCAACCTGGTCATCTGCCCACCAACCCTAAATTATGTTATTCAATTCATTACTGAGGCGGTGCTTTTAGTGTAAATCCCACACTGATCTCGAAGTCATGTTGTTGTTGATTAACTGATCTCGATAGTTCGGTTGTTTTCTAGGGTTCTACTCCAATTCAAAATCTGTGGATTATTCCATGACGCCTAGAGAGACAATGAGATCAACCATAGGACATAAAATGTGAATATCATATATGTTTTAGGTAGCCTTAAGTTGTTCAACTGCAGGAAAATAGGTGGATTTCTACGTCCAGAAGTTAATTGTTACGTATCAGTATACTCCAACGAGAAATAAGACCTTTGCCCTCTTTTGACAATGTATAAAAAATATTTATTTTTGGTGTAATTTTGTTCAAATGGTAGAAGAAGAGTACCACTCACGCTTATCTTGTATGTTACAATTATTTTTCATTACTTCCTCTTTCAACTTCTTCTTAATTTTCATTTCTTTCTCTTTCAAATTCATTAATAAATATATTATGTATTTAAGGATATAGTTATTGGAACACGTTTAAGTAGGTATTGGTTGATATCTTTCTTCATTTTTTAAATAGATGAATTTAACATATCTATGTTAATAATACATCATTTTGATTTGTTCTAACAAGATTTGGTTGTATGCGTTCTCCTTTATTCTTGAGGTTAAATTTGAAGACTTAATTAAATAATTCATTATTATATTGTCACATTTTATCTAATAAATTTATTATTATTTAAATAATTACAAAATATAAAGGACATACTATCCAACTATCTTTTGGTTGGCAATGAACTTAATAACAATAGTTGCACTGCTACAACTAGACTCCCTCCCTAATGAAAAATAAATAAATAAATAAGAAAAGGGAAAAAAACAAAGAGAAAGGTTGATTTGAATGTACAAATAAAGCTCATCTTGGAGTTTGAAGGAATATTGACTGCTTAATATAAGAAAATATCTTGAATATTATAAAAATCTTGAACACTACAACATACTTGAATATTGTATAATAGAGATATCATGCAATGTACTCAATTATTATTTTTGTCCCTAACAATATGCAATGGTTGTGCCATTGCAAAGAGTTGAAGTCATCTTATTGGAGCCCTTGCCTAATAAAGAAATAAAAAATGTTATTTGGGTGTTAAAATAAAGACTTAGCTTGAATTTTGAAGGAAAAGTGATTGCTTAATATTAACAAACATCTTGAATAGTAAAACAAGCTTGTCTACATATAGATAATTGTATCATACTAATTTATTATTTATGTCCCTCATTACATTTGTAATGTATTGCACCAATGCAAAGTGTTATGTTTATTCTTGTAAACAAACCAACAAGACTTCCCACCATACTAGTGAAACCCTCAACATGTTGCAAAAATTTGATTAAAAAAAATCTCAAAAAAATTTCCTTCTCGAGAAGCTTTTCGTCTTGGTAAAACCTCCATATTAGAGAATTTAAGGAAATATAATAATCTATTTACTATTAAATTGATGTTTCAAAATATTATATGAACAATGTTACAAAAGCACCTAGTAGATTTGTGAAAAGCAATCAAATTAAAATGGTTATAAAGGTCTCCCAAATAAATCGATAATTAAAACCCTACTTTGTATTGAACAAAGCCATATTGCTAAAATAAAAAAATATTAGAGTCGACCAAGTTAAAAATAGTGTCTATTTCTTTGTGTACTAAAAAGGTCTTGCCTATAGTTCAAAGTAGATAAATACATAGATGAAGATAGAGTAGGAAAAAGAGAAAGAGAAATGGATAGAGAGGAATATGAGGAGATATCCAAAATACAAAAAAAATGAAATGCTTGAAAACATGAAGAGTTGTAAAGTGTTTGGGTCATTGTAAAGGCAGTAAATGAGCAATTTACTAGAGAAAACTAGTGGTTTTAGAAGCACCTACAAAATGACAAATGGGAAATGATATAGCATTGAGGAAGTACACCAAGTGTTTGAGAAAATAATCATGTAGGTTGTCATACCATGGTTAGTTTAATTATGAGACCATTTGTAAAATCATATGTTTGAGTGAAAGAACTTAATAATATATGTTTTCCTATACATAAACTTGCATTTTTGGCACCATTTGAAATGAGAACTGTAACGCCCCGCCAGGGAACCCAAAATAAATTCACCTAATATGACACTAAGTTTGCCAAAAAATTTTTTTTGAAAGAATAAAACAATAAGAGATAACATAGCAGAAACAATAACTTACATACATACAAAGCAATACATTAGCAGTTAAATCTCTCAAGGGTTCCATGATGTTGAATCATATGCATAAGTTTTTTTACTTGATTAATTTAGATATATAAAAAAACCCCACCTCATAGAATAGCCATAAGTACAAATCAAATTCAAATAATATACAAACTTTACATAAGATGCCACATGGCATAACCAGAATGCATAATCATCCTCTATACAAGTCATAGGGTATGAAATGTTAAAAGAATACATATCATGAAAAGATACAACATCTCGCAAGATCTCCAATAATCAAGTACAGTACATCAGAATATGACCATCAAACATAAACACAAGATCAGAAGAATGGAACAACTGCACAAGTACATCCAACAACAACATCCAACTATCGGATCTCAATGGTATATGAAACACTACCACCCGACCTTGTGGAACCTAAATGGCCTACTCCCACCGTGCTGAGAAGATAATTTCAAGTCCCATACGGATAACAATCCAATAGTTATAACCATCATCTAGGTCAAGGAAATCTTGAAAGCAATCTATCTCAAAGGTACCAAGACACAAGTAACATCTAATCCCATAGGAAATAAAGACACAAGAAATCTACTATGTAAGTGGACAAGTAACATTGCATGATCCAACTCTAAGGTTACCATGGTAGCCTCTCTAGGCTCCAACCTCCTAATGACTCTATAAGACATTAGTATCCTAACTCTATAAGACATTAGTATCCTTTCTTACAGAAAATGCATATTAACGAGGCAAGGTCGCAACCAAACATCATCTCTACTCCCATCCTAGGTTGTACTAGCACTCGAGGAATGGGAGAGGTAATTCACTAAATCTTATTAATTCATTTTAAACCCATTTAATGAAATGTTATCACTTATTAATACAACCTACAATGGGTTACACAAGCAACCTCTTTAGGGCTCCGATCTCCATTGTAAGCCACTTCCCAACATACATAAAGATAACCTACCCTAAGCTCATAACATAAAATCTCATAAGGTCACAATGACCACATTAGTCTTATGCAAGCATCTAGAAATCACAAAATTTATATATTGATCAATGCCTCAAAGTTCAAATCACATAACCCATGACATTACATACAACATCATCAAAAAATAACTCCCAAGCCTCTGGTAAACATCCCAATTGCTCAACGTACTAAGTTAAACCCAACCCCAACATGAAATAGATCACACATCTCATCAACTATTTAAAAAAGTGTAGTTATATAGTTAATAAGGTTCAAGTCTATAGATTATCATCACAAAATTTGATTTACAACATGAGTTCAACTTTTCATTTTCAAAATGTCACAATTGCTAAGGTTTTTCGAGTGCACAAATATTCCAAGAGACTGAGTATTCCATTAAATACACCATAGTATAAAACCCATTTTCATACAAAATGAACTACCATTCAAACAAAATCCAAATCTCATTAAAATTTCTCTTAATTAAAAGAAACAAAATTACAATTATCAATTTAATATATATATTAATAATAAACCAATTTAAAAAATCTTTAATTAAACATTATTAAAATCTAATTAAAATTATTAAATTAATAATAATAATTATTGATTTTTTTTGGATCGGTAAGAGGCCAAAGCCAATGTTAATTATTATTATTCGTTGTGGTTAATTATATTGATTAAATTGGGTTTGAATAATAATTATTGAATTATTAATAACATAATATTTATTAAATTATTAATAACAATAACTATTAAATCTATTAATTATTGATGTAAAAAAATATTAAATTTATTAATATAAACTAATACTTATTAAATATTTATAATATTATTTTAAATTTATATAAAATAATTATTAAAAAAGTAAAAAAATAACATTAATCTTTTTTTAAAGCCCAATGGGCTGTCACACGGAGCATGAGGTTGCAAAGTAGCACTCACCACTGCCAAGGTAATGTGAGCTATTGCTTGCAGCACTCATGATTGCCACAGTAACGTGAGTTGCTACTTGCAACACTCACAATTACCACAACAGAGCGAGCTACTGCTTGCAGCACTCACGTCTGTTGTGTGCAATGCGAGGCACGTTGCGACAACAAGGAGAGAGGAAAAAGGGGGGGTCAGGGTTCATGGCCCGTGTTAGTGAACATATTGTCTTTTCCTACTAAATCAATAATCCAATCTATGCCCAAGGCTAGAAAATCCAATAAAGTTCATAACAGTTGGGTAAACACTGTATTAATCGTTTCCCTATGAATTTTTATAGGTACAAATCCCTTCACAAAATGATTTATCAATAAATTTAAAAGATCAACACAAACTAAATGCACACTTTTTCTAGAAAGTCCTTAAGGGACACTTGTGTACTCTTGGGTATTGAGGTGATAATTTATAGATTCAGAAAATTGATAAATGAAAAGCTCATAGTCTTTCCACAAGTAATGAAGATTTAGCCATGAACTTAAATTTTACAACAATTCAAACTAAATTTGGGAAATGAGAAATAAAACAAATAGCAAGAGAAATAGTAGTAGATGTCATACAAAATTAACCATCACAACTCACAAAGTAACCATAACTGATTCTGCTTGAACACTAAGTCTTGAAGCACAATAAAATAGGATATATATATATATATATATATATATACAAAAAGACTTCTCAAGCACAAAGTCATTAAGAGAGGACCTTCACATATATTACTATCTGTCTATTACTATTTCCACACAACTGACTTAAAACAGTACTAAATTTTTAGGCTACCAAAATCTAACCCTGTTCTAGCCCAATGCTTCAACATTTATAGTCTTTTACAAACCCGAAAAGGCCTCCTTTAAAGCCCAACCTTTCGGTTGAAAACAATTATAAGAAAAAGAAACAATTTTTAAAATAGTTTGAAAATTCAAACATCGAAAAATAACTATTTGCAACTAAACATCCTCGTTAGCCTTTCCTCCATCTACCATGGTCTACTTGACTAGTTTCCAGCTTTTGAAAGCGCTCACAAATTCTTGCATCGCGTGAGAGTGAGGATTTTTTAGGCTAAGTAGTTTTGATCTACATGCATCTTTCTACCATTTAAGCTCCTTAATCCTATGACTTTGATTCGACATAAGGTTCCTATTCAAATATAGCATTGATTCAATGCTAGCCAGGAGTGGTGAAATCTTTAGAAGTGGGAGTGTTGCTTTCCTTTATTCCAGACATTACGTCGTTGAAGTTTTTGGTTAAAACCTCAAAGTCCATGTTGCCATCCTCAAACTATAGAATACCCATAGGGTTGACAATCTACATATCCTTCAAGAGCACTTTACGCATCCCAGTAATTTTAATTTCCACTGATCACATCTCTTTGATGGGCCCTTTGTAAATTGAATCCTTCCAAACCATATTATTTTTGAGGATTAACAACATGCATGAATCTACGATTTTCATGGGATTCTCATTCAGAAACTTCAACACACCATATTTTTCAATTTCATGTACTTGAAACACAATGGCTTCACATTGACTTCGATCATCTTCCCACACTGGAACAAGGGTTTGGACCTCACCAAATAGTGCTTCTCCATCCGTGTATGTGGTAGTGAAGTCTAGAATAAATTTACTACCTTCTTTTACTATGGATCCCACCCATTCTTCCACTACATCTGAGAGTAATTTTCCCCTTTACATTTTCTTAACCAATTGTGTCTATCTGATGAATTGAGATCAAAAGATTATGGAGTTTGAACCAATGGAAGGTCACCCAAATTGATCAGGGAATTTATTTATGCAGCCATAGTGATCACCAACCCTTTTAGTTCCTTCTTTTCTTTGCTATCTCTTTCAGACTGAGTCAACATATGATCTGCAAAAAATTTGAAGAAGTGATTCCTAGTATCTCTAGTGATGGCCCCCAATTCCATAGCAGTGACTTTAGTACCTTCTACATCAATTTCACCAGACTCATCTTTCTATTTATAGGTAGTCACCTCTTCCGTCATCTTTCCAGTCATTGGGTCCTTGATCAAACACACGTCACTTTTCATCTTTTTTCTTTTAGAACTGTAGGTTACATATTTTGTGATGATATCCTTAACTGGTGTAAGCACCGATTGAAGGCTGAGTTTCTTGCTGATTGAATTAGATAAACATGATGGAATGGTGGAAGCAGTGGTCATCCCTTGATTTCCTATGGGAGGAGTCATGAAACTAGGTTGATCTAACTTTGAAGCCTAGGTATTAACTCTACATTTCCATCTTGATTATTCGAAAAGGTGAGCTCTTCTCCTTGACCTTGTCCTTGAGTCATCATTTTCTCCTTCCAATTCTCCTATTGTATGAGTGCCTTAGATTTGGTCTTAGACTTGGTTCTAGGAGTCATGATTTGTTTAGGAGATGTTCTTTTTTGCTTCTTGGGGGTCAAAGTGCTACCTACAACATGAGATGAAATTGGGATGTTAGAGGTTAATATTTTAGAGAAAGAAACCATCTTTGGGGACTTTGTAATTTATTTTTCATTGACAACCTTCATGTTTCTTCTCCTTAACCAGTTATCTATATGGGTAAGAATAGATCTGGTCCTCAAGTTTATACCATCTTCTTCACCTTGGCTCTAGTCCACTTCTAATTGCTTTTGTTCACTTGCCTCTTCCCATCCCAGTTCAACAATATCCAAACCATCCTCAATTAGCCCCTCCAATTTGAACTTCAATTTTAGGGAATTAATTTGTGGAAGTGTTAATCTTTAATGGTCCCTCTTTACCACCTCTTTCTCACCATTGCAATCTTGCCACATATCTTCTAAATGAGGAACCATTGGTGTTTGACCCTTCAAATTGAGTACCTTTGCTGTGAACCCTATGCTATCAAAATTCCTTCTTCCTTGGTAGAATCCAAAGTTGAAACTAAGCAAGTTGCTTCCAATCACAAAGGCATTAATCATATTACTACAAGATAAATAACTAATTTTGATAGGGAAGATAGACTCCCATTCTTCCTAGGGTAGATTATCCTTAATCATGGAAAACAACTACCTACATATCTTAGCTATAATAAAACAATCTAAAGCATATCGAGGTAACTTTAAAGGTTCCTCTTCAAATCCCCCTATTCGTAGGTATGTAAACTTAGGAAATTGAATGAAATAACTTCCATATATTTGAATCAACTTTTGGGCCTCTAGGGATATCCTTGGCATTGGTGCTTTTTTGAGGTTCAAATGTACATTTTCTATCAGAACATCATGTGTTTTCCTAAATTCTTCCAATACTCTATCCTTTTGGAGTAGGGAACAATACTGATAGACAGTTACATCTTCATTCCAAGGTTCATGGGGAAGGGAAGTAATATTGCTGACACATGCAATGCAATAGGTTAGGTAGGAAGACATATGGAAATCTTCTCTGGATATCTTAGAGTGTTTGAGCCGATTCCTCAATGAACTAGCTATCAATTCTGTCCAATCTAAAAATTGTTCTCCTTTTAGGATAATCTCTATGTAGTAGTACATCTAATCTTCAAGGAGGAAAACATTTTCAAACCCTTTAATCCGATGCAACAAAACCATGAGGTCATGAACATGGGGCTTCATATGCTCCTTGGTAATTATTTTGGGCAATCTTGAGCAACCTTTATAATTAGTCTCTGTCCATTTCCTAGCCAACATTTTATGGTACTTGTCTAGTTTTTCTTGATATTCAACTAGAGACTGGGTAGGGCTAAAAGTAGCAAAGGTACACTCAGGCAGACATAACACTGATGAGATAGTCTCCCTAGAGATAGGAAAAATTGGTTCCCTGTCCTTATTCAAAATACTCTTGGTTCTCATATCATAGTGATCAATACACAACTAAAGAAGCTCAGGACTTAAAAAGGCGGGGGGAAAGTAGCAACTTCAATCAAATCACTCGTTAGGACCTCTAAACAACCATTAACTTCATTAGCTTCCTCAAGAAATTTTCTTGTAGCTTCTCAACCTTGACTCCTAAATTAGTGTCAGAAATGATGGGTCTCTTACTCTCAAGAATGGAAATATTTCCAAAGAAATGCAGAACTGACCTCATTCTAAACAAGGAAATAAAAGCCCAACACCTTTCTTGTTCTTCAAAGCAACACATAGAAGAAAAGAAAAGGGATTTCTCGTATTCTCCCCTATAATCTGTTGAAAGAAAACCAAACCTCTTCTCTTCGCTTATTGATGCTTTGAACTTTTGATTCATTGTTTACATATGATAAAACAATTAAGTGGGAAATTTATGCTTTAAAAGGTAAGGGGACATACTGGTGAAATTACTGCCCCTATAATGAGGTATTCATGGCAATTTTGGTGATGCTTGATTTGCATGCTTGAAGCTGTGACAAGACACCTTCATTAAATGATCATTCTTTGTGAATTTCCTTGCAATAATTATAAGTTTCTGACATCTAATCTGACTCCCAAATGAAATATTTTCCTTCTTTTATCATGATGACAACTAATCTTTTGTCTCAAACAAAATTAAATCTTACAAGACCTTTAATCATTACTTTTGACACCTCATTTAATTTCTCGGGAACTATTTGTCCTTTGGGAATCATTAGCATCCGTGTGCAAAATCTTCAACAATAGAATTGTTTTGAATTGCTTTGAAACAAGGTTCAAATAGGTTCGAAGTGGTTTAAGTAAATGTCTCCACTGCACTTAGTAGGTCCCACCTAAAGAAAAAGATTAGTGTCAAAATGCTTTGGTTGAGCTGTTTTGAACTACAAACTGAGGTTCAAAAGAAAGAATTGCGAAAAACAACATGAGATCCACTTCTATATGCAAAGCATGGTGACACTTTTGAAAATAAGAAACTGAGAAGGGTTTGCTTGATGTAGGATTTTGGGTTTGAAATGGAACCAATTTTTTTTTTTTTAAATGGCGACTCAAAACTAAGGCTAACAACCCGATTCCCAAAAACCCCCACTTATTTCTTTATTTAAAAAAAAATAATAATTTAAAAAAACCTAAACAAATTACCATAGCAATTTTTAATTACTCTAGTAATAAATTATATTTTTTTTAAAGTTTCTAGTTCGTAGATCTAATAGGAAAATAATTGCAATAATCAAATTCATCCAATTAAATCTAGTTTTCATTTTCAAACTCTATTGCGATCTTACTTTTCTAAAAATCCAATTTCCCAATAAGATTTTTCAAATTTCATTTCGCTAACAGGCATTTCAATAATGAACAAAAATGATATCTCAAACAAGGGTTTCAAGCCAAAACCATTTTTGAAACAAGATCTATAAACAATCAGAATGAAGACAAATGAATGATTCAAAGATTTATTTACTATGATAAACTCAACAAGGTTCCTACCTCGAGCTGATGCTAACCAAATGAACACTCAGAGATTGGGAGAATTCCCCTATCTCAAAACCCTTTCTGAAAATTTGTTCCTTCAAACCAGTGTGTGAAGAAATGAGCTCTAATTTCTTAATAAAGAGCTTTCTCCTTTAGGGTTTCAACTTTACAAACATGCAAAGCCTTATTATTATTATTTTAATTTCATGTGCAAACTTTTTACATTTTAATTAAAATAAAGTTTATTTAATTTATTCTCTCTTGCTTTTATTAAATGATAAGATGTATTTAAAAGTATGTTTATTTATTTTAATAATAATAATATTTAGAGTTCATTATTAAAATGAAACTCCTAAATTAATTATTATTAAATTAAACAAATATAATTTCTCCAAATTTGGAACTTTAATTTAAATCTTTTAAATTTAATTCTTCAATTTATTTAATTTCTCAATTAATTAAATATAATTAAAAAATATTTTTTCTTTATATTTTTTTTGTTAAATTAAATCATTTAATATTCTCTTTATTGATTTAATTATAACAAAAAATCATAACAGACCCACAAATTTGAATAAGAAAACTTATCTAAAAGACAAAGTACAAATTCAAACTTAAGGGTCAAAATCTCAAATTCACATCACTTTGATGAATTCAGAAGGGTGAATAACTCAGATACTTTTCCTATATTCTAGAACAATTGGCTTAGCTTTAGGATTTGGACTCGAGAACTATCTCCCCTCTTTACCATTGCAATACTATGATAGGGCATGCTCATCTTGGCAATTTAGGGAAGTTGATGCTTGATACCTGCAATCTGCATAAAAAGGAAAACATGTGCATATGCATATAAATATAAACTAAATAGGAAATGATGGGGAGTCCAATATATCATGTAGATTTTGACTAGTAGGTAACTATGACTCCCTCTCTCAACCACATCAGAAATGTCAAACATACATGTACACCATACACATGCAAGTATGGGGTAAGTAACCATAGAAAACCATATATAAATCATCCATCTAACTATCATCATGAAACAACTGAAATCACTATATGAACATATAAAGCATCACCATCATTTAAAGAATAATTATGAATATACATGAAATGATCGAGTATTAAGAAACTCATCAAATATATAAATTGAATATGAAATAACATCCAATCAAATTAGGTAACTGAGTACCACTAAATCATAAAACATAACCTTAAAGATTTGTTGGAATTCTTTAAAATAAATGAGAGCGGGGGGGGGGGGGAATTAGTTATCCAAGGTCTAGATGTACAAATAAAACTTTTCAGTACTAATAAGATCCATATCCATAAAATCTTAATGTGCATGCATCCATTAGATCATACAATACTTTAACTTTGTAGGTTGATGTCCTAGGTCAAAATAACTTTGTAGAAATGTAAACATGAAATACCATAAGAACATTCACACAATTTGACATAGGGATTTTACATGGAAACCCAATTTGGGAAAAAACACCAGTAACATGCTAGTAATTCTCACTCTTACGAAGTGATGCCTCGTGAAAGGAAAACCATGTTAAAGGTTACAATACACACTGTTAAATGTGACTTGGTTAAAGGATTTTAATCACCCTCTTAGGAATTAGCCTTATTAGAGGACTTTAGACCATTCCATTAGAATGTCACCTAGTAAAAGGATTTACAAATGACTGTTAAGTCAACCTTAATCCAAAAGATTCTATCCACATTGGAATAGTTATTAGAAAGTAATAGTAGGAATTGATCTGATAAAAACTAAGACAACTCACATCAGATTATAGATCTCTATTTTAGTCCTCCATTCTACTTAGAATTTATGCACTTCAACTCTAATAGCTTGTTCACCCTTCAAGCATTCATTCCCTCAAGCCTTCTTGCTTTCTATGTCAACTGCAGTCTCTTCTATTCGGCCACTAGATGAAGCAAAACCCTACACTCCTTGTCTTCCTTAGGTTCTTGCACATGAAAATCTTTTCTTCTGACCAACTATCTCTATAAATAGAGAATTTAGATCTTTTTTCTCTTAACCATAATCATTCATTTTAGGGTCAGGTAGGATTAGGTATGACTTAATGAATCTACCCAATTTTCTATTTTGTTCCTCTAGAAACTTCCTCTACAATCTTCCTTTAATTCTCCTCAAATTTTTTGCCACCATCTCATCATAGTTATCTTCCACATGCTTCTCATAATTCAAGAAATTAAATTAGTCGGCTCAGATTTGTCAAATCTTCAATTTAACATTGTTTGCTATCACTCAACATCTATATAGTTCTATCACTCGACCAACACTAGTTCACTCGAAAAACACTAAAGTTTACTGATGCTCAACACCAACTAAACTTTACTTGGCATATACTAACATTCACTCGGCTTGCACTGTTTGTCTTTTTTTCTTGACACCTATTTATTTTCACTCAGCTTCCACTGATTTCTGCTCGACAAGGCTTGGCAGACACTTTTCTTACTTGATCTTCTTTCAGTCTTAACTTGATTGATCTTTCATTTCATATTTTAAGTAGATAAACAATACACTATGATATTAATGTACTACTTGGTCTTAGGGCTCCTTTTATACACCAAATAACGCAACCTTTCTCTAGGTTCTTTTGTTATGTCCTCTTTTCAAATCCTCTTCATCAATCAACCATATGGTAACATTTAGACCAAAAAGAAGTTATCTCACTAGTAGGTAGCAGGTTTAACATCATTTAAAAAATAAAGATTGTTCCATTATAGGTTAGATTCACTTCAAAATAATCTCTTTTCAACAATCTCCCTCTCTAGCATTGATGGAAAACCAATACATGTAGCAATGTGAGCTTCCTCTATATAGGGCAATGTGAGCTTTGTCAATCTCTTTCAATGTATCTCACTTATATCTTCCTATGTAGGTTTTTTTTTTCTCTATCTCCCTCACTTTCTGATATCTCCCTCTTTGATAATAATGCCAAAGGCTTATCATCTCTATATGTAGATATAATCAATTCGGGTTCTCTCTCTGTCACCTTCTATGTGACTATAAGTCTTCTAATTCAACTCCTTCATTACTTTAGGCAGCTCCTAAAGTAAGATCCACTACATCAAGTTGTAAGATACAACATTCAACTTAGTTGATGTAGGGTACTACTCATGCTTCTTAAGTAGCTTGGGAAAGGGGTATCACCCCTAGTTTACCTCTAAAATATTCATGTGCATCCTTAGGTAATTTTTTTTTTTGAATATATCAACTATATGTTCTTTTGTATTCACATATTATACCCTCACTTCTTTATCTTGAACCAACTCCCTCAAGTAATGATACTTGATTGCAATGTGCTTAGTTTTCATGTGCATCACATGGTTCTTTGATTATATGTTTATAACACTTGTATTATCACAATAAAGTACCATAGGCTCAGTTATTTCCTCCTTCATACCTTTGAGTAGCTGCTTTATCCATACCATATTTTGTACAATTTACTACAACAACCACATATTTAGTTTCAATAGTAGATTGAGATATACAATTTTGTTTCTTATTGGTCCAAGTGACCAATCTCTTTCTTAAGAAAAATTCTTCGCTGCATGTGCTCTTTGTGTCATTAATGTTTCTAGCCCAATCAACATCTATATAGACTCTTAACTCAAATTTATCATTTTTCTTGTAGTATAGACCATAATCTTCTATTCCTTTTAGATATCTCATAATTCTCTTAACAACCATCAAATGATTCTCCTTAGGATTTGTAGAAAATATTGCAACAATCCCAACAACTAATGCAATGTTAGGTCTTCTATGTACTACATATTGCAACTTGCCAATCTTAGACCTGTATAATATTTGATTTACTTTAGTAGAATGATCAATCTTCTCAACACCAATCTTCACAAGATAATTGTCAAGTCTTTCATACCATGCTCTTGGGGCTTTCTTTAAACCATACAGAGCTTTCTGTAGTCTACATACCATGTTCTTATTGTTTGAATCAAAAAATCATTCAAGCTATTCTATGTAAACCTCTTCTTCTAATATACCATTCAAAAATGTTGACTTCACATCCATCTAATAAACTTTGAGACCTTTGTATGTAGAGCAAGCAAGTATAGTTCTTACTCCTTCCAATCTTGCAATTGGGGCAAATATTTCTCCATAGTCCATTCCTTCTTCTTGTGCATACCCCTTGCAAACTAATCTTGCCTTATTCCTTGTGACTTCACCATTCTCATCTAACTTGTTTCTGTACACCCACTTGGTTCCAATCACATTGATGTTCTCTGGTTTGGGTACTAGAGTCCATGTATTGTTCTTTTCAATATGATCAATCTTGTCTTTCATGGCTTTACTTCAATATTCATTCTCTAAGGCATCTTTCACTACTTTAGGCTCATGCATGCTCAACAAAAATGTATCACTTCTTAACCTATTTCTTTTCATTGGTCTAACTTCTTTATCTCCAATAGTTTTTTTAGCAGGGTGATGTCTTCTGACATACTTTGACAATCTTGGTTCTACTCTTCTTTCTTCAATGGGTCTATCAACTTCAGAATCACTATGTACTTCTCTATCTAGTAGATCGACATTCCTTTCATGTACACTTATCTTAGAATCAAAATTTACCTTTGCTTTTGTCTACAACTCGGCTCCTGAAGTCAACTCGGTTCCTGAATGCAACTTGATAGTCACAGATACTTGTTGTTGATTTACAACTTGGCTTACAACAACTTCATCAACATGCATTCCTTCATAAAAGTATATAAAGGATTTGTACTCTTTAGGTTCCTTCATAGGTTCAACTTTATGTACCTTTGTATATTCATCAAACTTCACATTTGCACTTTCCACAACTTTGTCAATGTTAGTATTCAAACACTTATAAGCTTTACTTCTTGTGGAATAACATAGGAATATACCTTCTTCACTTTTAGCATCAAGTTTACCATTCCTATTATCTTTAAGAATATAGCACTTGCTTCCAAATACCTTGAATATTTTACATTGGGTGAGCATCCATACCATATTTCAAAAGGTGTTGAATGAGTACCTTTCTTGACATGTACTCGGTTCAGGTTATAGACAAATATACTTACAATTTCTCTCCAGTATTTCAAAGAAAAATTCTTATCCATCATGAGTGTTCTAGCATAGTACATTATAGATATGTTCCTTCCTTCAACAATCCCACTTTGTGGAGGGGTCCTAGGTGCAGAAGTCTGTCTCTTGATTCCTCTATCATTACATCATATCTCAAACTTATTTGATGTAAATTCTCCACCTCTGTCAGATCTCAAACATTTCAATCTTTTGCCTATCTATTTTTCAATTCTAACCAAGTACCACTTAAACATTTGGAAAACATTAGATTTGTGTTTTAGAAACATAAATGTTATCATCCTAGAATAATCATTGACAAAAAAGATAATGTACTTGTCACCTTTGTAGCTTTGCACATCAATTGGTCCACACAAATTAGTAAGAACTAATTCCATAATTTCTTTAGAGGAGTGAGTCTTACTTTTAAAACTAGATTTTGTCATCTTGTCTAACTAACATTATTTGCAAATCACATTTTTAGGTTTCTTTAGGTTAGGAAAACCTCTGACTCTTTTCATGTTACTAATACTGACTAAGTTATCAAAATTAACATGAAATAACCACTTGTGCCATAGCCACACATCATCAAATTCTACAACAAGACAAGTAGCATCATTCATGTCAAGATAACATAGATTACCTCTAGTCTAATCAACTTTCCAATTAGTTTCCCATCAATATCATAGATCTTTGCTCTCTTGTTCTCAAACTCAACTTTGCAACCTAAACTATTCAATTGTGACACACTCAACAAGTTATAGTTAGGTCTTTCTACATAAAAAGCATTGTCAAACATGATCTTTTCTATCAGTTTGATTGGTTCTTTACCTTTTATCAGATAGGGTGCATCATTACCAAATCTTACACTATTTCCATTGTAATAATCAAGGGTAATGAACTTACTTTTATCTCTAGTCATGTGATGTAAACACCTACTGTCAATGATCCATCTATCACTCATGTTCACATAAGATACTAGTGTCATTGCCTCATCCTCAACAGAATCATCCTTCATTGCAACATACACCACTTCATCATCATGGTCATCAGATTCATTTTTGGTTTCCTCCTCAATAATGTATCAAGACTTCTTTCCTTTATCTTTGTAATCTTTTTTGTCCTCATCTCTTTTACTTCTGTATTTTTCTTCACTTCTATTGTTCTTCTTCTCTGAAAATCTATCAACGATATGACCAACCTCATTCCAATTAGAGCACATGATAGGTAGCTTACCTTTGAATTTCCCTTTACCTCTATGGAATCTCCTTGCCAGCAATGCTTCAAGCTTTTCTACATTCTCCTCATCTGTATCATTGTCACTAGAAACATATTTGACCTTTTTCTTGTTCTCTATAGGTTCCTTTAATGACAGTTTAGCTTTGAAAGCAGATTCAACATTTTTAGTTTTGAAATTGCCAAAATTAGAGAGTTCAAAGGTAATGAGTCTACCCATCAAATCTTCAATGGATAGATTGCTACCAGGTATACACCTTAGTACCAAGAACACCTACACATAATCTACCATCACCACTAAGCATGTTGATCTTGTTGGAGCCCTAACTATTGAAGAATTAATTATCCAAGGTCCATATGTAAAAATAAAACTTTTTAGTACTAATCAAAGCCATATCCATAAAACCTTAAAATACATGCATCCATTAGATTGTATAATACTTTAACTTTGTAGGTTATTGTCCTAGGTCAAAATAACTTTGTAGAAATGTAAACATGAAATACCATAAGAACATTCACACAATTTGACACAAGGATTTTATGTGGAAACCCAATTTAGGAAAAACCACCAGTTACATGCTACTAATTCTCACTTTTTTGAAGTGATGCCTTGTGAAAGGCCAACCATGTTAAAGGTTACAATACACACTTCTAAATGTGATCTGGTTAAAAGATTTCAATCACCCTGTTAGGAGTGAGCCTTGTTAGAGGACTTCAGACCATTCCATTAGAATGTCACCTAGTTAAAGGATTTACAAATGACTGTTAGGTCAACCTTAATCCAAAGGATTTTATCCACACTAGTACAGTTATAGAAAGTAAAAATAGGACTTAATTTAATAAAAACTTACAACTCACTTGCAGACTAAAGATCTCTATTTCAATCCTCCATTCTACTTGGCATTCATACACTTCAGCTCTGATAGCTTGTTCACCCTTCAAGCATTCATTCCCTCAAGCATTCTTGCTTTGTATGTTAGTTGTCGTCTCTTCTATTTGGCCACTAGATGAAGCAATACCCTAGACTCCTTGTCTTCCTTAGGTTCTCGCACTTGACAACCTTTGATTCTAACCATCTCTATAAATAGAGAATTTAGATCTTTAGCCACTTAATCAAAATCATTCATTTTAAGGTTAGGTAGGATTATGTAGGATTCAATGAATCTACACACTTTTCTATTTTGTTCCGCTAGAAACTTCCTCTACAATATTCCTTGAATTTTCGTCAAAATGGTTTACCTTGAATTCTATGCCACCAAATCATCATAGTTATCTTCCACATGCTTCTCATAATTCAAGAAATCAAATTAGTCAACTTAGTTTTGACAAATTTTTGATTTAACACTATTTGTTGTCACTCGGCATCTATACTGTTCTATCACTCGGCCAACACTAGTTCACTTGGAAAACACTAAAGTTTACTGATGCTTGGCACCAAATAAACTTTACTCAACACTTACTAACACTCACTTAGCTTGAACTATTTGTCTTCTTTGCTTGGAACCTATTTTTTTCACTCAGTTTCCATTGATTTCTACTTGGCTTGCATTGACTGCTCAACAAGGCTTGGCAGACACTTTTCTTACTTTATCTTCTTTCAGTCTTAACTTTAGTAATCTTTCATTTTAGACTTTAAGTAGATAAACAATACACTATGGTATCAATGTCTTACTTGGTCTTAGTGCTCCTTTTATACACCAAATAACTCAACCTTTCTCTAGGTTCTCTTGTTAGCTCCTCTTTTCAAATCCTCTTCATCAATCAACCATATGATAGCATTCAAACCAAAAAGAAACTGTCTCACCAGCAAGTAGTAAGTTTGACATCATTGACAAAATAATGATTGTTCCACTATAGGTTCTTTCCTTCAATACAATCTCTTTTCAATAAGTTGGCCTAAAAGAATTCAACAATATAACATGAAAAGTAAAGTGTTTGAGAAAATAATCATGTAGCTTGTCATAGCATGGTTAGTATAATTACGAGACCATTTGTAAACTAAAATGTTTGAGTGAAATAACTTAATAATATATGTTTTCCTATACTAAAACTTGCATTTTTTGTACCATTTAGGATAAAAACCCTAATTGATATAGCCAATCAAATTCACTATACTCCTAATTGTAAGAGAGGGATCTAAGAAATGTGTAAGTATTTAATAATGTTTCATATATTATATTTAGATATCCATATATTGGAAAAGTCAGTTTGAAAATTGGGATTATACTAAGAAACCATGTGACATTGAAGGAACAATTAAATTTTGAAATTCTTTGATCTCTTTAAAAACAAATGGGCATGTATAAGACTTGACTCTAGTGCTGACCTATTATAGTAATGTCCAATTTGTTATTATTTGTGTTGGGAACATTTTATAAAAAATGGAGTACAACATAAACAATCACCAAAATTTTCTCTAAATAAAATTTATTCACTTATTAAAACCATGACTTGTGCAATTGATTCATTTGGGTTAAACAAAAAAATCCTAAACAAGGCCCGACCCTCTGAATCAAAATTATAATTTTCAAAATTTCAGGTCCATGTCAATTGAATTTAACTGCTAGAAAATGTATGTATATTGAGATGTTAATCTCGTAACTAGTTTCAGTGATTAAATGGAGAACAAGTAAAAAATGAGTTGTGTCCACCAAATCCAAATGAGTTTGAGATACCTACCACAAAATATATAACAATTAGTTAGAGAGTCTAAAAACCTTCTTCCATTTTCTCATCTTTTATCTAAGGAAGAATAAACAATCAGCACGAGATCAACTAAATAAGCATCATTTACATATTAGTATAGATGTTTGTGGAGTGAATAATTTATGATAATAATAAAAAGTAAAAAACTTAGAAAGAATGAAAAAGAAAAGCTTGTGTACATGGTTATTGACAGATAAAAGAAAACATGTTGACTTCTAATTTCAAAGTTCATAAAATTGCATATATAATTTTCATAACGTTCTCATCTACATCAAAACCATGCATGTCTACTATAAGAAATAAATAATTTATAAAAGACTTGGTTCTACATCACCATCAAAGATGCTACAGAAGCATTAGAAGTAGGAAGCAAGGCATCTCTTTCAATCCACATGCAGTGATCTATATGCAATTATTTCTTCAATCATTTAAAAGCTAGAATGAGGTATCTAGAAGTATAAGGTTTGACTAAATCTAAAACTAGCAATCCAATTTTTCAATAAACAAATCTAAAAGAAGGTTTTATAATGAGTAAGTGCACAAAGATGTGGTACCAAAAGGGGGGTTTAAGATACCCCTTTTTTCATGAAATCAACAATTTCTAAACTTCAATGAGAAAGTGAAGATAGTTAGACTCAAAATTTCAAGATGTGACAAAAACAAAATTTATAATTTCCTCTAAATCTAGTTTCTAAACTATTGTTTTGTTTGTTAAACGATGGAGTTTAAGGCCCTAAAAAAGGAGCACAAAAAGATGTAAAAATTTTCTAGTAAAAACATAACATAGTATCAGGTGTGCTCCTCCTAAAATGCAATTTTTAAAAAAAAAATTTATGTAATCACTCTAGTAAGAAGTTACCTAACACCACTTAGTTTATCCCATATTTTTTGGCTAATTTTTTAATGTATATTTTATTTTTCACAAATTTTGTAAGTAGACACATCTTGAAAATGTGAAATATTTATGTGCTTCCCTTAGAAATTATTGAAGACTAATAAAAAATCAAAAATCTTATTTCTATTATAAAAGTGTATAACATGGAGTCCAGTTTCTAAAAGACTTACTTGTTACAAAATTTGATGAATGAGGTAAAATCTAACCCCAAAATACGACATTCATTTTTGAAAAAGAATGACATATATTCAAAATAAATTATAGTTGAAAGACTTTGAAAATTGTCCATTCAAAATAAATTATATGGTTAAATAAATAACACAAAGATCTGCAATAATTGTTGGATACAATTTATTAATTGTGTATTGACTTTGATGTTGCACAAATGTTGTATCATTATCAATTAGTATATGCCAAGCTCAATAGGGCATTGAAGACAGTTTTCTGTGGCTACTAAGAATTCCAAAGTTTGCCTAGTTCAGAAGGGAGTGTCTATTGAGTTCACTCGGGTGTCAAAGGAAAGTTTGTGGAAGATGAGTATTAACCAAACTCACTTGGTTAATGAAAGAAAAGTTGGATGGAACTAGTGTCTACCGAGCTCACTCGGTTACCAAAGAATCTGTACAAGTATGTAGTGTTGACCGAGCTTCACTTGGTTAACATAGAAAAATCATTTCTCAGTTAGTGTCTACTGAGCAGGGTCGACTATCGAAGAATTTTCTTATTTTGGCATATTGAGATCAATTAATTTATCTATTGGTTCTAGCTGATTGAGAAGATGAATATTAATTATTCCAAGTTGTATATGAGCCAACTTGACAAAATGAAAGATATAAATAAAAGGTCAAGTTGAGAATTTGAAGAGATGGAAGAGTGAGCAATGTATGTGTGATTTGATGATGCTAAGAGGAAGCAAATCAGAAGGATAAGTAGAATATCCTTGTGGAGCTGAAAGAATACATTCAATCAAGAAGGATCAAGTACAAGCTAGAATTGAGATCTGTAATCAACTATTCAATTGCAATAGAAATCAAGTCATCTCATTGTTACTCTCTAACCATTGTAGTAGTGATCTAAATCTCTTAACAGAGTTGGCTTAACAACTATTTCTAAATCCTCTAACAAGGTGGTAGTTCTATTGAATTTTCTAAAGACCTCTGACAAGGCCACTCCTGACAGGATGATTAAATCCTCTAATAGGGTCACACCTAACAGTGTGTATTATAACCTTTATAAAGGTTGGCTCCTAACAAAGCTCACTTCAAAAGAGTGAAAATAGTAACTAGTTGCAATTGGTGGTTTTTCTCAAATTGGGTTTCCATGTTAAATCTTGGTGTCAAATGTGTCCATGAAATTTCTTTTATGTGTTTGAAACTTAGTTAAAGTAATGATAATCATAGATAACATCTTAAGATTTGCATATTTAGTATTTATTGAGTTACAACATTTTATGTGTGTTTTTCAAGCATAGGCAGAATTAAATTTTGAGAGAATTATTTTGTATTGACATCTAAGGGATCAAGGCTTTATTTTTTTAGTAACTAATTCACCCCTCCCCTCTCAATTACTCCTCTTATATTTCCAACAATCGGTAACAGAGCTCTTGGTGCTTGCAAAAAAGGTTTCAAGGACCTAAGATAGAGATCAAGATGTCTTACAGAAGAGAGATTCCTAAGTTGAATAGAGACAATTTTGTAGCATGGAAAGGACTTATTGTTGGAATTAACAAGTGGGAAGATACACTTTTGAGTGGGGGGAGAGGGGGGGGGGGGGGTGGTGAATCAGAAGTATCTAATTTTAACCTCTAAAACCTTTTAGTAGAAAACATTCACATGCATCTAATCCATCTAATAAACATGAAAGTAAAGACATGCATGAAAATAGATAACACAATATTTGGTAACCCAAAAACCCTCCAAAAATGAGAAGGTAAAACTGGGGTGGGGATGACACCCACAAAATATCATTGCAACAATGTGTAACTGTTGAAAGTTTTAATGTTTGACCACTTCCAATGGTCTACCCTGTGAAAGGCATGTCTTGTTAAAGACTTTACACCCTATTAAAAGTGACCTAATTAAAGGATTTCACTACCTTACTAAAAGTAGGCCTAGTTAAAGGACTTTAGTACATTCACTTGGAATGCCACCTTGTTAAAGGATTTACAAATGGCTGCTAGACCAACCTAATTCCATAGGGTTTCCATTATCTAATACAATTGCTAGAGAGTATTAGAAAGTCTTTGACCTGATAGCTTTGTAATCTCCAATTGCTAATTCTAGATCCTTGTTCCACTCTAACTAACCTAATCGTTGCTTGATCGGATATGTCACTCTATGATATTTTGATACTCTATTCTTCAATAACTGAATGCTGCAATGCTACTCTATTCTTCTAAGTATTTTCACACTTCCCTTTGAATTTCACTATAGTTCACCCATACACTTCATTCATCCATACATACAATGGGGTTTCATCCACCTTTTAAAGATTTTCGAAGACTTAGGGTTAGGTATGAATCTACGATCCATATTCATTCTTCATTTTTGGCTCAACTCATGCATTTTTCTTATTGGTTGCATGCTGATTGCATAGGTAATGCAAAAGATTTGTTCTTATCTTTAAGATCCTTCAAGATTCATCCTACGTCGACTCCAAAAATGGTTTACATTTGAGTTTGTGAAGGCACAAACTCATATGTTAATTTTTGTGTTACTCGACACATACTAGTTGCTGATGCTGGACACATATAGAAAAAATAGCTCACTCGACTCCTATAGTAGTTCTGTTTCACTCATCATCTATAGTGACTCAACAACTTATACTTTTCTCGACACTTGAACTTCACTCGACACCTAAAGATTGCTCGGCTCCTGAAGTTCACTCAGCACCTATTGAATTTACTAGCTTGGGACACACTATAGCTCGGCATCAACTATTTACTCGACATCTATACATATTTTACTTAGCATGTGTTACTAGCCCGACATGAACTTAGTAAACATCTTAAGCGTATTGACACAAAATAGTCAAAACCAATCTTAGATTCAACACTTATGAGGTTACATTTGGCTACCATCAGTGATTCAGGTTATAGATATCTTGATGCTAAATACAAGACTCCCATTGGAACATTATCAGTTGAAGATATTGCTGAAAAGAAGAATCATAACATCATGATGATTGATATTGCATCTTCTCTTAGTTATGCTGAATTTGATGAAGTAAAAGACTGTAAAAAAACACATAAAATGTGGACCAAATTGAAAAACATTTATGGAGGAGATGACAATGTAAGAAGAGCCAAAGAAAAAAGTCTCATAGGTCATTTTGATCAGATGAAAATGAGAGAAGATGAAAACATTGCAAAATATGGGGAAAGAATCAAAGCAAGTGTGAGCACAATCAAAGCATCTAGAGGAGACATTGATAACAAAACTATCGTAAGCAAGGTACTCAAAACTCTTCTTCCTATTTATGTAATTAGGGTGTCTACTATTCAAGAAATGAGATGTGATCCAAATAGAAAAATAATTTTGGATGCTATAGTTGGAAGATTAACAAATTTTGAATTGGATAACTATGATAACTATGTTCCTAGTTCCAAAAATATCGAGTCTGCATTTGAAGCCAAACTCTTACTCAAAGAAAAGAGCAAGAAATAAAAGACCAATAAATCAAGAAGTGAAGAATAAATAGAAGAAAGTTTTGACAGTGATCTTGAAATTGTTGAAGCCCTACTTGCAAATAAATACTCCAAAGGAAGAGGAAACCAGAAAGGAAAAATTCCTCTAATCTACTTTTCTTGTGAAGAAGTTGGTCACATTACTGCTAGGTGTCCAAAAAAAGTAAACAAGGATGAGAAGAAAAGTAACAAGTACAAAGGCAAGAAGGAATTCAAAAATTACAAGAACTACAAGGACAAAGGTAAGAAATCTTGTTTTATGACTAAAGATTCTGATAATAGTGAAGATGAAATGGTATATATTGCTATAAAAGATGACTTTGATGATGAAGGAGATAAGATGGCACTTATCTCTCATGTTAGAAAAAATGACACATGGATTATTGATAGTGGTTTTTCACATCATATGAATGGAGATAAAACAAAATTTGAACACATGGAACATTATGATGGAGGTAGTGTAAGATTTGGAAAGAATGAACCTTGTTGCATAAAAGCAAAAGGTCGTATCTCTTGGACCAATGAACTTGTATGTGACAATGCTTATTGGGTTGAAGGACTAAAGCATGATCTATTAAGTGTGGCACAATTGAATAACATTGGATTCAAGGTAGAATTCATGGATGGAAAGGCCAAACTGTTGGATGGAAAAGGAAATCTAGTTGGATCTGGCAAGCAAACAAAAGGTAACCTATTTATCTTGACCTCAGTGAAAGTTCATGTTTTATTGCTCATATAGAAGAAAGCTAGCTATGGCACAAAATATTATGTCATGTAAAATTTGATAATTTTGTTAAGATAAGAAAACACAAAAGAGTAAGAGGTATTCCTAGTTTGAAGAAACTTGATATGGGTCTATGCAAAAATTGCCAAATTGGTAAGATGGGAAAGACTAGTTTCAAAAGAAAAAACTATCATTCTCAAGAAGTCTTAGACCTTTTTCATACAGACTTATGTGGACCTGTTGAAATACAAAGTTATAGTGGGGAAATTTTTTTCATTCTTTTTGTTGATGATTATTCTAGAATGATGATTGTAATGTATCTAAAAGAAAAATCTGAAGCTTTTCAAAAATTCAAGTGGTACTTGGCAAGAGTAGAGAAAGAAACTAGAAAAAAGTTAAAATGCTTAAGATCAGAAAAAGGTGGTGAATTCATCGCAAATGAATTTATTGAATTCCGCATTGAAAAAGGAATTAAAAGATAAGTATCAGCCCCTGGTACACCAGAGAAAAATGGTATAGTTGAAAGAAGAAACATATCCATCATGGATTGTGCAAGAAAATTGATAATAGAAAATAATATTGCAATCAAATACTAGAAGGAAGCTATCAGCATTGTAGTTCAAACCTTGAATAGAGTATAGCTGAAGAAAGACTTAAATCAAACTCATTATGAACTATGGTTTGACTATAAACCTAATGTAAGTTAATTGAAAGTATTTGGTAGAAAATGTTATATCTTGAAAGAATCTAGAAAATGAAAATTTGATGTCAAAGGTGATGAAGACATATTTCTAGGATACTCCTACAGAAGTAAAGCATACAAATGTTTGAATTTGTCTAATCATAAAATCGTAGAAAGTGCACATGTGAGAATTGATGAGTTTGTAGAAAAGAGTGAAGAAGAAAGCAACAAAGAGCCACATGATTACAAAAGGTTTGTTTACTATAAACTTGATACCCTACCAAATCTATCTGAAAGAAAGGAGGCTTCACCTCCTAGCTCTCAAAAATCTCCAACAGTTACCAAGTTGTAGAAATTGCAACGTGAGTCATAGTTTGAAGGACCTAAGTTGCAATCAGAGGCTACCAAGCTACTTGAAGAGAAAATTGAGTCTGATGGACCCGAGTCATAGACAGTGGTACTCAAGCTTGACACTGAAGTTCATAATGAAATCATTAAATCCAAAGAACTTGTGTTAGCAAGATATGTCAGAAGGCATCATGCACTTGATCAGATCATTGGAGACAAATTAGATGGAACAATGACAAGAAGAAAATTAAAAGGTACATGTTTACTTGTGAAATTTGAACTTAGAAATATTAAAGATGCATTGGATAATGAAATTTGGGTTCAAGCAATGAATGAAGAAATAGAACAAATAGAGAAGAATAAAACCCTGACTCTTGTTCCTAAACCCAAGGATAAAAATGTAATTGGTACAAAGTAGGTGTTTAGAAACAAGCTAAATGAAGATGGAAAAGTATCTAGAAAAAAAGCAAGGTTGGTATGTAAAGTTTATTATCAAGAAGAAGGTATTGATTATGGTAAAACTTTTGCCCCTATTTCAATATTAGAAGGTGTTAAAACTCTACTAGCATATGATACACACAAAGGTTTTAAAATGTATAAAATGGATGTTAAATCTGCATTCTTGAATGGAATTCTTGATGAGGAAGTCTACATTGAATAGCCAAAAGGTTCTGTAGGCCCTACCAAGAGAGACATGTTCTAAAAATTACACAATGCATTATATGGTCTCAAGAAAGCTCCTAGAGTTTGGTACGAAAGACTTCATAATTACTTGGTACAGATTGGTTTTCAAAGAACAAATGATAACAATAGTCTGTATATCAAAGAAGGACTAGACAAGAAGATTGTGTTGGTAGAAAGATTTTTTGATGACACATTATTCACAAGAAATGATGACTTATGCAAGGCATTTTCAAAAGAAATGAGTAAGGAATTTGGGATGTCTATGTTTGGTGAAATGAAATTCTTTGTTGGATTACAGATTAAGGAAAGGAAAGATAGTATCTACATTACTCAATCTAAATATATCAAGAAGACACTAAAGATATTTGGAATGGAAGACTCAAGACCAGTTGGAACCCCTATGTCTACTGGACATAAGCTTTCCAAGAAAAATGATTCCAAAGAGGTAGATCAAACCACATACAGATCAATGATTGGAAAATTGTAGTATATAGTGCATACACGGCCTGATATTGCATTAGGAGTTAGTATGGTGGCAAGATTTTTAGCAAATCCCAAAGAAAATCATTTGAAGGCAGTTAAAAGAATCATGAGATATCTAAAAGGTATTGAAGAATATGGCTTATGGTACAAAATAGGAGGCAATTTGGACTTAAAAGTATTTAGTGATGTTGATTGGGTAAGAAGTATTGATGACAGGAAGAGCACTAGTGGTGGAACATTCTTTCTTGGTAAAAGACTAGTGTCTTGGACAAGCAAGAAACAAAATTGCATCTCTCAATCCACAGCAGAGGCAGAATATGTGGCAACAATAGTTAATTGTTCTAACATTGTTTGGTTCAAACAATTGTTGGAAGGAATGAAGATAGAGATCACGGATCCAGTAGTCATATACTGTGATAACACCAGTGCAATCAATATATCAAAGAATCCAGTGATGCATACCAAAACAAAGCATATTTCCATAAAATTCCACTTTCTTAAGAGAATTGGTGCAAGATAAAGGAGTTAGATTGGAATATGTGAATACAAAAGAACTAATTGTAAACATATTCACCAAACCATTACCTAAGCATGCATTTCTGTATCTAAGAATTAATTTAGGGGTCATTCCTCTATCTGAATCTCACTAAAAGAAGTTTAGTGATGTATCAACAAGAGCATGTTGAAGATCAATTAGTTGGTATAGTATTGGCAAGGGCATATTACAAATGAATTAGTACTTAAGGTACATTGACATTCACTGAACATTGTCTTTGGCATGAGATGTCAACGACGGAGAAGTATATTATGATATCTCATAGAAATTTTGTTGAAAAGAAGAAGAAGTATGCTATCATAATAAAGAAACGTCAAAGAGGGAGAGAAGAACTATCAAAGAGGGAGAAACTAAAGTCATAAAGAGTTCACACTGATAGAAGGAGTTCTCATGGATATGAATTATAATGAAACTAAGGATATGTTCCTTACCTTATTCTTGTTTTTAAAATTTCTTAATGTTATGACATGTTGTGTTGCCATTAACACCAAAAAGGGAGATTGTTGGATACAATTCATTAATTGTGTATTATCTTTGATGTTACACAAATGTCATATCATTATCAGTTAGTATATGCCAAGCTCATTCGGGCATTGAAGACAGTTTTCTGTGGCTACCGAGCAATCCAAACTTTGCCTAGTTCAAAAGGGAGTGTCTACCGAGTTCACTTGGGCACCAAAGGAAAGTTTGTGGAAGATGAGTATTAACTGAGCTCACTCAGCTAATGAAGGAAAAGTTGGATGGAACTAGTGTATACTGAGCTCACTCAGTTACCAAAGGATCTATGCAATTATGCAATGTTGATCGAGCTTCACTTGGTTAACACATGAAAATCATTTTTGAGTTAGTGTCTACCAAGTAGGGTTGGCTATTGAAGGATTTTCTTATTTTGGCATATTGAGATCAATTAATTTATCTATTGGTTCTAGTTGATTGAGAAGATGAATATTAATTATTCTAAGTTGTATATGAGCTGACTTGAAAAAATGAAATATATAAAAAAAAGGTCAAGTTGAGAATTTGAAGAGATGGAAGAGTGAGGAATGTACGTGTGATTTGATGATGCTAAGAGGAAGAAAATCAAAAGAATAAGTAGAATATCCTTGTGGAGTTGAAAGGATACATTTGATCAAGAAGGATCAAGCACAAGCCAGAATTGAGATATGTAATCAGCAATTTAGTTGCATCATAAATTAGGTCATCTCATTGCTACTCTCTAACCATTGTAGCAGTGATCTAAATCACTTAATAGAGTTGGCTTAACAACCATTTGTAAGTCCTCTAACAAGGTGGTAGTTCTATTGAACTATCTAAAGACCTTTGATAAGGCCACTCCTACTAGGGTGATTAAATCGTCTAATAGGGTCACACCTAATAGTGTGTTTTGTAACCTTTAACAGGGTTGGCTCCTAATAGGGCTCACTTTAGAAGAGTGAAAATAGTAACTAGTTGCAATTGGTGGTTTTTCTCAAATTGGGTTTCCATGTTAAATGTTAGTGTCAAATGTGTTCATGCAATTTATTTTATGTGTTTGTAACTTAGTTAAAGCAATGATAATCACAGGTAACATCTTAAGATTTGCATATTCAGTATTTACTGAGTTACAACATTTTATGTGTGTTTATCGAGCATCAACATAATTATTTTGTACTGACATCTAAGGAATATGGGATTAATTTTTGTAGTGACTGATTCACCCTTCCCCTCTCAGTTACTCCTCTTATATTTCCAACAATAATATGTTACCTATTTTTCATGATACTCAACCACAATGAAACATGATGGAGAGAACACATAAAAGTTAAGAATTTTTGGTATGTTTCCTAGAAAACACATCTTAGACATGTTTGAGAGCATCAAGCCTTTGGGTTGGATCTCTAAGAAAAATACAAGACTTAGGATGGGTGAATTCAAATGCACTATGAAGGGTGTGTACTCTATAGAATATGTGTTCTATATAAATAATAACACACACACATGAGCATACATGATATCTTAAGAAATTTACAAAGGTGAAAGAGAGGAAGGGAGGTGAGAGAGGGAGAGGGATACAAAGGGATGGAAGGAGAGAATGAGATAGGAAAAGAGAGAGGGAGAGAAATAAAGAAAGAGAGTGAAAGTGTGTGTGTGTGTGTGTGTGTGTGTGTGTGTGTGTGAGAGAGAGAGAGAGAGAGAGAGAGAGAGTATGCTAGAACTAGGAAAAGAAAAATCCACAATTAGTCTAGGTGAGTTAATCCAAGGAAATATCCAATACTCTCAATGGGCTAGGCTAGAAGGTATAAGGATAAAGGTCTTTTCACAATCACCAAACACTCCAAATCCATTTGTTCCTACTCCCACACTTCCAACTCCACCTAACTCCAATTTGTATCCTTACTTCCCTTTCAACCCCTACTAGCACCCCTTGGCTCTTTCAAAATCCATGACTACAAGGCATCGAATGAGAATTATAGAGGCATTAGACATCTTTTCCAACCTAGTTTTGACCATTTCCAAAGTTTCAAGCTTCAATAGAAATAACCATAATATGAAACTATCACTTAACCTAAAACAAACTTAATTAAATTAGGCCTCGTAATCAAGTTTTAAGAAAAAAATCTTTTAATTTCCCCAAAACACTCTAAAAATGAGCTTGGCATCCTCACACCAATTTGGGAGCTCTCCAAGATTCCAAATCTATAGGTCCTCAAGTTGCTTCTAAAGTGCCAAACCACAAATACCATATAATTGAGGGTTCAAAGCCTAAACATATAGGGTTTCAAAAAAATTAGTGTTTTAATAAATATGAAACTGATAAATCCTCACAAAATAATTAGGGACACCTCATAAATTCTCCCATATACTTTTAACACATTTCTATACTTCACTAACCCCTATTGCTATATATTGTCATACCAAGTTCCAAAACCCAGATAGTTAAATATAAATATATATCGTAGTCTGGTAGATTTTGTAAGAACATGGTGAGTGGCAAGAATAATAGTAGTAGAATCCTATAGCACACATGGCTACCTCCCTCTCTACAAGTAATATCAATTTTCCAGTGTTGACCTTAAGAGAGATAGCCCATTTTCTTCTAAATCCTAGTTATAGTCTAGAATAGTGGCAGCGAGCTATTGAAATTGCACAAAGTTTAAATAAGGAACCAAAAAAGGAAAGAACTATTCCAAAATGTCTAATATATATTATTAAAAATTTCCACCCAAGTTTCATCAATCAACAAAACTAAAACGTATCCAATGTAAGGTCAAATGAAAACTCACAGTTAGCATGATACAAAATTTCTAACCAAAATTGAAGCTAAATCTTCATTAATCAATTCAAAAGTTTTTATAAGGTCTTATAAAAATATGGTGGATGAAATTTTTTCTTTATTTATGCATATCCATACTGAAAAACCAAAATCAATATTCATCTCTTAAAAAATGCAAAAAGTTGCATTTTGCAACTTTGCAACATTTTTTACAAAATTGTAACTTTTTTACAACTTTCTACCAAAAGCTCAAATGATCATGAATAACATGACCCTTTTTGTCCAAACATGCCAAGACCTTTTTTATTAATTCACATTCTAAAATTCATCTTTGATTGGCCCTTTGACCATTGTTGACTTATTTTGACCAATGGAAAAACTATGCCTCATTGAGGTACAAACATGACCAAAGTACTACAACAACTTACTAAATGGACTCAACATACTCCTAACATATATTTACATCACCTAATTGACCACATAGAAAACTTTGAGGGGAAATTTTTAGGATCAAACATGATGCTCTTGTGCCATATTCCCTATGACTGGAAAACACAAGTCCCTCGAATTGTCAGCTCTTGTAGGGTGACTCCATTCTTGATTATATCATCTTTTTACATCCATACAACATTTTGAAGATAGTAACAAAGTGGATACTTCTCCCATCACAATTTCCTCTCTGGTAAAGGAAAAATGTCATGTTTTTACTAACCCTCAAGTTTTGCAGGATGAAAATCAATTGACAAATATTGATGAGGGAACTAAAAAGGTTGATAAAGAAAGTAAGGAAAAAGAGGAGGAACAAAATGAAAAGACTGCACAGCTGGAAACAAGAGTCAAAACCTTGGAGGAGGGATTCTACACTTTCTCTAAATTTTCACTGAAGGTCACTCACATAGCTACTACTACCCTCCAGTTGCTGGCATAGGGGAAGGATGAATTGGGGATGGACATGGAAGACAATAAGCTCCTCTACAAATGATCCTAGTTTTTGTTAATTGTTTCTACCTAGTTTGCTAGTTCACAACTGTTACTAAGACTTGGGTTGGCATGTTTGAGACAAAAAAAAATTATTCAAAACTTTATAGTTTATTTAGTACTATAGTTTTTTTGTTTCTATTAATGGTTGTGTGCTGTATGGGTTGGGTTGGATTACTTTTACCTATTATTTTTATCCTGAACATTAGTTGGTTGGATTGTTACAAACATTTGCTCGACTTTGCTGGTGTTTTTTGGTTAGTATAGTTTATGTGGTTGTGTTGCCTCTTGTTACTTCTATAGGTTTTTTCTGGTAGTGTGTTGGCTACCAGCTTTCTTTTTGTATGGGTCAACCCCCTTGTTTTGGTCACTTTATATTTCAAAAAAAAATTCCTTAGGAAGGATTTTCCATTTGACTAGTTACTCTTTAGGTGTCCTTCCTTGTCTTCCTAACCACTTTGATGTCAAGTATGTATTCCAACTTCATGGGTCTACTTAGTGGAAAATTCTTGACCCATTCCACATCCTCAATTATGTCCTCTACCCTATTTTGATCATGAACTACATTATATCCTCTTTAAAAAATTAGTTCTACAACATTAAAGATAGGTGATAGCCCTATGTTAGGTGGAAGCTCAATTTCATGAGCATCATCACCATATTTCTGAAGAACCTTGCATGGTCTAATTTTTTTCATTAGGAACTTACTATGCTGGCTTTTAGGAATCCTCTCCTTCCTAAAATATTCCATTACTAAGTCACCAACCTTAAAGTGAACCTCCTTCCTTATTTTATCTTCCTTTTCCTTGTATCTTAACACTAAATTTTCTAACTGAACATTTACTTCCTCATGAAAAAACTTCATGGAATTTGCAAAAGTCTTACCCACAATAGTCTTTTCCTATAGTTTGTGAATGTTTTTAAGATCAAAGGGACCTCTAGGATGAAATCCATAGACCACTTCAAATGGGTTGTTTCTTGTTGACCTATTTATTGAATCATTGTATTCATACTCTACCTAGCTCAAGATTTGATCCCAAGCTACTCCATGTTGCTTAGTCAAACACCTTAAAAGGTTTCCAAGTGTCTTATTAAAAAATTATATTTTGCCATTATTTTTGGATGGGAGGATATAGAATGAGAGTAAAGTGCCCAATTTATTCCACAAGGTCCTCCAAAAGTGATGTACAAACTTGGTGTCCTTATCAGTCACTATGGATGATGTCAACCCATGGATCTTGACTATTTTTTTGAAAAAAAATCTTGAAATTTGTGATGCATTATGGTTTCTCCTACATGGCACAAAATGAGCCACTTTTCTAAATCTTTCCACAACAAAAAATACCATGTCCACACCTCTAGTAGGTTTGGGCAATTCTAGGACAGAGTTCATGCTTATATAGTCCTATGGATTACTTGAAATTGAAAGGGTTTGGTATAAAACTAAGTTAGATGAGGTACCTTTATCTCTCTAACATATCAAACAACTCTCAATATACTTTTTGACTTCCTTGATCTACAATCTAGGCCAATAGTAAAATCTTGCAACCTGCTTTAGGGTCTTGTTAACTCCTATGTGTCTACTAAGGTCCCCATAATGTTTCTTCTTGATTATTTTATCCCTCATAGAGGACTTGGGGATACATAATCTACTTCCTTTGAATAGAAGTCTTTCCTACAACACAAAATCATAAAACTCACCATGGAAGTGGTTTAAAAAATTAGAGAAAAAATTGTAGGCCCCTTTGAAATCATCATCCTCCTATAAAAAATGTTTGATTTGATCCAAAATCATATTCTATAATTGTATTTCTTGGATGGTTCACACTCTCCTGCTTAAAGTGTTAAATACCTTATTAGATTCCTCCTTCTTATGCTTAATTGTGAAGGTGAATGATTTTTGTTATTCAATCCATTTGACATGCATGTGGTTCAATTTTTCCTACCCATTGAGGTAGCTCAAAGCATGGTTATTAGTAAAGAATACAAAATTATTTGACATAAGACTTACTTAAAGTTTGTACCATAACATAGAGCTCAAGATCATATGTAATGTATCTCTATTTGGCATCCATCAATTTCTCTGAAAAGAAGGCTATAGGATGCCCTTCTTGGCCCAATACTACCCCAATTGTTTGCTTACAGGTATCACACCCCATTTATAATACCTTGCCAAAGTTAGGAAATACTAGTGTGGATAACTCTACTACTCTTTTCTTGAGGTATTGAAAATTGCCTTCTTCCTCCTTACTCCATTGAAATTTGCATTTTACATGATCTTTGATAGTGTTTAATATGGGAGCACAAAATCCAATAAATCACCTAATGAATTTTCTATAAAATGTTTCAAGACCTTGAAAATTCCTTACTTCACCTACTAATCTTTGAGTTGGCCAATCCAAGATGGCATCTACCTTTGATGAATCCATTTTCAAACTATCTCATAATATGATAAACCTAAATAAACAAGTTCAATTTTGAGAAACTCACATTTTTCCAAGTTAATTTTTTACTTCTCCTCCTCAAGATTTTGCATCACTAATCTTGAATGTTGTAAGTGATCCCCATTTGATCAACTAAACACCAAAATGTCATCAAGTTGCACAATAACAAACTTTCCAATAAACTAGACTAGGACCTCATTCATCAACCTTATAAAGGTGCTTGGAGCATTCTCAACCCAAAGGGTTGTTGAAAAAAAATTGATACAAGTATGAAAGTGTGTTTCAGTTATTGTTTTGTCACTGATGTCAAACCCGCTACTTGTTGGTTAGACAATTGCCTAGATGATATGAGTACTATCATTTGTTTGATTAATGAAGAGGATTTGATCAAATGAGGTAACTATAGCACCTAGAGGAAAGGTAGATTATGATATGGAAAAGGAGTGCGAGGATTAGTTAAGAAAGTGATATTATAGTGCATTGATAATCTACTTAAGGTTGCAAAGGATAGATACACTGATTAAGTTTAGAAGAACAAGTTAAACGAATTATATCTGCCAAGCTTAACAATTTGCACAGAAGGTGTTGAACAAAGTTAGTGTAAGCCGATTAGAAAATCAGTTGGAGCTGAGCAAAGTCAAATTTCAATGTATGTTGAATGATATAGTGAAAGTCAAGTAAATTTTAGTTGATTCCGAGCACTAGTAAACCTTAGTTCATGCCAACTGTTTTGATAGTGGATGCTAAGCAACACAGTATGCACCAAGCATCAGAAGCAAGTTAATGCCAAGTGTTAGAATTATGATAAAGATCATGAATTTGATGAATTTGAGCCATCAAGTTTGATTTCTTTGATTGTGTAAACCATGTGGAAGATAAGCTTGATGAGTTGGTGGCACAAAATTCAAGATGAACTAGTTTGAGGAAAATTCAAAAAGGATTAAAGGAGAAGTTTCTAGAAGGGAATAAAATGCAAAGATGTGTAGATTCATTGAATCCTACTTGATCAAACCTAACCCTAAAATGTATGATGGAGGTTGAATGACAAAAGATCTTAATTTTCTATTTATAGAGATGGCTGGTTAGAAGAAAAGGTTGTCATGTGCGAGAACCTAATGAAGACAAGGAGTGTAGGGTATTGCTTCATTTAGTGACCTAAAAGAAGAGACTGCTATTGGAATGAAAAAGAAAGAAGGTTTAAGGGTATGGATGCTTGAAGGGTGAACAAGATATTAGAATTGAAGTGTGTGAAAGCCAAGTAGAATGGAGGACTGAAAACAAAGATATGTAATCTACAAGTGTGTTGTAAGTTGTTTCAGATCAAGCCTTACTGTTACTTTCCAATAATTCTACCAATCTAGGGTAAATCCTTTTGATTAAGGTTGACCTAATAGTTATTTATAAATCCTTTAACTAGGTTACATTTAACAGTGTGCATTACAACCTTTAATAAGGTTGGCTTTTCACTGGGCATCTCTTCAGAAGAGTGAGAATGAGTAGCATGTTAATGGTGATTTTTCCCAAATTGGGTTTCCACATTAAATCATTGTGTCAAATGTGTTATTGAATCTGTTATGTTTCATGCTTGCATTTCTACAAAGTTGATTTGGTAGTAACCTACACGTTTAAGTGATTGTATGATCTAATGGATGCATGCATGATGAAAATGTTTTATGGATATGGGTTCACTAAGTTGTGAAAAGTTTAATTAATACATCTGGACCTTGGATAATAGATTCACCCCCCTACCTCTTAATTATTCTAAAGAATTCCAACAATTGGTATCAAAGACATCTACTTAAGAGGACTACTTTGAAGGTACTAGAAGAAAAAAGATCAAGATGTAAAAAAGAGAGGTACCCAAGCTTAATAGAGATAACTTCCCTACATTGAAAAGTTTGATGAAGCTACACCTAGGAGGTGTTGGAGATCATGCACAATCTACCATTGTTAATGAGCACATTGATCCTATCGAAGCCATAATTGCTGAAGATCTAAAAAAAAAAGAAAGAACACAACCAGACAATGTTGGATATTTCCTTTATCCTAAGTTATGTTGAGTTTGATGATATCAAGGGTTGTGAAAGTGTAAAGAAAATGTGGGATGCTCTACACACCATAAATGGAGGTAAATTTGAAAGTCTTAGAGGTAAGTTTGATGATATAAGAATGTAAGAAGGTGAGAATGTCACTCAATATTGCTCTATGATAAAAGATATTGTTAATGCTATAAGGGGATCTACTGGTAAAATAGATGATAAGACTATATGAAGAAAAGTTTTGAGAACACTAATACCCATTATGCTATTAGAGTTTTTGCAATACAAGAACTGAGATGTGTACCAAGTTCTAATCTAACTCTTGAAGGTTTGGTAGGTAGGCTAATTGCTTTTGAGCTATCTAATTTTGATAATTTCAAATCTTACAATGTTGAATCTACTTTCAAAGCCAAGTTGTCATTGAAGGAACCTAATGAGAGGAAGAAGAAAAAGGTAAAATATGTTTCTAGTGACAGTGATACAAATGAGGAGGATGTAGAACAACTTGAAGCACTACTACTAAGGGATTTCATAGAGGTAAAGGGAAGTTCAAAGGTAAGTTACCTATCATGTGTTTCAATTGCAATGAGGTTGGTCATTTGCTAGATGTCTAGAGAAGAAGAATTATAAAGGTGTAGACAAGTACAAAAGTAGAAGAGATGAAGACAACAAAGATTACAAAGACAAAGGCAAGAACTCTCGCTATATTGTTGAAGAGGAAACAAAAGATGGATCTAGAGATCATAATGATGAAGTGGTGTATGTTGCAATGAAGTAGGAATCTAATAAGGATGAGGCAACTACACTATTGTCTTGTGTGAACAAGAATGTGTTAATCTCATATTGGTTTTGATATATGAGTGACAATATACTTAAGTCATTTACTTGGTTCATGTAGAACAAGTAATACATGACAAGCATAACTTGTTAGATAGTATATGCCGAGCAAGAGATATTTAGTAAGTTCTGAGTAACTAGTAAGTATAATAAGTGCCAAATCATTTAGATGCCAAGTGATCAATGGATGTCGCGCCATTTAGAGGCTGAGTTACAGCATTGAAGTTGCAGTTGATGCTGAGCATCAAGGACTTCAAGTGCCGAGTAATACAGTTTTGACATAGTTGTTTTTAATGACACAAACTACTATATAAACCATTTTGGAGCTGACTTAAGGATTTTTTGCAATCTTAGATGATAAGGATGAATCTTTATTGAGAATCCCTATGCATTACATGCAACTAATAAGAAAAAGGGAAGGTTTAAGAAACAATATGGGTGAATCACAATTGTTGATTCATACCTAACCCTAAGTCACCTAGGTCTTCTTAAGGAGGATAGACCCTATACTTTTTATTAGTGTGGAAGGAGAAAAGTGAGAAGTTTGCATGTGCAAACAAAGAATTCATGGTGACTAAGGAGTTTTGAATTGGGATATATTGCAAAATCAGTTAGATGAGAAAAAAGAAAAGGAATTAGAAGACAACAAAGATACATCTTATTAGTGAGGATCAAGTACACATTAGGAAAGAGGTGGCTAGTTATCTAGCAGAAGAGTGTTAATTGTAGGATCATTGGTGAGATATTATAATAGGTGAATCAATTAAATCACTTAATAGAGTAGTCTTAATAGGCTATTATAGTTTTTTTAACAGGGTACTTTCTTAATTGTAAGTTAAAGTCCTTTTACTAGGCACACTTCTAATAGGGTGTTGAAATCTTTTAACAGGGTAAGATCTAACAATCTTCTAAGCCTTTAACAAGGAAGACCGTTCATAGGGTAGATCATGTTTCATGATCAAACATTGTAACCTTCATTAGATACACTTTATTAATGTAATAGTGGAGATTTGTTAGTGTCATCCCCACCCCAATTTTACCTTCTCCTTGGAGGGTTTCTAGGTAACCAAATATCTTGTGTCATACATGTGTTGAATGTTTATTTACTTTCATACTATAGATGTATATGCTTAATTTTGTATTTCAGTTTACATACATGGATTGTGAGATGGATGTATGGTGAATATTTTTAAGTGATGATTCACCCCCCCCCCCCCCCCCCCCCAAAGTTTACTTTTCTCATTATATTTCCAACAATTGGTATCAGAGCCTAGTTCTCTAGAAAGTAAAGCTTTGTAGCTTTAAGGAAAGATCTTGAAGATGGAAGTCTACAAGTTGGGAAAGACTATTGAGAACCATACAATTGAAATACAACTTGCCCTACATCAGCTGAATGAAGCAAGTGATGAGTTAAAGAGATCATTGAAGAGAAGGAAAGAGATAGCTATTAAATAGAATGACACACATTACCAAGAGATTGACACTACTGAATTGTTTGTAGATGGAAACACAAGTGAATTTGATGTAGTAGTTGCAGATCTGATGGAGAGGAATGGATCCCTAATTGAAGAGGTCAAAAATCTCAAGATAGAATAAGAAGTCTAATCAACATTGCTAGGTGAGGTGACTGAGTAGAAAAAGAAAGCTAAAGAGGACAAGGTCATGATTGAAAATGACAAAAGGATACTATCCAATAGACTGGAAGAAAATACATCAGAGGTGAATAGGATTGCTCACATGCAATTGGAAACATTGAATCAAATGATGATTGCAAATCATGAATTGAATAGTAAAGATAAGGAGATCAAAACATTGAAGTTGCAAACTAAACAACTGAGAAATGATTTAAAAAGAGAAAAAGAGTTTGCTGAAAGTTTCAACAAACCTAGTAAAGCTATCAAGTATTTTGAGCAATTGATGAGATCTCCTAGATCAAACAATGATACTTTTGGATTGGGTTGTACTAGAACTAAAGAAGGAGAACCAACTAAAAGTGGTGAACAAAGCTATGCCAATGGTAAGAACTCAAAACCTACTTGTCATAATTATGATAAGATAGGTCATACTACCAATGTTTGTAGGAGCAAGACTGCAAAGCATAATCCTAAGCATAAGTTCATGGGTCACTGCCACAAATGCAACAAAAAAGGACATCAAGAACATGAATGCAAAACTAAGACCATAAACACACAAAGATTTGAAGGATACAACTATAACATTCTGAAGTATGGATACAAAGCATATGAATGTAGATCCAAGCCCAAATGGCCATCAAACAAGAAAACAAAGGTAAATCAAAATGACAACTCTTTTAATTGGGATTATAATACTAGGTATTTTTGTCACTATTCATATGGACATGTTGCTGAAAATTGCATTAGAACACATTTTAGAAGTGACTACAAAAGATGGTTGAATCAAACTACATGTTTTAGTTGTTTGAAGATTGGTCACATAAGAAGGAATTGTTTGAAAAGGTCAAAGGCACCTAGCAATGAATTCAACAAAGGAAAAGAAAAAGTAGATGTTTAGAATGTCAGACATGAGATGAACAAGACATGGAAGAAAAGGAAGATTGCAACACATCAAATATAGATAGGATCACTTCACCAAATGGATCAGGTGATCACACCAACTCCAATTAGGAAATCAAGAGGTATGTGTGGGATTGATATTTAAAAGATATATTATACATTAGTTCCAAGCATTTAGTTCTAAAAAGATTATATTTTCATGGAGAAAGATGCAAAGTGTTGTTTAGAATTTGGAAGAAATCTTTAAGTTTTGTCAGTTTTCATGCTACTATCGAGCATGAAAAGTTTCACTATAGTTGCCGAGTGAAATATAGTTAATGATGAGCTATCATAAGTAATAGTGTTGACTAAGCTCGTAGTGGTTTCTGAGTGTAAAGGAAACTACATCGAAGATGAGTGAGTTAAAATTTCTATTGAAGCTGAGGTTACAACTGTGTAAGCACTAAGCATTAAATGTTAAGTTTTAAGGTCTATATAATCAATTTTTGACTCATTTGACATCATTTGAAACTAGAGAGAGAACAAAGAGCTAAAGGTGAATTAAAGAGATCATTCCAAGAATTTGCAAAGTAAATTCAAACACCGTTCGACACCATTCATAAGGTTTGTGAAGGTATTTATCGTGTGCCAAACTACGTTGTTTGAATTTGTGCAAACCCTAGGTATTAAACATGATGTCTAGTTCTTCTTCTACTAAGGTCAAAGAGGGAAAGGAAGTTTTAAATGTTCAATTAATCAAAAATGAAATTGAACTACTGAATTTCAAGGCAATTCTTGACATTGCTTATAAATAAGAACTGTTTGGTGCATTATCCATGATACCACCACAAGTCTTAATGATTCAAGATGTGAGATCTTGTTATACATGAAAGGTGGGTAGCATAGGAGAGATGGAAATCAAAGACCTATATGGAAGATTGTGTGAGAAAGGTGCACTGAAGGAGGAATACAAAATTCTAGAAAGAAAAGGGTTAACTTGTGCCCTAGATTTTCCAAACATCTTTAAGATAGAGTGGATAAAGATTATCTTGATCATAATTCATGACAATTATTTGTGGTTAGAAAATGGGCCAATCAAGATCATGAAGAAGATTGTGCAGAGGGTAATAGGGTATCCAACCCTAGATAGACCCAAAACCATGAGAAGTGAAGCAAAAGAGGTGATTAAGAAGAACACAAGGGCTATGTGGAACAAGAGAGGAATGACAATAGATACCATCATAGATCCCCTAATTTATTTTGTAGTAAGGATTATCTCACACAAATTATTTCAATCAAGTAGGTCAAACAATGTACCTTGTATTTTTGTTGATGTAGGATACAAGATAGTAAACAATGATCATACATATGACCTTGCTGAGCTATAGTTGTAACAATTATCAGAAAGCTTGGGAACCATAAAGAAAACCAAGAGTGCGCAATGCAAGTTTGGATCAATACTTGTATGTATATTTTTCTATGTGTAGAACACCTTTCCTTCTTTGGGAAAATTGGTTGGGAGACAAAAAAATCTATTGCAGTGTAAATAGGTGAATTCATTAAGAAAATGGGAGAGAATTTTGAGTCTATTATGACTAGTTACTTTGAGGACTTTAAGAAGTCTATGAAATAAAGACACAGGATTCTAGGGTCACTAGTTGAGAAACATTTTAATGATGTTTTCTTTCTAGTTGATATTGATCTCACATATGTATAGGTTACAGTTCCAAGTGTAAGATGGTTAAGACCTATAGGGTATGAGATTAATGTGGATGAGGCATTTGCAACAATTAAAAATTTTCTTGGAGAAGAAGTAGATAATAAGGCTACTACCTTTGGAAATTATGATGTTGCAAAATCAAAGATAACTACAGACTTGAAGACAACAACAATATTAAGAAAGAAGAACAAAATAGTTGAGAAGCTTAAAGAAAAATTTGGTGAAGGAGCATAGGAAGATGAAGAAGAGGAAGAAAATAAATATGATGATGAAGAAGATGTTCCTAATGAAGCACCACTAACCCTAAGTCAAGGACAAGGAGAAGATCAAGGTGAAGAGGAAGCTGAGCTTGAAGAAGGTGTCGAGGGAGAAGAAGACAATGAAGAACCTATAGCCAAAGAGAAGAAGAAGAGGAAAGCTAAAGCTCCAACAGTCAACAAACCAAAGAAGGTTTTAAAACCTAAGCCTATAGTTCCAGCTACCAAAACCAACATAAGAGCTACTACTAAGAAAACTCAAGAAGTGGCAAAGTCAAAAGAAATAAAGGCCAATAAAGCTATACAATTTGATGAGTTTGTGAAAAGACAAAGGAGAAAGGATGTTGCTCCAACCAAATCAAATGAGGAGAGGACATACTCCAATGATAATAGCCAATTCAAAGTGGTAAGTCACAATCTTTCTTCTAATTTGGATAATCTATGTGAAGATATAAAGAATAATGTAGATTTGAGTGGACTTTCACATATTGAATTTGATAAGCTTGGAAAGTTAGATATGGATAAAGTAGAAGGAGTCAGTATATGCCTTGATGGAAACATTAACGATGACTCCAATTGAGATTTCCAACTCTATACCAAAGGACTTATATGATAGAATTGAGCAAAGATGGAAATATAGTCTCACAATAGAGAGAATATAAGAGAAACTACACTTGCAAGAGTGATGCTAGATTTAGATAAATTTGATATGACAAAGACAATTAAGAAGTATGTAGAAAAAATTTCTCCAAAGTACTGAGCATTTAATATTTTGCAAAATAGAATTGAAGATTTTGTTTAGCAAAGTACTCAATTATGGAAGGTAATTTATGCGCTGACAACACCCAAGGCAATTGAGAAGACACCTATTGAGGTAGGTGATGAAAAAGGTGAACAAGAAGTAATCGAGGTTACTACAGTTGATATTGAGAAAGATGCACATGTGTAAGGAACTAAGACAATTGCAAATGCATAGGAAACAACTGAAGATGAGCAACAAATAGAATAGAGTATACTAGATATATAGATGTCGAGTGCTAATCCACAACATGCAACACTAAAATCATATAGATCAAGGATGTTTTTGATAATGTGCCTCAGAACATCAATCTCTTAATAAAGGAGGACACACAAATAATATTGCTAGACACCACCACCAAGGCACAACTATGTAGTTATCCTATATTGGTGAGTGTAAATGAACTTAAGAAGGCAGAGAAGACATTTGTAGAGGTGAAAACACAAGACACATCTAACACCTCTCTATTTACTATGATACAACCTGCATTACCCCTTGTAGTGTATCAAAGACAAGATCCATCCATGATCAACATTAGCAAATTGGTGCACACTATGTTAGTATTAAAAGTCGCCATAGTTAAACAGGTTGAAATACAAGTTCAAGGTACAATTGAAGTTGAAAGATAAGAAGAGAAGAGGACTAAAGAGTTAGACTTGACTATATAGCTTGAGGAACAATTAGCAATACAAACACTGGTTACTTTGCCAGGAATTGCTACTCCGCCAAGTCAAGCACTTCATAGGCCGAGTGTAGAAGCTACACCGTTGCAGTCATCATGACCTATTCCTAGTATATCCAAGGTAGATGATGTTACATCATTTGGTGATGTAAACTTGGATGAAGTGATTGTTTTACCAAATTTTGGCCTTGCAACAATCACTATTGAACAAATGGGCATACTACAAGATGCACTTGCAAGGAAAAATCATCAAGAACTACTGAGAAGGGAGCATAGGCAGAAGCAAGCATTGCAAGAAATCAAGGAAGAAGCAAGCATTACAAGAAATCAAGGATATCTTTCTTGATGCATTCATCCTGCCAACACCTGAAGAAGACAAACCTATCATGGAACAATTGGCAAACATTGTAGAACAGATTAATGATGTGGACCTAGATTCAAATGTAAAATTGCTTGAATGGTCTGAGAGGAAATTTCAAACAAAGGTAAATTAAAAGATATCAAGTGTTATTGCACTTAGTCAGGTTGAATTAGCAACCAAGATTGATAGTGTAAAGAAAGTCTTAGAGAATATTTTCTCACTTTACACCAAGCTGTGTGATACAACTCTATTCAAACAAGAAGTGTAGCACCATATTGACAATTTGGAGGGAGATATGAAGAAAAAAGGTACAAATATACCTCATTCTCTAGCTCAAAGTCATAAGAACTTCAAGAATTTGATGAATTCCCAAGGTCAGTTGGCAACTTTGCATGCTCAAGATGCAAACATTCAAGCTACACTGGTCAACATCCAATCCATGTTGACCCCAAACATGGAAATACTTCACAAAGAGCTAGCCTTTGTAGAGACATTAATGAAGAAAGATCCCCATCTTTCTACACTTGAAGGCCTACTTCATCTTGTTGCCAAGTTAGCCATCCAAATCAAATCATTGGAGGTAGCTTGTTATAACTGGGATGTTGCTCTAAAAATAATACTTGAGGTCCATAAGCCTTTCTTGGACAAACACACTATAAGTGTACAACCCATGACATAAGTGTTGAGATAATGGGTGTTGCACACATTGCATAATATTGTTATTTTGTTATGTAATGTTGTGCCTAGATGGACGTGCAACATGTAAAGATTCCCATAGAATATTCTTGATAAGTTGTATTGTAACATTGTGATAATATTTCATGTAATTATTTAATATTGGGAAAAAGAATTAAATGCCCAATATTAAATGTGGGGTCAGTGGGTTAGGTAGCACATGGTTTTAGCACATGGTTTATGTAATACCACTTGGTGGTTTTGTGGGACTTGCTACTATATAAGCAGCCACAAGGGTAGTTGTTGTAGACAGGAGAGAGAGAGTGACAAGGAGAAGACAAAAGGCAAGAGTCGAGCGGGACAAGGCTTGACAGGTTAGCCAAGGGAGCATTTGTGAAGGTTGAAAGCATGGCATGGGATGTGTGGATTCATGCTTGTTCACATAGTTTGCTCGGTTGTGGCTATGGCCATGAAGGCTTCCATGGTTGTATGGAAATTGTATTTTCGCTGAATAATACATGGTGATGGATGCTTTTGGAGGCTGGGTTTTTCCCTCAATGAGGGTTTCCCAGGGTATATCTTGTGTCACAATTTTGTGGGTATGTTGTCTATTCTCTTGCATGTGGATTTTAATTCCGTGTTTATTTCAAATCTATTATGGGTTATGTGGAAACGGTTATATTCTTTGTTGCCAAGTTTCCTTACAAGTGGTATCAGAGCTATGGTTTTATTATTTGTAACCCTAGATCGAATCCATGGGAATGCATGAGAGGATAAAAGAAAAGGGCAAGATTTATGAATGATTTATTGCAGATATGAGGCTTTTGGGTTTGCTGTTATGATGGGATGTTAAAAGATTTGGGCATGGGAAATTGTTGGATAAAAAAGTTTTTAGGATGTCTTCATTTAAATGAGAGTTTTGGGGGGTAGCTTGCAGAAATGACCTCCTGGGCAAAAACAGACCTCACCATTGGATCCGGGTCGACATTTCCATAAATTTTGATATATAATATGCCCTAGTTTGGCCATGTTCAGAGAAAATGAAAGAGTTTTTTAGTTTCAGCCCATGATGGCCGTCAAATTTAATCCCGTCGGAATTTTCGTCACTGAAAAAATAAAAAATGAAAAATCGTACTGAAAATGGTAAAAAGACTGTCTTAGTAAAATGGCCATAACTTTCTCTCAGAATATCGGATTTCAGAGTTCTTATAGGCGTTGGAAAGCTAATTCAGAGCACTACAAGATGGTGTAGGTTTGGTTCTATGATTTTAAAATTTTGTCAGGTTTTAAAAGCCCTAAAGTCAGATGTTATTTATTTTGAGCACGGATTAGGGCATAACTTGGGCATACGGAGTCGGATTTTGGACTTCGAGTAGTCAACAGAAAGCTCTTGGAGAGCTCTACACATTGGTTTAGATTTGGTGCAGGTTTGGCATGATTTATTTATTGATATATTTATCTGAACTGTTTATGGTATATTTTGACTATGGTAACATTGTGAGTTTATGGCATTGGAGATTTAAGTTTTGATTTTAGATTGGTCTCATGATGATATGGTTATCAGTGTTTTTGGTTTGGATATGCATGATGACTTATTGGGTCTACAAGTTGTGCAGTGTTGTAAGCGGTCTATACTTACAGGTTGCATTTATAGCTTGGTTATGGGTTGTCTTTGCCCATTGATCTTTCATTATTGATGCATATTCAGATTGGTGGCTTGGATTTGGGTTGTCTATGCCCTAAGTCACATGATTTTTTCTTCATGTAGAAGGGATGAGATGTTGTTACCAGGTACAGCCATGGTGGAGGATTGTGGTTGACTATGCTGACAGGTTGGACACTTTGAGAGCCAGATGCTCAGTTCATGGATGTGATCATGGTGTCATGGATTTTGGCATGAAATGATTGGTTATACAGGTACATCCTTGATGTTCATTAGCTTGGATTTCTGATTCAGTTATGGTGGTATATCTTCTTGGTTGAGGATCATGGTTATTTGGTTTTCTTTTGAGGAGCTCATGATGTGCACTTTGAGTTCTTTGATGGTTTGATGCCTTGGTTGATTCTCATGGTTAGAGGATGGATTTTTTTTCATCATGATGTCATGGATAGCTTGGATACATGGTTTAGTGGGAGCTTGTGACAGTGATGGGGTGACAGTGCAGGATTAGTTCCTGGTTTGGTTTATATCTTCTTGGTTTGGAGAGGATGGATTTTATGATGCCATAGGTGACTTGGTACCACAATTGAGTGGGAGTTGTTGGAATTGATATATTTATTAAGTGTTTGCAGATGTTGAAGGTTTGTCTTAGATCCTGTTGCTGCAGAAGCGTCTTTAACATTTGCATGGTGCACTTGTTATCTTCATAGTGTTTGAAGATGGTTAGATCTTGAGGACTCATGGAGTTCTTGGTTGTCTTCATGGTGTGTGGAGATGGTTCTTCCTAGTATGTGGAGATGGTTTTCTTCATGGTGTATGGAGATGGTTGCATCTTGAGGACTCACAGGGTTCTTGGCAAAGGTGTGGTTTATGCTTTTATTTGGCATGTTATCCTTGGTATGAGGATGGTTTCATTATTATGTCATGGTATACTCTTGATACGTGTTTAGAGTTGTGACATGTTATGGTGTGTTCATATGGAGCATGTTATCTCTTTGGTTGAGATGGTAAGATCATGTTGTCATGTTTATGTTCCTGAGGCCATGGTTGGAACTTTGACATTGATCTTGGTTTAGTTTCTTGGTATTGAGTACACTGATCATAAGCTGGATACTTCATGATATTTCTATGTTGCATTTGGAGTTGGCATGGATTGATTGGTTACAGGTTCTCATGGATACTTAGAGATGGTGGTGACGCTGATTTCTCTTGGATTAGAGAAGTATTTGTTGGGATGGTTGATGGTTTCAGCAGGAAGTCCGAGGGGCAGTCACCTGATATGGACTTGAGAGGAGATTGTTCTTAGATGAGTCTTGGTTGGAGACTTGGGTATCTTGATGAGCATTCTCATTCCCCACTCTTGGTCTACTCGGCAGTTTGCTACTTGAGAGGTATAGCCCATTGTTTTTCTCAAGTGCATTATATTTATGCTTGTCTTTCATGGATATGGATCTTGAGCTATGGTACATGAGTTAGTTTTGGATGGTTCATTTGAGAGATGGTTTAGCATTGGTTATCTCCATGTGCATATGTTGTTATGCTGGTTGAGTTTGGGAGATGGTTTTATATTGGGCATATTCCTTGGATTAGGAATGGGTTTATTGAGTTTGATCTTCTTGTGAGAGGCTTACATCCATGATGAGTTATATGGTATGGTTTGGGTGTTGTTGAGGCTTCTTGTTGGGGTTTTATGGAGGAGATCATACTTGCACAGTTTACATCTAGAGGTGTGTGTAGAAGGACATGATACAGGTTATGATTTGCATGGTTTCTCTTGGTCTTGGTTATCTTCCTGGATGTTTAGTTTTGCTTACATTGGATTTGAGATTGGTTAGAGATTGTGATCACTGGTTTGTGCTCATGTATGTCATGTGAGAGATGACATGGTTATTCCTTTATCTCTTTCCTTTGTTGGTTGTGGAAAATTTGGGAGAGCATTGGAGACTTGTTATGAGAGTTGTTCTTGCAGGATATCAGTTTATGTATTGTGGATGTCCTTGATACTACATGGATTCACTTCTTTGAGATGTGTTGAGTGGATTGGTTATAGATTTGACATTATCTTTTGCAGTGGGAGCTTCTTGGTATATATGTGGCAGGTATTGCTCTTGAGGCTTGTGATTGCAGGTTATAGATTGGATATGTCGGTGATATGAGATTCACTTGTTATACCTTAGAGGTATGGATAGTTGGATGGGTTTGGCACTTGCTGTGGGTGCTATTTCAGCTATGGATATTTTGACAACTACGGATACATGTGATTACCTTTGGATCAGGTTTTTGTGCTTGGAATTTCAGTTGGTACAAGATTTTATGATCTTCTAATGCGACAGGTTGGGTGGCTTTCTCTTTGGATGGCTTCTATGTATGTCCAGTGGGAGTGGCATAATAGGAGGTGAGATCATTCATGTTCGAGATGCTGGATACTTTGATTTTGTTGCGGGTACCAGGATGGAGCACTTGGTATATTTTGATCCATGATGGTGGATGTGCTAGGAGGGATTGTTCCCTTGTTCATTTATGTGGCTACGGATTGACCCTATGCAATGTATACAACAAGTGGGAGATTGTTGAGATAATGGGTGTTGCACACATTGCATAATATTGTTATTTTGTTATGTAATGTTGTGCCTAGATGGACGTGCAACATGTAAAGATTCCCATGGAATATTCTTGATAAGTTGTATTGTAACATTGTGATAATATTTCATGTAATTATTTAATATTGGGGAAAAGAATTAAATGCCCAATATTAAATGTGGGGTCAGTGGGTTAGGTAGCACATGGTTTATGTAATACCACTTGGTGGTTTTGTGGGACTTGCTACTATATAAGCAGCCACAAGGGTAGTTGTTGTAGACAGGAGAGAGAGAGTGACAAGGAGAAGACAAAAGGCAAGAGTCGAGCGGGACAAGGCTTGACAGGTTAGCCAAGGGAGCATTTGTGAAGGTTGAAAGCATGGCATGGGATGTGTGGATTCATGCTTGTTCACATAGTTTGCTCGGTTGTGGCTATGGCCATGAAGGCTTCCATGGTTGTATGGCAATGGTATTTTTGCTGAATAATACATGGTGATGGATGCTTTTGGAGGCTGGGTTTTTCCCTCAATGAGGGTTTCCCAGGGTATATCTTGTGTCACAATTTTGTGGGTATGTTGTCTATTCTCTTGCATGTGGATTTTAATTCCGTGTTTATTTCAAATCTATTATGGGTTATGTGGAAACGGTTATATTCTTTGTTGCCAAGTTTCCTTACAATAAGTGTCAAAAAGGGAGAAACTACATAAAAGGGGAGAATAAATGAAGGGAAAGAATGCATGATAAGTTTGGAGATAAAAAAGAGTAAGAGACAGAGTCAACATATGCAAAATCTACACAAAAGAAGTATTCATTTTTTCAATTTAGAATGGAACAATCAACTCAGGGGGATTTATTAAATTTTGACGTATGACTGATGAGTCATAAGTTTTGCAAAATTTTGAAGTTTTGAAATTTTGTATGTAAATGAATATTATCTGAGTTATGCTTGAAAGGCTAATGTTATTCATGCATGACCAAGTATTTTTCCACTCATGTCAAAAAAGGTGATTGTTAATCTTAGATTAGTTTTGACATATGAGTGACAATATACTTAAGTCATTTACTTAGTTCACGACAAATAAGTAATACATGCCTAGCATAAGTTGTCAGATAGTATATGTTGAGCAAGAGATATTTAGTAAGTATCGAGTAACTAGTAAGTGTCAAGTCACTCAAGTGCTAAGTCATTCAAATTTTGAGTGATCAATGGATGTTGAGTAATTCAGAGGCCAAGTTATAGCATTGAAGTTCCAGTTGATGCCAAGCATCAAGGACTTCAAGTGCTAAGTAATAAAATTTTGACATAGTTGTTTGTAATGACACAAACTACTATGTAAACCATTTTGGAGCCAACTTAAGAATTATTTTGCGATCTTAGATGATACAAATAAATATTTATTGAGAATACCTATGCATTACATGTAGCCAATTAGAAAAAGGGAAGGTTTAAGTTGCAATATGGGTGAATCACAATCATTGATCCATACCTAATCCTAAGGCACCTAGGTCTTCTTAAGGAGGAAAAACCCTAAAAATTTATGAGTGTGGAAGGAGAAAAGAGAGAAGTTTGCATGTACAAATAGAGCATTCATGGTGATTAAGGAATTGTGAATTGAGATACATTGTAGAATCAGTTAGAGGAGAATAAAGGAAAGGAATTAGAAGAGAACATAGATACATTTGATTAGTGAGGATCAAGTATACATCAGGAAAGAGGTGATCTATTATGTAGTAGTAGAGTGTTAATTATAAGATCATTGCTGAGACATTCTAATAGGTGAATCAGTTAAATCTCTTAATAGAGTAGTCTTAATAGGCATCATAAATCCTTTAATAGGGTACTCACTTTATTGTAAGTTAAACTCCTTTTACCAGGCACACTTCTAATAGGGTGTTGAAATCCTTTAACAAGGTAAGATCTAATAATATTGTTAGCCTTTAACAGGGTAGAACTTTCATAGGGTAGATCATGTTTCATCATCAAACATTGTAACCTTCATTGGATACACTTTATTACTACAGTAGTGAAGATTTGTGGGTGTCATCCCCACCTCAATTTTACCTTCTCCTTAGAGGGTTTCTAGGTAACCAAATATCTTGTGTCATACATGTGTTGAATGTTTATTTAATTTCATACTATAGATGTATATGCTTAATATGGTATTTCAGTTTGCATGCATAGATTGTGAGATGGATGCATGGTGAATGATTTTGAGGTTGAAGTTTTATGTGCTAATTCACCCCACCTCTCAAAGTTTACTTTTCCCATTGTATTTCGAATAGAATGGTAGATGGATCATTGGCTGTGGGTGTTCACATCACATGACTAGATATAAAAGTAAGTTCATTACCTTGAATTGTTATAATGGAAATAGTGTAAGGTTTGGTAATGATGCACCCTATCTGATAAAAGGAGAAGGTTCTATCAAACTCATAGAAAAGATTTCATGTGACAATGCTTATTATGTTAAAGGACTTAACTATAATTTTTTGAGTGTGTCACAACTAAATAGTTAAGGTTGTAAGGTTGAGTTTGAGAACAAGAATGCTAAGATATATGATATTAATGGAAAACTAATTGGAAAAGGTGATCAAACTAGAAGTAATATATTCTACCTTGATATAAAGGATGCTACTTGTTTAGTTGTATAATTTGATTATATGTGGATATGGCACAAGAGGTTATGTGATGTTAATTTTGATAACTTGGTTAGTATCAATAACATGAGAAGATTTAGAGATTTGACAAAGTTGAAGAAACCTAACTATATAATTTGCAAACAATGCCAGTTAGGCAAAATGACAAAGTCAAGTTTTAAGAGTAAGACTTATACCTCTAAAGGAATATTAGAGATTGTTCATACTGAATTGTGTGGACCGATTGATGTACAAAGCTACAAAGGAGATAAGTAGATTATGCTATTTGTTGATGATTATTCTAGAATGATTACAGTTATGTTTCTAAAATAGAAATTTGATGCTTCCAAATGTTTAAGTGGCACTTAACAAGAGTTGAGAAGGAAATAGGTAAAAGATTGAAATGTTTGAGATCTGATAGAGGAGGAGAATTTACATCAAATGTGTTTAAGATTTTTTGTAATGATAGAGGAATCAAAAGACATACGTCTACTCCTAGAAACCCTCCACAAAATAGAAATTTTGAATGGAGGAATAGATTTGTAATGGACTATGATAGGACACTCATGATGGAGAAGAATTTTTCTTTGAAATACTAGACAGAAGCTGTAAGTACAACTGTCTATACTTTGAACTATAAGCAAGTCAAGAAAGGTACTCATTCAACACCTTTTAAACTATGGTATGGATACTCACCCAATGTAAAATATTTTAAGGTATTCGGAAGCAAGTGTTATATTCTCAAGGATTTTAGGAATGGTAAATTAGATGAAAAAAGTGAAGAAGGTATATTTCTTAGCTATTTCACAAGAAATAAAGCCTATAAGTGTTTAAATACTAACACTAACAAAGTTGTGGAAAGCGCAAATGTGAAATTTGATTAATATAAAAAAGTACATAAGGTTGAACCTATGAAGGAACAAGAGGAATACAAATAATTTATATACTTTTATGAAGGTATGCCTGCTAATGAAGATGTTATAAATTAAGTTGCAAATCAATAGCAAGTTTTAGTGACTACCGAGTCACATATTATGAATGTCGAGTTGCATTTAGGAACCTGAGCCACATTCAGGTGTCAAGTTACAGAATGAAGTTGAGGCACATTCTAATTTTGAGATTAGTTTACATGAAAGAAATGTTGAACTACTTGATAGAGATGTACATAGTGATTCAAAAGTTGAGAGACCAAATGAGAAAAAGAAAATAGAGCCAAGACTATCGAAGTATGTCAAGAGACATCACTCTGCTACACAAATCATTGGAGATAAAGATGCAAGACTAATGACAAGGAAAAAGTTGAGAAAAGATACATGTTTGCTTAGCATGCAAGAACCTAAAATAGTGAAATATGCCTTAGAAGATGTGAACTAGAGTAAAGCCATGAAAGAAGCGATTGAACAAATTGAGAAAAATAAGACATGGATTCTAGTTCCTAGACCAAAAGATACAAATGTGATTGGCACCAAGTGGGCGTACAAAAAAAAGTTAGATGAAAATGGTGAAGTCACAAGAAAAAAGACAAGATTAGTTTGTAAAGAACATGCACAAGAAGAAGGGATAGCCTATGGAGAAACATTCACTCCTATTGCAAGATTGGAAGGACTAAGAACTCTACTTGCTTACTCTACATACAAAGGTTTCAAAATTTATTAAATGGATGTTAAGTCTGCATTTGTGAATGGTATATTGGAGGAAGATGTTTATATAGAATAGCTAGAAGGATTTTTTGATGCTAACAACAAAAACATGGTATGTAGACTACACAAAGATTTATATGGTTTGAAGCAAGCACCAGGAGCATGGTATGAAAGGTTTCATAATTATCTTGTGAAGATTGGATTTGAGAGGACTGATGATACAACATTCTGTACTTGAAGATAGAAAAAGGAAAAGGTATTTTACTATCTAAATTTTTTGTTGATGATATCATATTTGGAGGTCAAGATACTTTTTGTAAGGTCTTTGCAAATAAAATGAAGAAAGAATTTGAGATGTCTATGTTTGGAGAGATCAAGTTCTTTGTGGGTTTGCAAGTACATTAGATGAAGTATGGTATATACATCACTTAGTCAAAATATGTAAAGGAGATACTAAATTTTTATGGACTGGAAGATTCCAATCCAGTAAGCACACCTATGGTACAAAGGAAGAAGACAAGGATGAGAGAAAGGAAAGAAAGTACAAAGGAAGAAGAGATGACTGAAGAAACAAGAAGAACAAGGACTATAAAGACAAAGGTAAGAAATATTGTTATATTGATGAAGAAGAAATTGATACTGAATTTGAAAGCAATGATGAAGAAGTAGTCTATGTTGCTATGAAAGAAGATTCTGATGAAGATGTGAAAACTACCTTAATCTCTTATGTGAATAAAAGTGATAGATGAATAATTGATAGTGGTTGTTAAAATCACATGACTAGTGATAAAAGTAAATTTGAGAACATTGGACCATACAAGGGTAGTTGTGTTAAATTTGGTGATAATATTTCATGTCTTGTGAAATGTATATGATCAAAACAACTGACTAATAAGATCAAATGTGATAATGTTTACTGGATTGAATGACTTAACTATAATATATTGAGTGTTTCAAGAGCAAGACATACCCATCAAATAATATTTTGGAATTGGTTCATACTGACTTATGTGGACCTATTGGTGTTAAAAGCTATTGTGGAGACAAATATTTCATTCTATTTTTTGATGACTACTCTAGAATGATGATTTTGATGTTTCTTAAAGATAAAATTGGATGTTTTTAAAATTATTTAAGTGGTACTTTTGTAGAGGTGAAAAGTAGACATGAAGAGTCTGAAGTGTTTGAGATCTGACAAAGGTGGTGAATTCATTTCCAATGATTTAAAATATTTTACAACAACATGGGAATCAAAAGACATATGTTAACACCCAAGAGCCCTCCTCAAAATGAGATATATGAAAGAACAAATAGATCAACCATGAATTGTGCTATAACATTGATGATGGAGAAAAAAGTGTCACGTAAATACTAGAGAGAAGTTGTAAGTACAACTACGTATACCTTGAACAAAGTGCAAGTCAATAAAGGTACAAAAGCTACTTCTTTTGAATTATGGTATGGATATGCACCCAATGCTAAGTATTTCAAAGTTTTTGGAAGCAAATGTTACATGCTTAAAGATTATATAAATGGAAAACTTGATGCTAAAAGTAATGAGGGCATATTCCTAAAAATATTCCACTAAGAGTAAAGCTTATAAGTCTTTGAACTCTAACACTAACAAAGTTGTGTAAAGTACAATTGTGAAAGTTGGTGAATATATACAATAGAATGAAGTTGAATGCAAAATGGAACTTGAAGACTATAGTTCATTTATATATGTGAATGATAGTGCTCCTAGTACCCCACTTGAACAAGAGAACAAAGCTACAAATCTACAACAAATTGAAAATGTCAAGTTGCAACAACCAGTTGTCGAGTAACAGACTATGGGTGTTGAGCAATAGGAAAATGATGCCAAGTCATAGACAGAGGAAGCCAAACATTAGGAAGACAATGTTGAGCATGCAGAACATGAACCAAAACTTGAACAAGAGAGACATAATGAGCTTGAGATCATTTTTCAGGATGAATCTGTTGAAGAAAAAAGAAGAAAAGATTTTGTTTTAGCAAAATATGTAAGAAGACATCATGCACTAGAGAAAATAATTGGAGACAAAGAATCTGGTGTTATCACAAGAAAAAAATTTAGAAACAATACATGCTTAATTTGTGAGTTCGATCCCAAATCAATGAAAAATGCTTTGAAGAATAAAATGTGGATACAAGAAATAAATAAAGAATTGAGTAGATTGAAAAGAACAAAACATGAACTCTAGCACCTAGACATAAAGATAAAAATGTTATTGGAATAAAGTGGGTATTCAAGAACAAGCTAAATGGAAATGGTGAGGTTAAAAGGAACAAGGCTAGATTGGTATGTAAAGGATATGCACAAGAAGAAGGTGTTGACTATGGGGAAACATTTGCCCCTTAGCAGGACTAGAAGTAGTTAGAAAACTACTTGCATAGTTTTCTTACAAAGTATTTAAGGTATATCAAATGGATGTAAAATCTACATTTCTAAATGAGATACTTGAAGAAGAATTATACATAAACCTGAATGATTTATAGATCCTAGTAAGAAGAACATGGTGTGTAAGCTACACAAGACTCTATATGGTTTGAAACAAGCCACTAGAGTATGGTATGAAGGACTATATAACTATTTGGTGAAGATTGGATTTACAAGAACTAATGATAACAACAATCTGTACTTGAAGTCTAGCAAGCACAATGAGGTATTACTATCTAAAAGTTTTTTTGATGATGTCATATTTGGAGGAGAGGAAGAATTATGCAAATCATTTGCTGATGAAATGAAGAAGGAATTTGAAATGCCAATGTTTGGTGAGATCAAATTATTGGTTGGCTTACAAGTATATCAAATGATGCAAGGTATCTCCATTACTCAATCCAAATATATCAAGGAGATACTAAATTTTTTTGGGTTGGAAGATTCCAAACCAATTAGTACACCCATGGTCATGAGGCACAAATTATCTAAGAATGATGATTCCACTAATGTAAACAAGACATTATACAAATCAATGATTGGAACACTACAATATATTATTCATAGTAGACTAGATATTGCATTAGCTATTGGAATAGTTGCAAGAATCTCTACAAGTCCTAAGGAAAATCACATGATGGTAGTGAAAAGGATACTAAGATATATGAAAGGAATAAAAGACTATAGATTGTATTACGAGAAGAATGACACATTTGAACTAAAGGTATTCATTAAATTTGGTTGGGCAAGAAATGTTGATGGCAAAAAAAGAACAAGTGGAGGTGCATTCTTTCTAGGAAATTGACTAATTTTATGGACAAGCAAGAAATAGAACTACATTTCCCAATGAATAGTTGAAGCTGAGTATGTAGTAGGAATAATAAATTGTTCAAATATCGTATGGATCAAGCAATTGTTGAAAAGTGTGAAGGAAGAAATTACTGATCCATTGGTTATCTATTCTGATAACACAAGTGCTATTAACATATCAAAGAATTAGGTAATGCATGCAAAGGAAAATCACATTTTTATTAAGTATAATTACTTGAGAGAGCTTGTTCAAGATAAATAAGTGAAATTGGAGTATGTGAAAACTAAAGAGAAAATAGATGATATATTCACTAAAGCTTTTCCTAAAGATGCTCATGAATATCTTAGGGATAAATTGGGGGTGATTTCCCTAGATAAAGCTACTTAAGATGAAGTGAAGTAGTGCATCAAATGTGTTGATCAAACTATCTTACTATTGATGCAGATAGTTCTACTTTAGGTGTTGCCTAAGGTAGTAGTAAAGAAGAAGAAGAAAAGCATGGATTGGTCATGCACTTAGAATTGACATAAAGGTATTTACATGAAAAGATTCATGAGTTAAAGGTGTCTTTGGCATTGTTGTCAAAGAGGGAGAGATTATGGTTATTCAAAAGAAGAAGGATCAAAATGAAAGAGGGAGATAGTGAAAGCTACTACAAGAAAAAAGAGGGAGAGATTACTAAGAGGCAGCTCATAAGATTTACTTGAGGTATTTCTATATCTGATATGATAGAAATACATATATCAGAGTTGCATGGATGAGAATCTAAATGAGTTATTAATGAAGATATAATACTGGACATAGAGGGAGTTTCTCATGATATTAAAATTTTTGCATTGTATGGTAAGTAGAAGTATTATAGAGGTGTTGTCATCAATTCCAAAGAGCGATATTGTTAGAAACTACAATTGGAACAATTTTTATGTTGTCATTGATGTCAAACTTATTGGTGAGACACTTTTCTATTTGATCTAAGTGTCATATCTATTTGATTGATGGAGAGGATTTGAGAAGTTCATAAAATGTATCTAGAGAAAAGGTTGAGTGATGAAGAGGAAACTATAAATGGACACTTGATTAGTTGGACTTTGACAAGATAAAGTGATTGTTTAAATCATGTTGCAAAAGGAGAAGACAATAAGGTTCAATTCTTAAAAGTGTGATCACAAATAGATCAAATATATATGATTGAATGAGAAATAGGGAAGAAAATTAAATAATTTGATGTTCATGTCAAGTGAAGATAGTGTTGACCAAGCGCTAGAACAAGCCAAGGAGAATTAGTGTTGACCAAGCATTAGTATCGACCGAGTGACAATGTTGACCAAGTGTGAGAATAAAGTGTTGGTCGAGGAATAGTATTTTAACAGTTTATGAGAAATTGTAACTTCCATCCAACTAAGTTGATTTATTAGAATATGGAAAGTGTGTTGAAGATTTATTTTAAGATTTTTGGGATCTCGAATCAGGAGCGAACCGATGGAGAGAGGAATCATTAAACCCTCTAGAGATGCATCTAGATATAACTATCTAGAATTTTGGTTTTGAAGCACAACTTGGCCTAGAAATGGAATGAAGATCTAAATACTTGGATTTAGTAGTTTTTAATGATCCTACAAATATTCCACTTGGAGTGATTGGAAGGGGATTTGAATTTGAGACACTTACTTTGTAAAAGAGACCTAATTTCCCTATTAGGCCTAGGAGGAAATTGTGAACAACAAGAGTTAGGAGAATCATCAAGAGTCTTGACTTGGAGGGTTTTGTTGGTGAGTGGATTGAAACATTTAATGGTGGTTTGGACTTTCTTTGACAAGCTTCCACGTAAGTTTCCTTCAGTAATCCATTTTTGCTCCTTACAGCCTTATTTTGGCTTAGGTACCTAAAAAGTGTCTCAGAGTTATTTAAGTGTGGGAGTTTCCTTATACTACATCTAAGTGTGATTTCAAACCTTGATAGAACCTTGTTTCATCCCTATATTTATCGGTTCTAGTTGTGATTTAATGATTCCTTAAGGGTAAGATTAGAGAGAGAATCTAATCTTGTATGTGTGGGTTTTGGGAACTCAAGGTAGAGCCCTAGATTGTATGTTGAGTAGAGAGGGTATAAAACATTAGAGTGATTTATTGATATATTTTGGCGCTCTATTCCAAGTGGTATAAGAGAAAAGTTAGATCTTTGGAAGAGATAAGTGGTTGATATGGCAAAAGAAGAAGACATTGGATTGCCGAATAGAATGACAAATGTAGAACTACTAAGGGAGGTGAAAGAACATGATGCTGAAAGAAAGTTGATAAGGCAAGAAATGGACAAGCTTAAGAAACAAGTTAAAAAAGGAAGTAGTGGAAAATCTAGAGTTGAAGAGGAGAGCAGTGAAGAGGAATACCCTTTTTAGGTTGATGATGAAGGAGAAGTTCCTATTGACCAGAGGCTACTTGTGAGGAATTTGAGGACTATGGAAAGGAGGACCATGGACTGTAAGATTGATCTACCTATCTTTTGTGGGAAGATGGACTCAGAAGAATTCATGGATTGGCTTGATGCACTCACAATTTTATTTGACTATGAGGAGATACCAAAACAACAAAGGGTGAACATTACAAAATCCAAGTTGAAGGGATCTTCCTTGACTTGGTGAAATTTCACTCAAGAAAAGAGAGTGAAGATGGAAAATAATCCAATAAGCACATGGAAATTAATGCTAGCCTTGGTTAAGGAGGCTTATGCACTAGAAGACTATGAATTCCAACTTCATAGGAAAAGATGAAACCTAAGGCAATAGTAGATGTGTGTCTCTAGTTATATAGAGGAGTTCCATAAACTCTTTATGAGGTCTTAGTTGATGGAGCCTAAGAATGCCAAACTTGCAAGATACATGCAAGGGTTAAGATTGAGCATCCAAGATGAACTAAGTTTGTCTACTCCTACCACTATCCACAAATTCTACCAATTTTCATTGAAAGTTAAAGAGAAGTTAAAAAGAAAAGAAGAGAAAGGTGGGGGAGGAAGAGGCCATAAAGACTTTAACAATAGAGGAAGAGGAACCAACAGAGGGAGAGGACAAACTCCTAGAAATTTTGGAGAAGCCAGTCAAGAGAACTCATCTACAAAAAGTAGTTCTAGAGGCTATTTCAAAGGAAGGAGAGGAGATTCAAGAGGAAGATTTGGGGGGAAAATTCAAGACCTCCAAGGTGTTATAGATGTAACTAACCTAGACATCTAGCCTCAAAGTGTCTAGAGAAGGCAAGAAATCAGGTAGAAAGAAGAGTGAACCTAGTAAGAGAAGAAGATAACCAAGGGGACCTTGCACATGGATCTTATGCACCACTTGAGGAGGGAGAGAGCTTGATGATAAAAAGAACCTTGTTGAGAGAACCAAATAACCAAGAACCTCCCAAAAGGAAGGCTTTGTTCAAAACTCGCTACAAAATTAAAGATAGAGTATGCAATATGGTGATTGACAATAGATCTACTAACAACATGGTGTATGAAGAGGTAGTAAAGAAATTGAAGTTGTGGAGGATACCACATCCCTACCCTTAAAAATTATCATGGCTCACTAAGAGTCAACAAACTATTATAGAAGAGCAAACTTGGGTTGAGTTCTAACCTAGGAAGTATAAGGGGAAAGTGCTTTGTGAAATTGTTCCAATAGATGTCTTCCACCTACTACTTGGAAGGCCTTGGCAGTATGATGTGGAGGGACACCATAATGGGAGAATAAAATACCTACACAATCAACTTTAAGGGGGAAAAGGTAACATTCTTACCCTTACTTGATAGTATGGAAAATCATAAGGATCCTAAATTTTTGTTCTTAGGTAAAAAAGAAGGGGCTCCTTGTTATGCCCTAGTTGTTTTACCTAAGGATGATAGGGACAAGAAAGTTAAGAAAAATGTGGAACCCTTGAGGAGAGTGGGCCCTATAGAAGTAGCAAACCTACTTGAATGAAATAAAGACATTGTGACTAAAGAATTTCCTAGTGAGTTACATCCAATAAGATGTATAAGCCACAATATAGAATTGATCCCATGGGAAACTCTACCAAATAAGGAAGAATATAAGTTGACCCTAGAAAAAAATTGAGAGATGGCAAGAAAAAACTCTTAGATAAGGGATTGATAAATAAAATTCTTAGTCCTTGTGCAATACCTACTCTTTTGGCTCTTAAGAAGTAGGGCACATGAAGATTATGCATAGATTCAAGAGAAATAAATAGGATTACAATTAGGTACAGATTCCCTATTTCTAGGATAGAGGATCTAATGGATCAGTTGGAAGGTACAAGATACTATTCCAAGGTATATTTGAAGAGTGGTTATCACCAAATAAGGATTGGGATTGGTGATGAGTGGAACTTTAAAACAAATGAAGGCTTATATGAGTGGAGAGTAATGCCTTTTGGGATGTCAAATGCCCCAAGTACATTCACGAGACTTGTGAATGAGGTAATAAAACCATTCCTTGGTAACTTTTCTATAGTGTACCTTGATGACATTCTTATTTTTAGAAAAAAATAAACATGAACATTTGGAGCATCTAAATCTAATCCTCAAGAGGTTGCAGGAGGAGAAACTTTTCATAAATTTGGAGAAATATGTGCTCATGTAGGAAGAACTTGTCTACTTGGGTTTTATAGTTTCAAATGGGAACATCAAGATGGACCCCGAGAAGGTGGAAGCTATCCTAAGTTGGCCTTCTCCTAGAACCATGACTGAAGTCAAAAGTTTCTATGGGCTTGCATACTTTTCTAGGAAGTTCATCAAGAATCTAAGTCAGATCTATGCTCCTATGCTTGATACCATCAAGGGTGGACACAAATGTAGGTTTGTGTGGACACAATGTTTTGAAGAGTCTTTTCAAATGTTGAAACAAAAAGTGATGGAGAAACCTATTTTAATGTTTCCCAATTTTTAGAAGATCTTTACTATTGAATGCGATTCTTCTAACATTTCTATAAGGACTATCTTGAGTCAGGACGGGAGGCCTATAACCTTTGTAAATGAAAAACTAAATGATAAAAAGAGGAAATACTCCTCTTATGACTTGGAGTTGTATTCATTGGTCCAGTCATTGAAGAAATGGAGCCATTACCTCCTACCAAAATATTTTGTTGTCTTCATAGACAATCAAACCCTTAGTTTCTTAAATAGTCAAGAAAAGTTGAGCCACAAACACATGAAGTGGGTTAGATAAATATAAGCCTATTCTTTATCCATTAAACATAAGAAGGGAGTTTCTAATTAGGTGGCATATTCTTTAAGCAGAAGGACTCTAGTAGTGCAAGAAATCCAACTTCAAACTGTAGGGATTGATTCATTGAAGGATATGTATAGAGATGTGATAATTTCAATGCTATTTATAAAGTGTGTTTTGAATTTTTTGAGGCTTGTCATGTTGAGTATGTACATTACTTGATCCAAAATGGTCTATTATTCAAAGAACATCAATTATGCATCCCCAAGTATTCAGTAAGGGAGAACATCATCAGAGATAAATATGCAGGCATCATGGGAGGACATTTTTTCTTGGATAAGACTTTGGAATGGGTGAGAAGGTTTTATTAGTGGCCTAAGCTCTAGATTGAAGTAAGGAATATTATGGAGACATGCACAATATGTCAAAGGGCTAAGGGCACATCCACAAATGTAGGGCTATACCAACCTCTACCTATTCTTACAAGGGCTTGGGATAGTTGCAACATGGACTTTGAAATGGTATTGCCAAGGACACAAAAATAACATGAGAGCATCTATGTGGTGGTGAATAGGTTTAGAAAGATGATCCATTTCATCCATTGTAAAAGTACAAATGATGCATCAACTATTGCAAATCTATTCTTTAAGGAAATTGTGAGGATATATAGTTTGCCTCAAACCATACTATCTGAAAAAGATATAAAGTTTATTGGTTACCTTTTGAGGACCTTATGGAAAAATTTAGGGACCAATCTAAGTTTTAATTCTTCCTACAATCCACAAACAGATGCATGGACATAAGTTGTCAACAAATCACTTGGCAATCTACTTAGATGTTTAACAAAATAGTATGGTGATAAGTGGGATTCATACCTACCCCAACTACATTTTTCTTTCAATGACTCAATCAATAGGAGTACATGGAAGAGTACCTTTTAGATTTCATATGGGAAAAGTCCAAGAGGCATCTTGGAACTTAGAGAACTATCACCAAATACTCTAGTTAGTGCTCATGGAGAAGTGTTTTCAAAAAGTATGAAAGAAATTCACAACTTAATGAAATTAGCACTTAAGAAAAGTGAAAAGAAGTACAAATAGGCAAAGGAAAAACATAGGAGGGATGTCCAATTATAGGTTAGAGACTTGGTGTGGGTATACGCGAGGAAGGAAGACTAACTAAGGGAAAACACACTAAACTACATATGAAGTATGACCCTACCTAGCATTGAAAAAGCATGGGTTGAATGCATATGAGATTGAACTATCCTCACACCTTGGTATCTCCCCTATATTTAATATTTGTGATCTAGCCCCCTATAAAGGTGATGTTAATGTAGGTTTAGAGGTGCAAATAGAATAACTTGAAGGAGATGTTACAAGGATACCCCTATTGATATTCCAGTCATGTTTGTTATTAGTGACATACACTTATTTAGATTGTGAGTTCATACTGAGATTATTGTATAGTTAATAATGTTAACCAAGAATTTCAGTTGTTTCCAAGTTCTACAGTTACTACCGAGTCCTTTGAACAAATTCCTGTGTATGTTGAGCAGTTGCAACTATTGTGAAGATCAATAGTGTAAACTGAGCATCTCAATGTATGCCTAGTTTGCCAATGTAAACCAAGTTGTGTAGTGCTTACTGAGTTTGCATTTGATGCGATGCAATTCTAGTGTTAACCGAGCTATTTAACATTAACCAAGTGACTCAGTTCATATTGAGCTTGAGATGATAGTGTTTACCAAGCTATGGAGTGGTAACCAAGTGATTTAGTTTATATGATGAGTTTCACAATATTCACTAAGTCACTAGTGCAGTTCGACTTCAAGACTACTTCAAAGTGATCAGTATGGATTGAGCCTCTACATCTACTAAGTGCATGATGATGTCAAGCATTGATAGTGGATGTTGAGTATTAGAACCTCACTGAGTCAGTCTTTAGAACTCGAGTGTCTACATTTGAGCCAACTTTGTAGTTATGTAATTGGATTGATATATATGTAATGTATTGTATCACATCTAATATATGTATGGAATTGAAAAGGAAGTAATGTAATCATTATAAAAGAGCAGAAGTGTAAATTACAAAGGCTACAATAGTATAAGGAGCAACAAAGATTCATCTATTACAACAAGGTGATTTGTACACTCAGAGGAATCTCATTTAGCAAACCACATTGTAGATTAGAGATTAGCTACTGCTTCATCCTAACAAGTGAATCAGTCAAATCCTTTAACAAGGTAGACTTAACAATCTTATGTAAATCTCTTTACTGAGTGCATACTTCATTGTATGTTTATAAATCCTTTTGCAAGGTGGACCTAGTAGTCCTTATTGCTCCTAACAGGGTAGATCATTAGAAGTGATCATTGTAAGCCTTAACAGGCCAAATTTATACGACAGTACTAAAGCTTGTGGGTATCATCCCCACCCTAGTTTTACTTTCTATTTGGAAGGTTTCTAGGTCACCAAATCTATGTGTCAAAGTGTTATTTATGCTTTCATTTTTTTAGTTTCTCATGCATGAAGTTAGATTAGTATTTATATCAAGGATTAATTGCTAATTGGGATGAAAATTTTAGAAGTTACTGATTCACGCCCTCCCCTCTCTTAGCTTGTCATAATATTTCCAACAATTGGTATCAGAGAATTGTGGCTCTCAGAGAAAAGTCTAACAACTTGAGCAAGGATCAAAGACCATGGAGATATTTAGACTTGACAAGGCTATTAACAAAGAGAAGCTAGATTTGGAAATGGCTATTGCCCAACTCAAGAAAGCAAAGGAGCAAATCTCTCAACCCCTGAAAAGAAGAAAAGATCTTGCATTTAAAATGAATGATCATCTCTACATTGAAGAAAGAATTGAAGACCTTCATTCAAGTAGCCCAGATGAAGCCAATGAAGCAATCAAGGAACTCCTAGAAAATAATGATTCACTACAAGAAGAAGTAAGAAAACTAAGAATTGAACAAGAAATTTGGTCACTAAGACTATGTGAAGTTATGGAAGAGAAAAATAAGATAAAAGATGAAATAGAAGGAAAAGATAATGAAAGATTGCAGAATGATCTAAACTCTAAAAGGAAAACTAATGAAAGAATGCTGAAATCCCAAGTAGACATGAATTAGTTGAATGAGAAAAATCTCTATAGACAAAAAGGAAAAGTAGGAATTGGATATACAAAAGAAGGTGAAACATCCAAGCAAGGAGATCAAAAGAATTAAATACCTACTTGCAATCACTATGGTCAGATAGGTCATACATAAAACAAATGTTCGAGCAATGGGAAGGTAAAATTCAATGGGAAGTGCTACAATTGCAATCAACATGGTCATAAGGCTAATGAATGCAAAGAAAAACCAAGATTTGAAGGCAAATGCCACAAATGTAAGAAATATGGACACAAGTCATCAGAATGCAAAACCAAGATATTGAATCCAACAGAATAGATTGTAAAAGCTATATTTAGTTGGGACTACAACACCTGGTGCATATGCCATTATTGTGGAGAATTTGGACAAATTGGAATGAATTGTGTAAAGCATCATTTAAGGAAAAGAGATACTACTAAAAGATGTTTCATTTTTACTAAACTTGGTCATCTTGCCAAAAATTGCATGAATACTAAAAGAATTGAAGATGAAAAGAAGGCAAAGGCTAATAACATAAAAAAAAAGATGAGACAACAATAGGTTCCAAAGACTATTGAGAATGCAAATCCAAGTGATGATGAACAAGTCACTCAAGAATTGAGAGACTCCACCATTTCTACTTGATCTCTCAAAGGAGTTTTGGAATTGTAATACTAAATAAGACATCAGATATTAATTCCAGTCAGTAGGACAAAATATCAAAACTAGCATTCAAGATGTAAAAGGGATTACCGAGTAACAAATGAAATTTATCACCGAGCAAGGTCAAGTTACTATCTTACCAAGCAAGGATGGGTTAATGATTCTACCAAGCAAGGTCAGAAGTAATTAAGATGTGTATGGTTACCAAGTCACAAAGACTTCATCGAGTGTTCAATAAAAGGAAGTGGATGATAGTCTATCAATTTGATCAAACATTCGTACCAAGCATTTATGATGAAATTTGATAAAAGGAATGAAATCAAAGTCATTTTTATCATGAAATTTCAAAGAGCTATTGCGTAGTATGAACTTCAAGAGCATTCAATCAATTTGAGCGAATTGTTACCAAATTTTTTGAATTCTCTCAAATCCTACCAAGTGAAGATGGCATCTAGCAGTAGCAAGGCAAAGTGAGGTTTTGATATGCTAGTTCGTGGTGTAGAATGGAAGGCACCAGACTTCAAGGTCACTCTTGCAATCACTAAAACCCTAGATCCAAGTGGAGTGCAGTCTCAAATCTCTTTCAAGCTATTGTTAATCAATGAAATCCATTCTCATTTTAAATGTGCAATTCAAGAAATTGGTACACTAGAAATGGGCAAAACCCTAGAAAGGTTATGTGTGAATGGCATTTTGAAACGTGAACATCAACATCTCAAGGCTAAAGGATTAAACCATATTCCTCACATGCCCCATGAATTCCAAGTGAAATGGATTAGGTTTATTCTTAGTCAGATGCACAATGGATAGCTATGGTTGGAGCAACCAATTCTAATCATGAAGAAGATGATTCATAGGATCACCGATCTCCCCATACTGGCAAAAGCTAAGATGACCAAAACCCTAGGTCACGTTGAACTAGAGAAGAAAACCCTAGTAGAGTGGTACATAAGAGGTATGAAAATAAGCAACATAACTAATATGGAATTGAAGTTTTGCATCCATATCGTTGCACACAAGATCTATAGCTCAAGTGGGTTGAATAGTGTACCATGCAAGGTAGTAGGCTTGGCATACAAGATAGTCATGAACAATCTTTCTTTTGACCTTGTTGAGCTACAGTTGAAACAATTCAACAAGAACATGGAGAGTATCAAAACATCAAAGAACAGTCCATGTAAGTTTGGCTCTCTATTGACATGCTTATTCTTTTATGTTTAGAAATTATTTCATTCAAAAGGCACTGTTGTATGGAGAAAAAAAAAGTGCCTATACTTTATCAAATTAATGAGTACATTGCTAAGATGGGTGAAAATTATAATAGTACTATGGATAATTATTTTGATGCATTCAAGGAGAAAATGAATAATAGATTTTGAATCCCCAAGAAACTAGTTGAGGATTACAAGGATGATATATGTTTTATGGTAGATAGTGATAAAGTATACATTCAGGCAGTTAGGCGTAGAATTGCATGGGTGAAACCTCTTAGATATGAGGTTAATATTGATGAAATGAAACATATTATTGAGACACTAATTAATGAGCCAGTTGATCCTAAGGTAGCCTATTTTGGTACATATGATGAAGCCAAGGCCATGATAGAACTAGAGATCAAACTCCCTCAAGCATTAAATAAAGGCAAGAAAAGAATTGCCAAGTTGAAAACAAGTTCAACTCTTTTGTTAATTTGGGGAAAAGGTGAAGATGAAGAAGCAGAAGATGAGGAAAAATTAGAGGAGGAATATCCAATAAATAAAAAGGGCAAGGTAATCATTACCAAGCCTACTAAACCATCCACTACAATGTTCACCAAGAGATCCTCCATGAAGAAATCATACAAGAAAGGAGAAGACATAATATTCAGGAAACCTCCGCCCACCTTCTACGATATATTGAAGGATTTGTAGTCAAGGGTCGGCATTACCAACTTTAAGGAATTGAAGTATGAGATTAGGACTAAAGTAGAATAGAAGCAAATTGAAGATCTAGTGATGGATAAAATGGGTAAGTGGAAATACTCACCTAATCAGCTTACACTTCAGATTCCTAGTGTTTTGATGGATAAGATCAAGCCAAGATGGGAATTTGCAAAGTAAACTACTAAAGATATATATGAGCAAACCCTAAGGAATCTCATGCCAAGCCTAACTGACAAGGAGGTGAAGGAATCCATGAACAAGAATGAAGAAAAACTAACCTTGAAATTCAACACTTGCCTTGTATTGATGAAAGACATAGAACATGTTGTGAAGAATGCAACAAATACATGGAAGAATGTATATCTTCTTCATAAATAGAGTGATTTTATAGTTAGCATAAGTGACAAAGATGATGATGATGATGATGAAGAAAAAGATTAAGAGGAAAATGATGAAGAGACAACACATTTTGATAACATTGATAATGAAGAGGAACAGGAGCAAGAGGCTACCAAGGAAGAAACTCAAGATATAGAGAAAACTAACCTAGTTAAGATTGTTGTAGCATTTATAGCCTCACTTACTCATTCTCCAAGCAAAGTATTGACAACATCAAGAATAGAGACAACCTCTACATGATTTATTGTGTCCAACACTCCAAGCACACCTATTAAATCAATCTTTGCACCAATACAACTCAACACATCATTGACTGAAGTACCAAGTACTTCATCTATCAAGCTATAGACTCTTCCTTCTTCAACAATTTTGGATACAAAAATTTTGGCTTTAACAGGTACTTCTACTAGTATTTCTACAATAAGTGCAATATCAATTTTTGCAGCAAGCCCCACTATTTCTACTATTGTTTCAATTCGAAGTAAACAAGAAATAATTGCAAGGAAAGTTGAGACCAAGCCTCAACTGAGCACAAATTTTTTGGGTAAAGGCAACGAAAAGGAGGAGGATGTTGATCTTGATGAGAAAATTGCGATTCCAAATTGGGATATTTCAAAACTTACTCCTGATCAAATGCAAACCTTTGGAGAATCACTCCAAAAGAAATCCAAGCAATAGAAACTAAGAGAAGAAAGAGATAAAGAATTTAAAATCATTAAGGATGCCAATAATATTTTGGCAGAGGCTATAGGTATAGAGATTGATTCTTCTTAGCTAGTTTTGTTTTAGTTGGCAGAAGTGGTCCAGAAGTATAATGAAGATCTAGATGGACAAGATAAATTAGTACAGAAAGTAGACAAAAAGTTTGAAAATAAAGTGTTAGAGCACATTGCTCAACAAATTTCTATTTACCAAGTAGAATTATCTACTATTTTGGGTTCTCTGGAAACTTCTTGTACAAATGTAACTTTACTTTTTGGTAAACTAATGTGATATTCCAAGCTTTACTATGGAAATAAAGGACAATTGTCCAAGATTGATGAAGATCTCAAAGCAAGTGCTCAACAATTGCAGCTTAACCCAAGTTCAAGCTCTGCACATTTGAAGAAGAGCAAATTTTTGATAGACATGCAGCTGAATTGCTTAGAGAAGAAACAAGAATCGGGTCTACATTGGTAGATATTCAAAATATGGTACTCCCCAACATCAATGCACTACAAAAGCACATTGCACATTCGAAAACCCTCATCCATGATAATAATTTATGTATCACAAACTACATGATTAAGTTGTCAGCAAAAGTGCAGATTGTACTACACACATGAAAGGTCTTGCAAGAGGACTGGAACAAGAATTTGGCACTCATATTGAAGGTACATTCAAACTTCTTGTCTCATTTTGGCATCACTATGTAAATATATATAGAATAAATCTTTGGCATTAATGTCAAAAAGGGGGAGGAAGATGTAAAAATATGTAAGGGAGGAGAAAGATGTAAAAGTTATGAGGGAGAAAATGTATTGTAGAAAAATGTAAAAATCCTTAACATGTATAAAAAATAATAACAAATGGGAGAGATAGATGTGATGCAAATATGACAAGAAGAGTATACAACAAGTATATAGAAAGGAGATTTATTCAGATGTATATTATACTATGGAGGAGCCTTACCATGAATATGAATATATCTTACAATTTTTTTTTTTTTGAAAAATCTCAAAAATAGTATACTCTACCGAGTTGGAGACACAAGGTGATGGATAAAGGTACTCAGGAACTTTTTGAATTCAATTTAAACTGATAAGTGTTTTTGTCACTAATGCTAAAGAGGGAGATTGTTGACATTCTAGTCATGTTTGTTATTAGTGACATACACTTATTCAGATTGTGAGTTCATAACAAGCTTATTGTATAGTTAATAGTGTTAACCAAGCATTTTAGTTGTTACCAAGTTCTACAGTTGCTACTGAGTCCTTTGGAAAAATTCTAGTGTATGCAAAGTAGTTACAACTATTGTGAAGATCAGTAGTGTAAATTGAACATCTCAATGTATGCAAAGTTTACCAGTGTAAGCCAAGTTGTGCAGTGCTTACCAAGTTTGCAATTGATTTGATGGGAGTCTAGTGTTAACCAAGCTACTCAAAGTTAAACAAGTGACTCAATTTATATCAAGTTCAAGATGATAGTGTTTACTGAGTTATGCAGTGGTAACCAAGTGATTCAATTTATATGACGAGTTTCACAGTATTCGTCGAGTCACCAGTGCAGACCAAGTTCAAGACTACTTGGAAGTGATAAGGTCGAACATCAATAGTGGATGTCGAGTATCAAAACCTCACTAAGTCAGTCTTTAGAACCTGAGTGTCTACATTTGAGCCGACTTTGTAATAATTGTGAAAACTTGTATTGTGGCCAACTTTGTAATTATGTAATTGGATTGATATATGTAATGTATTGTATCACATCCAATATATGTATGGAATCAAAAAGAAAGTAATGTAATCATTATTAAAGAGTAGAAGTGAGAATTACAAGGCTATAGTAGTATAAGGAGTAACAAAGATTCATCTATCACAGCAAGGTGATTTGTACACTCAGAGGAATCTCATTCAACAAACCAAGTTACAAATCATAGATCAGCTACTGCTTCATCCTAATAGGTGAATCGGTCAAATCCTTTAACAAGGTAGACCTAATAGTCTTATGTAAATCTCTTTACCAAGTGCATACTTCATTGTATGTTTGTAAATCCTTTTGCAAGGTGGCCCTAGCAATCTGTATTGCTCCTAATAGGGCGGATCATCAGAAGTGATCATTGTAAGCCTTAACATGTAAACTTTATGCTATAGTACTAAAGCTTGTGGGTATCATCCCCACCTCAGTTTTACTTTCTATTTGGAACATTTCTGGGTCACCAAATCTATGTGTCAAAGTGTTATGTATGCTTTCATGTTTTTAGTTTCTCATGCATGAAGTTAGATCAGAATTCATATAAAGGATTAATTGCTAATTGGGATGAAATTTTTAGAAGTTACTGATTTACCCCTCCCCTCTCAATAACTTAGCTTGTCATAATATTTCCAAAAACCCCTCATGATCCAAAGAAGCTTGACAAGATCTTGGACATAAAGATCATAAAGCAAACAAGGAAGAATGTCTACAAAAAATACTTGGTCAAGTGAAAAGGGAGTCTTGAAGAAGAATCTGTATGGATGGATAAGTAGGAAATTCAGAGGCATGGCTCTAGTTTGCAAGAACTCGTCTCAAGAGGACTTGAGATTAATGCACCACAGGAGTATGGTGCAAGAGAACCCCAAAACTCATCCATTTCAAGCACACCAATAGAACCATATACAATGGTTTGGGTTATTTATTGGATTTAGGATCCAATGATGTCAATAAAGTCCTATTTGTAAGGCAAGGGGACACTAGGTGATCTTATAAACCTAGTTGTCTACCTTAGTCATTTTTGGGACAATTTTAAGATAGGTTGCACTAGGATGGTATAGCCGAAGGAAGTTTTAAGATGTTAATTTATCCTTTCTGATGTCCTTAGTAGATTCTAGGCTTAGAACTTTACTAGTTTGTAACATTTGACATCTTTTTGAAAAAGTTGTCAATGTTGCAATATTGCATACTGCAACTTTTTTTGTCAAAAAGTGAAACTTTTGAATCCCAAAGTTTACAATCAATTTTTTCCATTGGAACCATTTGGGAGATGTATAAAAATTTTGAGAAACCATTCTCTAGGTAGAGGAGGAACCTATTGTAAAGTTTTATGCTTAAATCAATAAAAATCTAACAATTTTCCTAAAAATCCAACTGTATTCTAAGTTGTATGGATCTACATGGATCCCCATGAAACATTAAAAGGTTATAAAATTTATCTTGGTGTCTTATGAGAATTTTTCAATTTTTTTGAGGTCTGGAGTGGAGTGGGATGGAAGTTACATAATTTTGTTTGCCTACTAGTTGTAGGAAGGCCCTAACTAGGGTTTCGAGACAAAATTCCTCTTTCCTAGAGACTCCACCATGAAAAAAAACCTAAGCCTTGGTGGAAAGAAAGGAGGGAGGATGTATTTTAATTTTTTTGGGGTATCATATTAGGAGGGAGCTAGTGGAGAGAGGAATCATTAAATCCTCTAGACATGCATCTAGATGTGACTATCCAAAATTTGGGTTGTGAAACACAGCTTGGCCTAGGTGTGGAATGTAGACCTAAATCCTTGGATTTAGAAGTTTTGAATGATCCTTAAAGTATTCCAATTTGAGTTATTGGAAGGGTATTTTAATTTGAGACACTTGCTTTGTAAAAGAGACCTAATTGCCCTCTTAGGCCTAGGAGGAAATTGCAAACAACAGGAGTTAGGAGAATGATCGAGAGCCCCAACTTGGAGGGTGTTTTTGGTGAGTGTATTGAAACATTTAATGGTGGTTTGGACTTAATTTGGTATGCTTACATGTAAGTTTCCTTCAGTAATCCATTTTTTCTCCTTGTATCCCTATTTTGGCTTGGGTATCTAAAAAGTATCTCAAAGTTGTTTAAGTTTGGGAGTTGCCTTGTATTGCATCTAATTATGGTGTCAAACCTTGATAGAACCTTGTTACATACTTTATTTCTTGGTTATAGTTGTGACTTAATGATGCCTTAAGCATAATCAAGATTAAGGAGAGAATCTAATCTTGTAGGTGTGGGTTTTGGGAACTCAAGGTAGAGCCCTAGATTGCATGCTGAGTAGAGAGGGTATAAAAACTTAGAGTGATTGATTGATATAGTTTGGGGATCTAATCCACATGTTTCTAGTGATTTTTTGCAAATTGGGTTTCCATGTTAAATCCTAGTGTCAAACTTGTGTTGATGTTATTTATTATGTTTTACTTATTAATGTTTACATTTTGCAAGTCTATTATATTTAGGATAGTGGACAACTAGTTGATGTTACTAATAGTTGACTGTAGAGACTAAGTAATGGAATGATAACATCTAAAGTTGATCTAGTGTGTGTTTGTTCAATTGGTACATCTAGACCTTAGATAACTAATTTACCCCCTCTTCTCATTTATTCTAAATATTCTAACATCGCATCCATCATTACACTTGGTCATTACCATCACTAGGCTAGTACTTAAGTTCCTTAATATTATTCTTGGTAACTCTTTATTTCTTTGTTGAACTAGTAACCTATTGCTCTATCAAACTAGTGTTTTACTTAACTTCTTGACTTGCATCAATCACCTCTTCTATACTTCAACTCATCTTTCTTCTTCACTTAATACAATGATCAAACAACATATTATCTTCTCAAATACTAATTGATCAAGTTCCCTTTGTAGTTCCAACATACTAACTCCTCTTTACTCAGTCACTTTACTATTTCACCTTGTTATCTCTCATTTAAAATCCTCTTCATCAATCAAATGGTATGACACTCTACATCATTATAAAGTGTCATACTAGTAAGGTTTAACATCAAGGAAAACATAACAATTATTTTTCCAATTGTAGTTCCAACCATCTCCCTCTTTGGCATTGATGGCAACACCTTTAGTTACCATGCAATGGCAAAAGTGTTCTCTAGATTTTCACTATCAACTCCCTCTATAGTCTTTATCAAATCTTCATTAATATACTTTTCTTAATTCTTATTCTCATCCATGCAATATCCTTAGGTTCATTTTGATTCTCATCCATCCAACCTCTAATATGCTCCATGTTTGCACTTCTCCCTTTATGATACCAATTGATATTCTAATTGTAATACCAATTATATTGGCTCCCTCTTTGAGATATTTATCATCCTCTTTAGATATTGGATGGTAACTTGGTACAGATCTCCATCATGTAAATACCTTTATCCTTTTTACTGATTGATATTTGAATTATATCTCCCTCTCTCATCTCTATTTATCTCTATCCTTGATTTTATCACCATGTGCCTGCTTGTAGCTTTATCAACTCATACTAATTTCCTTATTTTCACATCTTTAGGTAGCCCCTAAAGTGTAACCTCCCACATCAATCTGTAAGATATTCAAATCATAAAAATTGATGCATTGTTGCATCCCTTCTTAGTTTTTTTTAGATAGGGGAATGACCCTAACTTACCTCTTAGATATACAAATGAATCCTTGGGTAATGCCTTAGTGAATATATCAACTATGTGCTCCTTTATATTTACATATTCTAGTCTTACTTCTTTGTCTTGCACTAATTCCATTAAGTATGATACTTGATTTCAATGTGAATCACAAGATTCTTGGATATGTTTATAGCACTTTTTTTATCACAATATATCACCATAAGTTTAGTTGTCTCTTCCTTCATACCTTCCAATAATTGCTTGATCCACACTATGTTTGAGCAATTAACTGTTGTTGCAACATATTTAGATATTGTTTTTGGATTGTGAAATATATTGTTTCTTCTTACTTGTCCATGAAATCAATTTATTTCCCAGGAAGAAAGACATCCACTTGTACTATTTCTATCATCAATATTTCAAGGCCAATCAACATCTATGTAAACTTTCTACTCAAACTTGTCATTCTTCTTATACCATAAACCATAGTCTTACGTCCCTTTTAGATATCTCAATATCCTTTTCACACCCACCAGGGGATTCTTCTTAGGATTAAAAAAAGATATTGCAATAATTACAATAGCTAATGCAATGTTAGTTCTGCTATGAACAACATATTGCAATTTGACAATCATTGACCTATACAATGTGTGATTTACTTCAACATAATTATCATTCTTTGTAAGTTTATGTCCAGTAGTCATAGGTGTTCAAAGTAGTCTTGAACATCCCATTCTAAAGGTCTTTAGTATCTCCTTGATATATTTTAATTGTGTAATGTATATACCTCATTTCATTTGATAGACTTGCAAACCAACAAATAATTTTATCTCTCAGAACATTGACATCTCAAATTATTTCTTCATCTCATTAGCAAATAATTTTCACAATAAATCATGTCCTCCAAATATGACATCATCAAAAAATATTTCAGCTAACAATATATTATCCTTAGATTCACTTTTCAAATACAGATTTCCATTATCATTAGTTCTTGCAAAACCAACTCTCAACAAATATGCATGTAATCTTTCATACCATGCTCTATTGGCTTATTTAAAACCATACAATTCTTTGTGCAACTTACATACCATGTTCTCTTGCTAGGTTCAAAAAATCCTTTAGGTTGTTCAATGCGGACTTCTTTAAGATTCTATTCAAAAATGCAGATTTGACATTCATTTTATATACCTTGAATCTTTTTTAACAAGCATATGCATGTAATTTTCTAACTCCTTCCAACCTTGCAACTAGAGAAACTATCTCTCCATTGTCAATTTCTTCCTCTTGTCAATACCCCTTGCAAACTAATCTTGTTTTGTTCCTTGTGACTTTGCCTTTCTCATTCAACTTGTTTATGAATACCCACTTGATTCCAATCACATTCTTATACTTTGGCCTTGGTACCAATATCCATGTTTTGTTCTTTTCTATTTGATCAATCTCCTCATTCATTTCTCTCATCCAATCTTCATTCTCCATTGCATTTTTTACTATTCTTAGCTCAATCTTGCATAGTAGACATGTATCATTCTTCAACTTGATTCTTTTCATGACTCTTGAATCTTTTTCTCCAATGATTTGATCAAGTGTGTGGTATCTTCTCACATATTTTGATAAAAACAACTTTAGATCTTCTTTCTTTCTTTTTTTAGTTCACTTGGTCTAGCATTCTCATCTTCTCCAGGTATTTCCTGCTAGAACTCAACTTCCTCTATCTAATGTTTGGTAGCTTTTTGATTCTCGACAAATCTTCTCTATTGTAACTTGAAAGTGTTTGTTTTTTGATGCTCAACATCATCTTTCTCTTGTTCAGTTAAAGTACTTGGTTCTCTTTCATAGATGTATACAAATTTTCTGTAATCTTCAGGTTCCTTCTTGCATTCTTCTTCATTCTTTTCTTGCTAATTCACCAACTCTAGAATATACTAGGAATATACCTTCATCACTCTTTGTATCAAGTTTTATATTCCTTGAATCTTTCAATATATAACACTTGCTTCCAAAGACTTTGAAATATTTGACATTAGGTGCATATCCATACCACAATTCAAAAAGGGTTTTGTTTGTACCTTTCTTGACTTGAGATTGGTTATGTGTATTAATAACAATACTTATAGATTCTCTCCAATACTTTTATAAAATGTTCTTTTCCATTATCAGTGTTCTTGCACAGTCCATGATTGATATTTTTCTTATTTCAACTATACCATTTTGTGATGGAGTCCTTGGCGCAAACATTTGTCTTTTGATTCCTTTGTCATTTCTAAATGCATTGAACTCCTTTGATATGAATTCACCTCCTCTATTTTATCTTAGGCATTTCATACTTTTACCTATTTCCTTTTCAAATCTATCCAAATACCACTTAAATATTTGTAAAGCATCATATTTTTCTTGGAGAAACATCACAATCATCATTCTATAGAAATCATCAACAAATAGGATAAAGTACTTGTCACCACAATAAATTTTCACTCCAATAGGACCACAAAATCAGTATGAAGCAATTCCAAAATATCATTAGAAGAATAGGTCTTCCTCTTCAAACTAACTTTTTCATTTTTCCCATTTGACATTGTTTGCACATTACTTTATCAAGTTTTTTGAATCTTGGTAATCCTCTTACTCTTTCCATCTTACTAATGTTTACCAAGTTATCAAAGTTCACATGACACAACCTCTTATACCATAACCAAACATCTTCAAATTGTGCAAATAAACATGTATTTTCAAATAGGCCTAGATAGAACAAGTTGCTACTTGTTTTCTCTCCAGTTCCAATCAGTTCACAATTAACATCAGAAAATTTTTCCTTCTTTTTTTTTAAATTCAATTTGGTAGCCTTAACTATTGAGTTGTGCCAGACTCAATAGATTATATTTTAGTCCATCAACCCAATATGCGTTGCCACATCTGATCTTGTCATTCAATATAATTGATACTTTACCTCTCACATAATGTGTTACATCATTTCCAAACTTAACACAACTTCCATTATAGTGTTCTAGCTTTTCAACCTTACTTGTATCACCATGATGTGAGCAACTGCTATCAATTATCCATTTAGCATTCTTACTAACATGTGAAATAAGAGCAATTTCCTCAAGACTTTTCATCTTCATCATATTCATCTTTCATTGCAACATAAACAACTTATTCATCATGTTCATTAGAATCACTTTCAAAACAACCTTCTTCAGCAATGTAGCAAGATTTCTTACCTTTTCCCTTGTAGCCTTTGTTACCTCGGCTGTCTCTCCTTCCTTGATATCTATTATATTCCCTTTACTCCTTTTCATCTTTGTCAAGACACTTTGCAAAAATATGACCAAATTTATTACATGTAAAATATATTATAGGAAGTTTACCTTTGTATTTTTTTTCCCTCTTGGTAGCCTTCTTTCCATTAATGCTTCTAGATCTTCAAGGGCATCATACGATTCACTATCGCTATCCACAAGCTTAATTTTTGAACTTTTTATTTTGTTAGATCCATTAAGGGTTAGTTGAGACTTGAAAGCACATTCAATACTAGAAGATGTATAATTATTAAAATTTGACAATTCAAATGTAATGAGTCTACCAACTACGCTATCCAAAGTTAGTTCATTACTAGGTGTACATCTTAGTTCTTGTAATGAAAATACTCTAATAGAATAAACATGAAGTAAAGTTATTAAAAACTTGTTGATCATAGTCTCTTCAATTATGTCTTCTCTAGGACCTCTAATTGTATTCACCACTTCTTTAATCTAACCACAATATTGGGCAACAATTTCTCCTTCTTTCATTCTTGTGTAATCATACTTGCCTCTCAAAATTTCAGCTTTATCATGTAACACATTTTTGTCTTGTCCATGAATTTGTGCCAACTTATACCATATTTTCTTTGTAGTAGTGAAATCCTTCACATCATCAAATGCAACATAACTTAGGGAAGTTGTCAGATCTATCATCATTTGATTGTGCTCCTTCTTTTCTTTTATTCACTTAATTATCATGGATCTAGGTGCTTCTATGTATTCATTGTCCATGTAGTATAGTGTAGAATCTCTAGCTCTAGATAAATGCAATATCATCAAGAATTTCCATGCTAGGAAGTTTTCTTTGTTCAACTTGGGT